>LNAC01001329.1:109048-150326 GCA_002007465.1 Ailurus styani | reverse complement strand
TCAAAAAAAAAAAAAAAAAAGGATATGCAAGTCTCTGTATCTTAACAACCTCAGCAACACTGGATCCTGATAAACATGTTTTATTTTTTCCAGTTGTATACCAAATGTGAAACTGTATTTGACCTCTTATTTTATTATTTTATTTTATTTTTACTTTATTTTTTCAGTGATCCAAGATTCATTTTTTATGCACCACACCCAGTGCTCCATGCAAAAAGTGCCCTCTTTAATATCCATCCCCCCTCCTCCCTCCCCTCCATAACCCTCAGTTTGTTTCTCAGAGTCAACAGTCTCTCATGGTTCCTCTCCCCCTCTGATTTCCCACAATTCACTTTTTCTTTCCTTCTCCTAAAATCCTCCATTTTATTCCTATGTTCCACAAGTAAGTGAACTCTTATTTTAAATTTTGCAGTTATTTAATTTTAAATGAGATAGAACAGGGCGCCTGGGTGGCTCAGTGGGTTAAAGCCTCTGCTTTCAGCTCAGGTCATGATCTCAGGGTCCTGGGATCGAGGCCCGCGTCGGGCTCCCTGCTCAGTGGGGAGCCTGCTTCCCCCTCTCTCTCTCTGCCTGCCTCTCTGCCTCCTTGTGATCTCTCTCCCTCTGTGAAATAAATAAATAAAATCTTAAAAAAAAAATAAAATAAATGAGATAGAACATATTTTAATATTTATTGATTACTTCAATTTCTAAGGACTGACATTTTAATTCTATACATGTTTTTATTGGTTTCTGTTGTTTTTTTGTCATAGTGATTTGCAAGTATGTTTTGCCTGAGTAAACTAATTTTGTCACGTGTTGAATTGCAAATGTTTAAGAATTTGATATTTCTAATTTTGTTTGTATCTCTATATGTGTATGTATATTTGTCAAATTATTGATTTTCATTTTATGAACTCTTATTTCCTGTCCTTATCTGGAAGCTATAGCTTATTTAAAAATATTTTTTAAAAGAACAGTTTTTCCTTAATTTTACAGTTTCAGTTTTATATGTATGATACTGGTATAAGTATAAATGGTTTTGGAATATTGTAGTAACTGTGTTTGTGTTAAGAAATTAAGTATAGGGCAGAGGGATGGGGTAAATAGGTGATGGGCATGGTGTGTTGAACACCCAGTTTGTATGTGGGTGATGAATCACTAAATTCTACACCTGAGACTCATTTTACACTGTATGTTAACCAACTAAAATTTAAGTAAAAACTTGAAATAAAAAGAAATTCCAGGCATAGATTCATCTCTAAATTTGCTAAATGATTATTAAATAATCCATATTTAAAAAAAAAATTAAATGGCACTAAAAATTCATTAAATTTATTCCTTATTTTTTCTATGTATCTGTTACCTCTGTACTTAATATTCTGTTATATTGAGATGTGTGGATCTGAGTTTCTTTGTTCTCATATCTTATTGTACAAAATATTGTTGGTTTATATGTATTTTATTAATTTTAGAAACTACTCCCAAGCATTATTCAAAATGTATTTTTTAAGGACTTATTTATTTATTTTAGAGAGTCTCTCTCTAAAGCCAGCAGAGAGGCAGAGGAAGAGAAAGAGAAAGAATCTTCAAGCAGACTTCCCACTGAGAGGGGAGCCCAATGCAGGGCTCAGTCCCAGGACCCTGAGGTGATGACTTGAGCCAAAATCAAGAGTTGGACATTTAAACAACTGAGCTACCCAAGAGCCCTTGGAAATGTATTTTTTAAATTATTTCATTTATCTTTTAATCTTCCCTAAGAAACTATAAAAATTCTGTTAAGTTAAAAATATTGTTATTTGTTTAGTCCCAGTGAAACTATGGAAATGTTTTAGGAGAACAGATACAGTTACGTAGAGTAAGGAATGTATTTCTATTTCAGGTGTAAGCCCTTACAACTTCTACCCGAGTTTTAATGATTTTTTTTCTTTTCTTTTTTTGAGAGAGAGAGAGAGAGAAAGTGTGCACCGGGGTGGGAGGGAGGGGCAGAGAGAGAATTTTAAGCAGGGGGCATGATCCCAGGACCCTGAGATCATGACCTGAGTGGAAACTGAGTGGACACTCAACTGCCTGAGCCTATAATGCTTATAATTTTAACAAATTGTTAGAAAAAAAATACCAAGTATTGCATTTAGAGTCGGTTTGAAGTCAAAAAGTACATTACCTTCTTCCATCTCATATGAACATTTTAATTAATTTCTTAATTTATTTCATTAAAAAATAAAGAAATAACATTAAATTATCAATCTGTAGTGAAAATTCTTTACTTTTTCCATACTTAGAGAAAATTATGATGAAATCTATGAAAAGTCTGTTTTTTACACAATCATTGCTGTTTTAAACTCCATCTCTTTGATTATAAGTTGAATGGAAAAAATTATTTCTTAAATAGATTCAGATTGGTGGTTCTTTTCAGTTCACAAAGTAAAGAGGCATGAATAATCAATTATATGTTTTAAACCAGATTTGTTTACAGTATAGCCTCATTTACATTATGAAAATTACTTCCAAGTTTTTAATCATTTGACTTTTTTTCCTTATTTTTGAGTTGTGAAATCTACATCTGATACACATTTAGATGTATTTTAGTGGGAAGTAGGAAAACTATGATATTGTAAACCCAATGCCATATTACCTTTGAAGATTGGAAGTTGTTTTTATTTTCATTCCATTACAGCATTCATGGTTTGCTCAAATCTTGAGTTTCCAAAATATAAGAACTCTAAAGGAAGTCCTTTTCTTTTAAGAAAAGCACATTTCCCCTGAGTATAGTTCTTCACCCATCCTTCTATCTCTATTTTATACATTTTCTAAAAGATTGACATTTAAGAGCTATTAGTTTCTACGTTTATATATTTGCTATCAGTAAGTTGATCTCATATATATCCATGTGTATTTTTTTAAAGTTTTATTTGTTTATTTGACAGAGAGATAGAGAGCACAAGTAGGCAGAGTGACAGGCAGAGGGAGAGAGAGAAGCAGGCTCTCCACGGAGCAGGGAGCCTGATGTGGGTGGAACTCGATCCCAGGACCCTGGGATCATGACCTGAGCTGAAGGCAGTGGCTTCACCGACTGAGCCACCCAGGCACCCCTATATCCATGTGTCTTAATACATTTTACATATATGTCAAAACTGCCTCTTCAGGAATCTTCATGAATGAAGATTGAGTCATGGGATTAATGATTCAGATCTCCCATAATAGAAGATGATAGATGATTATGAATTAGAATATTTGGAGAAATCCTTTAAGGAGATGAAATGCTTACCAAGTTTGCTCTCAGAAGCTCATGGACAGAGTTCCACAAAGCAATAAAGATCAGCTCTATCTAGTACATATGTAAGAGTATTTTTTCCTAATTTGGTGAAAAGGATGAGAATGATAAAGATGAGTTGTTGCTACAGATTAAAAAAGGTAGAAGCTTCCTCTCGAAGATCCTCATGAGTGACAATTCCACATGGTTTCCAGTACAGACTAAGTTTTATTACTTTCCCAAATGGCTAGTTATCTGACCTCTCATTAATTATTAAGTAAACATGGTTTTGCCATCAGTAGGAAATGCCCCTACAAAAAAAGAAAAGTTTTTGCCTTGCCGATATTTATCAAATCCAGAAGAGATAAAAGAAATTTCTATAAAGCAGATCAATGAAACATTTATTCTACACAGTAAAGGATATAAATTTTTGTACGACTCAAATTAAGATTGGCAGTTTAGTAGTCATTTAGAGATATGAAAAAAAAGTGAGAGAAGTTCTTCTGAGAAGCAGGAAAAAGAGTTGTCTTTTGACAAATTAATGTGAATAGAAGGGTGATGATGCTTTGAAATGACTGTCCATCAAACTACCAACCAGTCTGAAAACATCACTTAACATTAGAAACCAACTGTAATGTCTACATTGATCAAGGGAACCATACTGAGTGGTGATAAAATTGTGCCTCCAGGGATGAATGTACAGTGGGTGTTTGGATGGCTTCTTTGTAGATATTCCTTTCAAGTTAAACTTCTCTGGGCAATTGTGAATATTATTTTTTCCAGTCAGAAATGATAATGAAATGTGATGAATGACTCTACTATCAGAACCTCAAACTTGGGTTTGATTACTGTTGATTACCATTTTTGATACTTACAAATCTTTTAAGCAATGGCATATCCTGTAAGTCTCAGTTTTCAATTGCCTTATTTTTAACTTCATTAAATAAATATATTCTTCCCTTCTCCCCACCTGAAATTTTCTACATGCAAACCACTTTTGTCTAGGTAATCTAAAGTGTTTCACTCCCTCTTCATGGAGAACCATTTCCGAATCCTGCCACGGATCTGTTGGGTCTTCACACTGTAGATGATGGGGTTCATCAAGGGTGGGAAGATGATGTAAATGTTGCCCATGAGGACGTGGACCACAGGAGAAAGGTGTTTCCCAAAACGGTGCACCATAGTGAGACCAATGATTGGGATATAGAAAACCAGGACAGTGCAGATGTGGGAGACACAGGTCTGCAGGGACTTAAGCCTCTCCTCCCAGGATGCAATAGCCAAGACAGAATGCAGGATCAGAATGTAGGATACAAGAATTAACATGGAATCAAACAAAAGGGTACAAATCACCAGAGCCAAAGCATAGAAACTGTTGAAACGGATGTCAGAACATGCTAGTCTCAGTAGGTCTTGGTGAAGGCAGAAAGAGTGAGAGAGGATGTGGGAATGGCAGTAGTGGAAAAACTTTAGGCGGATTATGGGAGCAAGGATGAACATAAAACTCCTAACCAAAATTCCCAGCCCAATCTTAATGATCCTGGCACTGGTTAGTATGGACATATACCTCAGAGGATTACAGATTGCTGTAAAGCGATCAAAAGCCATGGCGAGAAGGACTCCAGACTCTGTGAGGGACAGACCATGGATGAAGTAAGTTTGGGCAATGCAGGCATCCAGGCTGACTTCCTGGCTGAGCCCCCACAAGATCCCCAGCACTGTACGCACTGTGGACAGCCCCATGCACAAGTCAGTGAGGGCCAGCATGGCCAGGAAGTAGAACATGGGCTCATGCAGGCTTGGCTCTGTCCGGATCACGTGCAGCACCAGGCAGTTCCCTGAGAGTACCATAGCGTAGATACAGGAGAAAGGGATAGAGAGCCAGGGATATTCCTGTTCCAGGCCAGGGAAGCCTGTTAGGAGAAAGGTTGAGGAATTGGTGTCATAAGCAGGAGAATCAGGCATGGATGATGTGAGGTACTTTCTCTATGAGTCAGTGCTTCTGTCCATTTGCTAGGTAACTTTCATACAACTTGTTTTCTCATACAGGATCAGTCCGAGCAAAAGTGGTATATGTATGTACTACAGAATTTTTCAAATAAAAAAGTCACATTTACTGTTGTTCACATCTGTTATCCAAGTACCTCTCCACACTTAGGAATCTTGTTTTATTTCTACCTAGTAAAACACTGAGCATAGACAAAGGAAAAAGTGATCTAAAATAGATTTTGTCTTTACTCAAGCACCTAGCAATTACAATAAATTTTAACTTTCCAGATGTCTATCAATCTTTCAGAGTATTTCTAAAAAGTAGTTACCCTTGATCTTCGGGATGCAATTCAGTCTGTCTCTTCATACAACCATGATTCAATCTTTCTCTTCTATCTGGCAGTTACTGCTTAAATCTCAACTCAGTTGCAAAAACTCAAAGATACATTTGTTTCTCTGCTCTGAAGAAAGTAGGTCGTATCTTTTTAAGTGCTTGCATCAAGAGAAAGCTAGAGGGCTGTAGTGTATAACACCAGGAAGGGTATGGATATAAATGGACTCCATGTCCCTAGAGATGTTCTGTTCATATTTTAAAGGGAATGATCAAAATAGCTATTATCTGACTGCAATCTGGAATTATCCATGGGGAGTGCACTTATTTTATTTAACAGACACATATTTCATTTGATGTTCAGTGTTGCAGGAGTTTAAAAACTCTAACACTGTACGTTAGTTATACTTCAATTATAAAATAGATAATATTACACAAACCCTAAGTAGCAGGTGCTGTTGTGAGCCATGCTTTATAGATGACTACATTGAGTTCAAAAGAGATTAAGCAGCTTGCTAAAGTCACACTGTAAGTGAAGATTTGAATCCTTGCAGGCTCACTAGAAGGTGCATGCTCTTAACTGCTCATCTCTTCTGTCTTCAATTTCACTGTGATCACTTTTCAGTGCCTGTTGCTTTCCTATAGCATGAGGTTTAAAGGTTTCAGGGGTTCTATCTAATCTTTAAAATTACATTAAAAAATATCTCATTTATTCAGTTCTATTTGCTTTCCGCAAGATTATCAGTGAGCTTAAGATCCTCTATCATACTGCCTTCTTTCACAAACCAGGCATTCAGCTCTGACCAGCTACCACAAGGTAGATATTCTGTTTCTTTTTTTTTTAATTTAATTTAATTTTTTCAGTGTTCCAAGAGTCATTGCTTATGCACCACACCCAGTGCTCCATGCAATGCATGCCCTCCTTAATGCCCACCACCAAGCTCACCCATCCCCCACTCCCTCCCCTCCAAAACCCTCAGTTTATTTCTCAGAGTCCACAGTCTCTCATGGTTTATCTCCCCTCTCCAATTTACCCCAGGTCAATTTTTCTTCCCTTCTCCTCATGTCCTCCATTTTATTCATTATGCTCCACAATTAAGTGAAACCATATGATAATTGACTTTCTCTGCTTGACTTATTTCACTTAGCATAATCTCCTCCAGACTCGACCATGTTGATACAAAAGTTGGGTATTCATCCTTTCTGATGGCTACGTAATATTCCATTGTATATATGGACCACATCTTCTTTATCCATTTGTCTTTTGAAGGCCATCTTGGTTCTTTCTACAGTTTGGTGATTCTGGCCACTATTGCTATGAACATTGGGGTACATATGGTCCTTCTTTTCACTACATCTGTATCTTTGGGGTAAATACCCAGTAGTGCAATTGCAGGGTCATAGGGTAGCTCTATTTTTAATTTTTTGAGCAACCTCCACACTTTTCCAAAGTGGCTGTACCAACTTGCATTCCCACCAATAGTGTTAGAGGGTTCCCCTTTCTCCACATCCTCTCCAACAATTATTTATTCTTGCCTTGTTAATTTTTGCCATTCTAACTGGTGTAAGGTGGTATCTCAGTGTGGTTTTGATTTGAATTTCCCTGATGGCTAATAATGATGAATATTTTTTCATGTTGCTCTGGAGACTTTTCAGTGTTTGTGAGCAATTGCTTCCCATCACTCATAAAATTCCTTCCTCATTTAGAGCTTCTTTCCCCTTCCTGTCAGCTTTATTGAGGTAGAATGGACTCACAGCATTGTGTAAATTTGAGGTGTACAACATGTTGATTTGATACATTTACATATGTCAAAATGATTATCACCATAACATTAGCTAACACCTCCATCCTGTCACATAATTACCATTTTTTTTCTTATAGTGAGAACATTTACCTGTCTATTCTCTTAGCAAATTTCACCTATATGATACAGTACCATTAGCTATAATCACCATGCTACACATTAATCCCTGGAAATTGTTAATCTTATAACTGGAAGTTTGTATTCTTCGGCAAATAACTCCCCACCTCCCTCACTCACCAGCCCTGGGAACAACAACTCTGCTTTGATTCTGAGTTCAGTTCCATTAGATTCCACATATAGGGAGTACCATACAATATTTGTCCTTCTCTGTCTGACTTATTTCACTTAGCATCATGTTTTCAAATTTTATCTAAATTGTTACATTGGCAGGATTTTCTTATTTTTCATGGCTGAAAATTATCTTATTATTTATTAATATTTATTTAATTATTTATCATAATATTTTATTAAGTATACAGTCTCTCTCTATATATCACATCTTCTTTATTCTTTCATCTATAGACAGATACTTAGATTGTTTCCATATTGTGGATAGTACTGCAATGAACATGGGGGTGCAGATATTGAAAACTGCACAGTTAAATTTATTTTTAATTATTTTATTGTTTTTTATGCTATTGTAAGTGGATTGATTTCCTTATTTCTTTGTCAGATGTTTTGCTTTTACTGTATAGAAATGCAACTCTTTTCTGCATGTTGATTTATATCCTATAACTGTACTGGATTTAGTGATTAATTCTAGCTGTTTTTTTCTGCTTGTTTGTTTGTTTTGTTTTTGTGTAATCATCAGGATTTTTCTCTATATAAGATCATATCTGCAAACAAAGACAATCTTACTTCGTCATTTCTTGTTGGGATGACTTTCTTCCCTTTTCTTGCCTGATTGCTCTGTCTAGAACTTCCAATTATGTAGAATAAAAGTAGGGAGAATGGGAACACTTGTCTAATTGTTGATCTTAGAAGAAAAACTCAATCTTTTTGCCATTGAATATGATATTGGCCATGGGTTTGTCATATATGGCCCTTATTATGTTAAGATATTTTTCTTTTATGCTCAACTTGTTGAGAGTTTTTATCATGAAAGGATGATATATTTTGCCAAATGCTTTTTCAGTCTTTATTGAGATGATCATATGATTTTGTCTTTTACTCTATTCACGTGATGTATCACATTTACTAATTTGCACATTTACTAATTTGTTGACTTATCCTTGCATTCTAGGGATAAATCCCACTGGATCATGATGTATGCTCTTTTTAATATACTGTTGTTGCCAATTATCATATGATCTCTTTGATATGAGGGATTTCAGAGGCAGGGTGGGGGGTCATGGGGGTTAGGGAGAGAAAAAATGAAGATAGGATCGGGAGAGAGATAAACCTTAAGAGACTCTTAAACTCATGAAACAAACTGAGGGTTGCTGGATGGGGGGAATAAGGTGGCTGGGTTATGGACATAGGGGTGGGTATGTGCTATGGTGAGTGCTGTGAAATGTGTAAGCCTGATGATTCACAGACCTGTACTCATGGGGCAAATAATACATTATATGTTAATAAAAAATATACTGTTGCTCCTTTGTGTGTTCAGTGTGCTAATATTTTGTTAAGAATTTTTTCATCTATGTTCATCAAGAATATTGGTCTATAGATTGTTTTCTTTTTTTAATATTTATTTATTTATTTATTTATTTATTTATTTATTTATTTATTTATTAACAGAGAGAGAGAGAGAGAGAGAGAGAGAGAGAGTGAGATTACAAGTAGGCAAAGAGAGGAGGAAGCAGGCTTCCTGCTGAGCAGAGAGCCCAATGCAGGCTTGATCTCATGACCCTGAGATCATGACCTGAGTCGAAGGCAGAGGCTTTAACTCACTGAGCCACCCAGGCACCAGTATAGTTTCTTTTCTTGTAATGTCCTTATCTGGGTTTGGTATTATGGTTATGTAGGTCTTGTAAAATGAGTCTGGAAGTGTTCCTTCATCTTCTCTTTTTGAAAGAGTTTGAGAAGGATTGGTATTAACTCTTCTTTAAATATTTAGAAGCATTCACTAGTGAAAACATCTGATCCTGGGCTTTTCTGTGTGCAATGGATTACTGATTCAACCTCCTTACTCAGCATTGGTCTGTTCAAATTTTCTATTTCCTCATGATTCAGTCTTTGTTAAGTGTTATGTTTTAGGGAATCTATTTCTTCTAGGTTATCTAGCTTGTCAGTGTATAACATCTGTAGAAGTCTCTTGTGATTTGTTTCTATGGCATCAGTGGTAATGTCTCATCTCTCATCTCTGATTTTATTTACTTCTTATTTTTCATAGGCTAGCTAAAGTTTTATAAATTGTTTATTTTTTTAAAAGACAGCTTAGTTTCATTGATCATTTCTACATTTTTTCATCTCCATTTCATTTACTTCTACTATGATCTTTGTTCTTTCTTTCTTTCTGCCAACTTTGGGCTTAGTTTATTCTGTTTCTTGTTCCTTGAGATGAAAAGTGAGATTTTTTACTTAAAAAACTTGTTTCTTGAGACTCCTGATCTCACAAAACAAACTGAGGGTTACTGGGGGGTGGGAGGGTAGGGATAGGGTGGATGGGTTATGGACATTGGGGAGGGTTTGTGCTTTGGTGAGTGCTGTGAAAGATGTAAGCCTGATGATTCACAGACCTGTACCTCTTGGGCAAAGAATAAAAATAATAAATAAATAAAATAATAAATAAATAAATAAATAAATAAATAAATAAAATGAGAAGGGAAAAAAAAAAGAAAAACACTTAGCATCACCTCTTTGATTTCTTTAGTGATGAGAGATCTAAAACTGAGAATCTCTCAAGATTGTCCTGAAACTGACAGTGTCATGAAGGAGACAGCTTTTCTAAGAACCTTGGATCAAACAGAATATGATTCAACATGGACAGGTTCAAATCAAAAACTTTCATTCCAGATCAAGACCTCTAAATGCCAGAAGCCATCGATAGTCACATTCTTTCTTGTTTCTTGGTTTCCAAATTTCTCACTCAATTGGTTTAAGGTTTGTATCGAAAACTTCCTTGGAACCAAGGGCAGTTGATACATATCTGTTTGGCATCTTTCATATAATAAACTGGTATAAAGTTAAAAAAAAACTTGTTTCTTAATGTTGGCATTTATGGCTATAGAATTTCCTCTTAGAACTGATATTGATTGGTTGCATAGGCTTTGATTATAGCATATTTTACTGCCAAATATAGTCTATTTGAATCATATTCCAAAACTTTTAAATATGTAGGGAAGAAACCCTCAATAGTCAGTGTTTAAAGTGCACTTTGCTTTGCCCCTGTGGGTCTCTTTTCTCTCACAAGTTATATATTAATTCAAAATTGCTGGGAAATAGAAGAAATGTGGATGAAAGAAGGAAGAAAAAAATCAAGGATGGTTTTCTGGGTAGATTGCTATCAAAACTTTTGTCATTTCTTTCCTGTGAAAAAGATAATTTTTCTTCCCTTAATTTTTCTGAATTGCATCAGGTCAAAATTTTGGTTTTACATGGGAGCTCAGTTTCAATATCTTCTACACCTTTTTTATATTTCTGAAATGAGTGTGGGAATGAGTCTTGTGTAGTTAATATCAATCTCATTTCCTAGATTGCTAATATCAGTTAGCCTAAGCAAACAATGTAATTTTTGACACATATTCCTGTGGATTTCATTTACCTTTTAAATCTTGGCTTCTGGAAATTAAAAAAGGTTTTGTTTACATTTATCCAGTATTTCTAAGTATTTATACCAGAGTATAAGTGTTTCACGTGTTCCAGTGTTTATTCCACCACATTAGAGGAAATCAAAGTCTCTCCATAGTGTGTTTCTATAGGGTAGTGTTCCTAAATTAGAGTATTTTTAACATATTGAAAATTATCAGGTTGGATGACTTGAAGATTCTCAACAATAAATATTTTGAATTTATTAACAGTATTTATTAACAATAAATATATTGTTTTCTAAGGTAGAAAGATTATGCAGTTAGGTTCAAAGACTCATGTAAGAAATTGGAACAGTTTGATGCCATAGCTGTGTGATCTGTAGAAAGTTTCCAGCACATATCTCTAACCAAGTGTCATCCCATAGCAATCCAAGATGAACCACTTATGTAGTTTTAGATATTCTAGGTAAAATTGAATAGATAAAACCCATTTTAATATTTTATTTAGCCTACTATATCTAAAATATTACATCGACATGTAGTTAATATAACATTTTTTGAAGAGACATTATAAATCATTCTTTCCCCACTAAGTCTTTGAACTAGTATGTAATTTATACTTATGTAACATCTCAATTTGGTTTGCCACATTCCAAGTACACAATAGGCTCTGGTGGCTCATGGATAACTTATGAAGGAGTTCCATTCTTTTTTTTTTTTTAAAGATTTTATTTATTTATTTGACAGAGAGAGAGAGATCACAAGTAGGCAGAGAGGCAGGCAGAGAGAGGAGGAAGCAGGCTCTCTGCTGAGCAGAGAGCCTGATGTGGACCTAGATCCCAGGACCCTGAGATCATGACCTGAGCCAAAGGCAGAGGCTTTAACCCACTGAGCCACCCAGGCACCCTGAAGGAGTTCCATTCTAACCTCAGTTTCTTCATCTCTAAAATGGAAACAATAACAATTTACTTTTATTAAGTGTTTTCTTTTTGTCTTTCACAATTATAAATGTGTTACAATTTCATCTAACTTAATTGTCAGGACAATCCTATGAAATAATGTTATCATCCCCATTTTAGATGAGGCTAAGTATCTTGCCCAGGGACACAGTACTCACAGGTATTGGAGAAGGGTTTCCAAATCAGAAAGGCTGGCTTTATAAGCATATTCTTTATCTCTGTGGTCTACTGCCATTAAAATAAAAGATATGTGTGTTCAGTAATTCTAGAAATTAAATTAGATAACAGAAGTACTCTAATTCTGAGAATTAAATAATGCTAAAATTCCTAGCACAGTTTAAATACTAAACAATGTGCTCAGTAAAACTGTTGTTATGAAAATAGAGACTCAGATTTCAAGCAGCTTATAAGGATTATCAACCTTATGCAAAACAATTGACTTTAAAGAATGTTTTATTTGCCAGGACATGAACTCTTTGAATACTGAAGCCATGGGAAAAGAGAGAGAGAGAGAGAGAGAGAGAGAGAGAGAGAGAGAGAGAGAGAGAGAGAGAGAAAAGTTGTAACTGAAATGGAAGGAAATAAAATAAAATTTTATGTTAATAACAATAGCCTGTTTTATATAGGACATATCTGCTGCCCTTCAAAAAACATGTAAAGACTAATTATGGAGGAAGCAAGCTACAAGATGTTTCTTGATTTGTCTGTCCAACATTTATCTCCAAATCTCCCTGGACAGGGGAATTATTATTACAAACCTGGACTTGTACAAATATTCAGAATTTGGTGGAATGGAGAGTCTGCCTTGCAGACACTGCCTCTGGATTTGCCCTCATTCTCCCAAAGGAACACAGGCCCTGTATGTTGCATCACTCACTCTCAGTATCTCCCAGGATTCAGGCTTTACTCCAGTGACTCCCAGACCTGCATAAATTTTGGTTCCCCTAGAATGTCCCTGCCAATGGGACAAAAGGAAGAAGAACAAGATCCTTTTTCAAGATTGGCAAGACCATCTCTACTGTGAGTGACAATTATTCTTTATTTAGACAGTGAAAATGACATGTCAGAATGGACAACATGACTGAGAAATGAATTCTACAAGTGTCTGAGTGTCTTATGTAATAAGCAGGGGTTAATCTTACAGCCCAAGCTAGTGATTTGGAATTTAATTCACCAGGTTTTAAATGCAAACATTTGAATGTATTTTCCTTTTCTACTTGGTATACTTAAACTTCATTATTATACCTTCACAAGCCAGAAATCATTGTTTTCTGTTATTTGTAGTATGACGTATTGAAGTAGAAAGTAACAGTGAGGTTGTGGATATGGACACAGATTCCTCTGATGGGGCCAATGACCTAATGACAAGGAGGTTTCGCATGTAGGTATAATGTAGTCTGTTTCAGAGCAAATGCAGTTTCTGAAAAAATACAAGTGCTTTATATTATATATAAAATGATCTGTTGTGCCAAATTCAGTCATTCTTTTTATAGCTGCTACTTCAAAGCTTATACTAAGGCAGTGGAAAACACTCAGGATTCTTAATAAGTTCTTAAATAAATATATATGTGTATATGTATGTATTTTTTTTTCTGAACAGTTTCTGTTTTTATAGATTCATGTCTGTTCAACCTGATTTCAAAATCAGTAACTCCACCTTTCTCCTTACGGGTTTCCCTGGCCTGGAACAGGAATATCCCTGGCTCTCCATCCCTTTCTCCTGTATCTACGCTATGGTACTCTCAGGGAACTGCCTGGTGCTGCACGTGATCCGGACAGAGCCGAGCCTGCATGAGCCCATGTTCTACTTCCTGGCCATGCTAGCCCTCACTGACCTGTGCATGGGGCTGTCCACAGTGCACACGGTGCTGGGCATCCTGTGGGGGCTCAGCCAGGAGATTGGTCTGGATGCCTGCATTGCTCAAACCTTCTTTGTTCATGGTCTGTCATGCATGGAGTCTGGAGTCTTACTGGCCATGGCTTTCGATCGCTTCACTGCAATTTGCAGTCCTCTGAGATATACATCCATCCTCACCAACACCAGAATCATCAACATTGGTGTGGCCATTTTAGGGAGGAGTTTCCTGTTCATCACTGCTCCCATTGTCCGCCTAAAGTTCTTTGATTACTGCCGCCCCCACATCCTCTCCCACTCTTTCTGCCTGCACCAGGACCTGCTTCGGCTTGCCTGCTCTGACATCCGCTTCAACAGCTTCTATGCCCTGGCTCTGGTGATCTGCACACTGTTTTTGGATTCAGTGCTCATTCTGATCTCCTACATCTTGATCCTGCACTCAGTATTGACTATTGCATCCCGGGAGGAGCGATTCAAGTCCTTGCAGACCTGTGTCTCCCACATCTGTGCTGTCCTGGTTTTCTATATCCCAATCATTGGTCTGACTATGGTGCACCGTTTTGGAAAGCACCTCTCTCCTGTGGTCCATGTCCTCATGGGCAACATCTATATCCTTTTCCCACCCTTGATGAACCCCATCATCTACAGTGTCAAAACCCAACAAATACGTACTAGGATCCAGAGATGGTTCACTAAACCAAACTGAGTAGTGGAGGTTAATGTGTTCTAAGGAAAGGAAGGGAGTGTTTGCAAGAGGAATGACTAATAACAATTTGTAGCATAAATAATACATTTGTATGTAATATTTAACAGAGTAAAAGCATATTTTAGAAAAGAGTCATTTTCTAATTTAGTTTTCCAAAGCAAGAGAAATAAGCAGAGAATGTTTTACTGATCTCATTTCCTAATTTTAAAATTCAGTATGGTGTTAGCTACAGTGAGTTATGTTCTATAGTGTGTCAATGAGCACTTGCCTGGGTAATTACTAAGTTTACGGTACCATCCATGCTTTTCGACTTCTAATTCAGAGTGTGATTTTATTTTTTCATGTAACTGGTATATCTGTACATTTGCTATGTATGGAACAAACAGCCTTTACATACTACTATCAGGTTGACTCTATTAAGATTGTTGAGAGGAAAATTTTACCCTATCCTTCAAAGTTCTCCTAAACTGGTCTAAAAATTCAATTTGCATGAGACAGATTAACAAGAAAAACAACAAAATTTAACCACATGCACATGGAAGCCCAGTAGTAAAGTTCAGACCTAAAGAAATGACCAAGGCATGAAGTGGATTTTTTGTTTGTTTGTTGTTTTGTTTTGTTTGTTTTAAGATTTTATTTATTCGAGAGAGAGAATGATAGCCGAAGGGGAGGGAGAGAGAATCTGAAGCAGACTCCGTCCTTAGCACAGAGCCCCAGGCAGGGCTCGATCCCATGACTGAGAGATCACTACCTGAGTTGATACCAACAGTGGAACTCTTAACTGACTGAGCCAGCCCAGCCCCCAGTATGTAGTTTTTCTTCATTTTAGACAAAGAAATATTTATCTGTGAGGAATTGACAGGACAAAGAAAACTTATGCTCAGAAGCTTTGATGAGTAAGGAATTCTAATTTTGGACTAGAATCTGGGCAGGGGTAATACATTAGTAATAGTTATAAGCTTTATTTATTTTTATCTTTTTATTTTTTACACAGTTTATTTATATAGGCTACTTTGGCCCTACATTCTCTACCTCTGATGATAAGGATGTCTCTTTACCTCTTGGTGCAGACAGGGACCTTTCACAAGGGAGATGGATTTCCTGCTTTCTAGAGACAAAGAAGAGTCAATATTCTTGTACTGGCTGTTTCTTAAATAACTTTAATTCAAAATAATCTTTATGACATTATGTCATAATCTCCAGCTGCCTTCCCTGGGCCCCCACAAAGACATTCACACCTCTTCTATATATGATGAAGCAAAAGTGCTGGGAAAATCAATTTTATCTCTCTAATAAAATGCCAGATTTGTAGATTAAATTATAGTTGAGTGCAAAATATTTGGTGAAGAGTGACAGAATCTACTATCACATCTCTACATATTCTACCATGTACCCCCAAATCTGTATAGTTTACAGTGCTCATGAGAGTTGTCAATTGACTTCAATCTTGGCCTTAGCATATGTGAAATTTTAAAGACAGTTTGATCAATCTCTTTATTTTTAAGGGAGGTTGCTAGAGTCCAGAGATATAAGTAAAACATTGATAACTAAGCTGGGGATAGAACTGTGGTTTTGAGAATCTTTTCAATGTATATTTCACTTCTAAGTCTCATCTTCTTCATAAATAAATTTAGGAAACCCAACTCAATCCTAAAATGCAGACATATTTTTTTTGGTACTTGCTTTTTATAAAAAAATTGACCTCCCAAAATAAAAATTAAAAAAAAAACCAACAACAACACATAGTAGCAGTCTCAAGATTTCTTTTTAAATTTCTTTATATATTGACTCCTAATCATAGCTATGTCCTAGCCATGATTGGGGCAGCAGAGTTACCAGCATATACAAAGTAGAGTTAAGCTGCAGAGAAGGGAGGAAGCAAATTGTTGCACATGTACCTTCAGGTATATGGGGTTCCATCATCAATATCCTAACAAACAGGGGAAAATTCAATTTTGAAAATTACTGTTTGGTTTGTTACCTTTAATTTGTCTTTTGGTGTTTTATTAGACTTTTTGGTCTAATATTAGACCTTCTGGTGTTTAATGTGACCTTTTTTTAGCTTTTATTTATTTATTTGAGAAACAGAGAAAGAGTGTGGGAGCAGGAGCAGCGGGGAGGGACAGAGGGGAAGGACAAGCTGACTCCCTGCAGAGCAGGGAGCTGGACACAGGGCTGGATCCCAGGACCCTGAGATCATAACTTGAGGCAAAGTCAGGCACTTAATCAATGGAGCCACCCAGGTGCCCCCAGTACAAATTTTTAAATTAAAAGTCATCAAGTTGATATTTATTACTCGTGCCTTTCAGACCTGTCACTGTGTAAACCCCACACATCCCTACAGGTCAGTCTGGCTAAACAGATCTACACCTGTCAGACTACTTTACCTTGACAACTCCTTTCTCTTGGGCTCTCTATGATGGTTCTTCCTCTTTCGTAATGCCTGCCTCTCCCATCAGCCCTATTTCTCTCTGCGTAGCCCATTTCCTAAAGATACTTCCTGCAAAGCATTGGTAATTGACCTGTTCTAGTTACAGTGGGAAATAACATCTTATTTCTCCTCTTTGTTAAGAGAATTTGAGAAAAAGGATGCGAAGAAACCTTTGTATTCAATTATATTGACTGATGATGAAAATATAAATAATTGCATTTATATACGTATTAAGTTTTACACTGAAAATTTTTATGGATATTATAATTTAGATTTTGAAGTAAGAATGTTTCTTTGAGTTATCAAAGGGCAATAATATTCTCCCCATTTTATACAACAGTAAAATAGGTTTGGGAACCTAAATTTTGCATAAATTGAGCTTTTATTTTTCTCTATGAGTATTTCTAAGAAAATAAGACATTTTCCTACAGTTTTCTATAAAATTTCAATTTCTTCACTCTAAAAACTAGAAGATACAATACACTGAAATGAGCCCAAGTGTGTAATGGTGAAAAGACAAAAGTTTCAATAAGTGATTCATAAACTATTAGGATTAAAATTTGTGTTTATAGATTTATGCTTTATTTTAATAAAATTGTAACTAAATTGATAACATAATGAAAAATTACTTATTAAGGCATTATGTATGTGTATATGGTTATATATCTACATATGCATATTTGTATTTTTATATACATATAGATATATGTATATAGTTAGTCAGTCCTTATTATTTACAGATTCTGTGTTTGGGAATTCACTTACTTGTTAAAATGTATTTGAAACCTCAAAATCAATGCCCCAGTGCTGTTGCCATCAGTGGACATGTGCAGAGCAGCAAAAACTTTGAGTTGCCTAGTACACGTGTTCCCAACTGAGGTTGGACAAGGTGAAGCTCTGCCTTTTGGTTTATCTCTAATAGGCATAAATGAGTAATCATTTGTGGTCTGTTTAATGCTTTGTTCTTTTCATTTGTTGTTGTTGGTGGTGGTGATGGGGACAGTTGAAGATGGCCCCAGCATGCAGAAATGCTGTCTACGCTCCTATACACAAGGCTGTGGTCCATCTTCCAGAGGAAATAAGTGTGTTAGATAAGCTGCCTTTAGGTTATAGCTCTGTTGCCCGTGAGTTCAATATTAATGCATCAACAATGCTGTGCATCCAGAAAAAGGAAGAGGAGGTTTACCCATCTGTGTATGAGGCTCCTCCTCAAGTGCTAAGATAACATCTAGAGTTTGTGATGAAACTATGGAAAAGAGAGAAAAGTGACTAAATTTGTGAATCCATGAAATAATGATGGATTAAATAAAGTGTAGTGGAGAACACTGTTATAGGGTGAAATCCGAAGGAATCTACAGACACATGACCCAGGGTCAGGAAAATGGGAAATGCTTTTCAGCTAGTGTCTTACTACAATGTAATAGTGCATGAAATTCATTATTTGTAAGAAATATGTATTAAAATGTGTCTTTAAACAGAAATATACACAGATTATGTATTAACTGGTTATTGAAAATGTGATCAGAGGCTCAAAAGCAAAAGCAACTTAATGTTGTGTTTCATAATTTATTAATACAGTGTTTGCAGTAACTTCACGGAATATAACCACAGCAAATAATAAAAATAGGCTGTATTAATACATAGAACAAAATTACTTAGAGCTACGAAAAGACATATATGCACATGAATGTTTATTACCTCATTAATGTGTTTTAAAAACTGTTTATTGAAAAAAAGTTAACTGAACTATGGTACTTCTATAATATTCATTGTCATGGGCATATTAAAAGTGAAAAACCCCTAAAGTTGTAAATTAGAGAGTTGCCTATATTATTACAATAGTAGCTAAAAACTGTACAGAACAATATTTATGATATGATCTCATTATTATTTAAAACAATTCTACATATATTCAAGTACTAAAAAGCCTGAATATCATACTCATTAATTAGCTCTAATGAACGTGTGAGGAGAGATGACAGAGTATTATATAT
Source organism: Ailurus styani (assembly GCA_002007465.1). Taxonomy (NCBI): domain Eukaryota; kingdom Metazoa; phylum Chordata; class Mammalia; order Carnivora; family Ailuridae; genus Ailurus; species Ailurus styani. The sequence goes on along the minus strand of LNAC01001329.1, from coordinate 131,332 downwards.
TGTTTGAGTTTTATACAATTAATGGTATTGTTAAAATTTAAAACGTATTTTTTAAAAGGATTTTTCACAGAATAAGATATTGTTTTAACTGAGCCATTGAGTTTTCATATACATAGACATCACAATTTCATATATATTAAAGACCATATATAAATTTTGTGATTGGCACAGTTTTCTAACATACCCAAAAATATATTAAAAAGCGGAAAATGAGATAAACAAAAAATGTTTTGTGTATAAAATCCAAATTATAATTCAGTCTGAATGGAACAACAAGAAGAAACTAGAGGCAAAAGTTTACCAGATGAACAAGTAAAAAAGAAATGAAAATGCCACAGAGATGTTTGAAGCAGTAAGATTTTAGTGAGGAGTATTAAAGTAGTTGGAGAAAGCTGACTTTCTGAAGGTACGTTTTCCAAGATGTTGGGGTTAATGTAGAGCATTATATCAGCCATTAAACCTGGCCTGCTAAAATGTAACACAGAGGCTGCTATGGGGGGCAGGGAAGGTTTCGGAGAAGGGTGTAGGCCTTTGGCTACTGACCACTCTGCCCTTGGAATGCTGCAGGGAGTTGCCTTTCCCAAAGCGTTCTTAGCTCAAACAGCCACCCTATGATCTAAGAGATGTAGGCATTGCCCTGTAGGCAGTGTTTAGCAGAACTGGTAGAACACGCAAATTAGCATATCTTTCTCATAAACTGATCTTCCTAGTTCCAGTAAGACCCCTTGTCACACATCATTGCTTGAGAAACAGTGTTAAGTATTTGTGATTATCCTGAAGGACCAATAGAAGTGGGAGCAAAGAAAAGCAAAGGGTCTTGTCTCTGAGCATTGACATCCCCAACCGCGCCTTCTCTCTTTCACAGCAATGTTTGGAGTAATCTTACATCCATCAGTGCAGGGATTTCTGGCCATTCCCGGCACCAAGAGCCATCTGCTATTTCTGACCAAAAAGGAAGATTTTTTCGGCAGAAAGCCAATTTTGAGAGTCAGAAAACAGATTTTGGAATTCTGGCAGGGCATAAAAGACAAAAGTAGGCAACAAAAAGATCTCATTCCAGGTGAGAAAGGAGGAACAGAGACCTGACACTGACAACGCATTAGTTGCTGAGGAAACACTTGCTAACCTCTGAAACTGCATGGAATGGGGAGTCAAAGAGTATGCAGAGAGCATTTGAAAAATGTAGATCTTAGATATCACCCTTTTGTCTGTAGTGTTATTTGCGAATATCTTCTCCCATTCCGTGGGTTGCCTCTTTGTTTTGTGGACAGTTTCTTTTGCTGTGCAGAAGCTTTTTATCTTGATGAAGTCCCAGAAGTTCATTTTCACTTTTGTTTCCCTTGCCTTCGGAGACGTGTCTTAAAAGAAGTTGGTGTGGCCGATGTCAAAGAGGTTACTGTCTATGTTTTCCTCTAGGATTTTGATAGATTCCTGCCTCACATTGAGGTCTTTCATCCATTTCGAGTTTATCTTTGTGCATGGTGTGAGAGAATGGTCGAGTTTCATTCTTCTATACATAGCTGTCCAATATTCCCAGCACCATTTCTTGAAGAGACTGTCTTTTTTTCCACTGGATATTTTTTCCTGCTTTGTCAAAGATTACTTGACTATAGAGTTAAGGGTACATATCTGGACTCTCTACTCTGTTCCATTGGTCTATGTGTTTGTTTTTGTGCCAGTACCATGCCGTCTTGGTGATCACAGCTTTATAATAAAGCTTGAAATCAGGCAATTTGATGCCCCCAGCTTTGTTTTTTTTTTTCAACATTTCCTTAGCAATTAAGGGTCTTTTCTGGTTCCATACAAATTTTAGGATTGTTCCAGCACTTTGAAAAATGCTGGTGGAATTTTGATTGGGATGGCACTGAAAGTATAGATTGCTTTGGGCAGTATAGACATTTTAACAATGTTACACAGCCATCAGAAAGGATGAATACCCAACTTTTGTATCAACATGGATGGGTCTGGAGGAGATTATGCTGAGTGAAATGAGCAGAGAAAGTCAATTATCATATGGTTTCACTTACTTGTGGAACATAAGGAATAAAATGGAGGACTCTAGGAGGAGGAAAGGAAAAGTGAATTGGGGTAAATCTGAGGAGGAGATGAAAGATGAGAGACTGGATTCTGAGAAACAAACTGAGGGTTATGGAGGGGAGGGGGTGAGGGGTAGGGTAAGCCTGGTGGTGGGCATTAAGGGGGGCATGTATTGCATGGAGCACTGGGTGTGATGCATAAACAATGACTCTTGGAACACTGAAAAAATAAAATTTAAAAAAAGAAAAAAAAGAGGGAGTTTTGGGCAGTCTTCTTTTTTTCTTGGCACACAAAGAGGACAGCGCATAGTGTGGATTGTACCCTCCCTCACAGTTGAAAGCCCAAGTAGGTTAAACCTTAGATGCAAAAGTGCCCCTGGCCAGTAAAGTGGTAGAATAAGCTTCAACACAGTCAAATTTTGACTAGATCAAGGTAAAAATCCTATTTGGGGTTTTTCACAAAGCAATGGCTGAATTATCACTAGAGGAAAATATAACTTCATCTGGCTTCCATAATGTTCATATATAATGTCTAATACCCAATAAGAAGTTAGTAGGCACAGCAGGAGACAGGAATATGAGTTCAAAAACAAGGAGAAAAACAGAAGAAACAGACCCACCCACAGGTGCATTTATTGTAAATAGCAGTCAGGGACTTTAAAGTTACTTTGCTTAATGTGTTCAAGGAAATAGAGGGATGGATGACAAATAAATTTATTAATTTTTATAAAATAGTTGGGGAATTTTATCAGAAAAATAGTATATACTAAAACTTAAAATTAAAATAAAGAGAAACAGAGAGAGAGAATGAACCAGATGGACATTAGAAATTTCTAAAGCACAAGAGCTAAACCTAGTAATTCAGGAGTGCAGAATTACAGAGGAGAAGATAGGAAATAAGTCCAGGCATCCCTGTATAAAATATTCTTGACAAATATTTAACTACTTGCCTTGACTTATGATGGGCTTCCAAATGCCACTTCTCTATGAACTATTATCATTAGTATATAATCATATTAATGCATAACAAAATGTACTTTGCTTTATATGAAAAAGAAAAATATACTTTGGCAAAGCAACATAGTGAGAATCCTAGCCTCCAGAATTTCTGTCCAGGTTTCTTAGACCAAAGGGTTATAGTTGGTTGAACCAGGAAAATGATTGAACAAAGGTTAACAATAATGCTGTCCACAGTAAGTCTAAAACTTACTTTCACATTCCTAAAAATAAAAACAAAAAGAAAAACAACAACAAAAACACAAATACCAGAGCTTTTCTCAAATTGCTCTTTATATAAATGAAGAAACTAAGTGAACACTTAAGAACAATAAACAATTAGCATGACATTATATGCCTTAGTCCCAAATTTATTGGAGTAAATATATTTTAGGTTGAGAGAAGAAGCAATTTGACAAAACATGAATTACTTAATAGGGATAGGTTTTGAGACCAAGGAGATATTTATCAGATAATTATTTCAGACGAAGTTCAGATTATATTTAACAAAGAGATATTCAAGGGATGAATTTTTAAGGGATAAGTAAGCACTGAAGAAGATTTTAGAATAGTTGGAGAACAATGTAGTCAGAATTGTGTATAAGATAAAGGGGGTGAATCTTAGTGCTCAGAGTATAAAAGAATCAGTGTAATCATTATGTTCCGCTACAATCTGCAAAAGGATCACTAATTTGTCTATTCCACGCAGAATAGTATCAGGTGATAAGGAAGTCATGTGTTCTGAGTTTTCTTATAGCCAAGCATTTAGAATTTCAGTATCTTACCTGTTCTTCTATTTCCCTCTATTTCTAATAGCTGCCTTCTAACTTAAAGTCAATACCCTGTGGGATTATGTAACACAAATATTCATTCATTCATTCATTCATTTATTCATTCATTCATAATGCATAACAATATTCCAAACTATTCATTGGAAGTTCACATAACATAGGACCAGTAGATGAACCATGAAATCCCTAAGGGGAATTATTCATCAAATATCAGCCCTGATCTTTGGGACGGAACATTTTTACTACCTTATCTCGGATGTGTTTGGTCTTCACCCCATAGACAAAGGGGTTGAGGAAAGGTGGAACAAGAAGGTAAAGGTTGGATAAGGTGATATGTATATATGATGGAATATAAGATCCAGATCTGTGGGTGAAAAAGGAAAAAAAAGCAAGGAGGTAGAACTGGAAAAAGACACATATGTGTGGAATACAGGTATTAAATGCCTTCAGACGTGCCTCTTTCTGCGGCAGGTGGAAGACAGTGATAAATATTTGTATATAGGAGAGGGTGATCAAAATGAAGTCCAGGCCACCAACAATAAAAGCTCCAAGGAGACCATAGAATTTGTTGATGTAAACATCTTCAGTGGCAAGCTTCACAAGGGCCATGTGTTCACAGTAAGTGTGGGATATTAACTTGGTTCGGTAAAATTTTAGACGACACTTTATGAGCAACAAGCATGGGATGACCAGAATGGCAGGTCGCAGTGTCACCCCAACTGCAATGTGAGTGACTAGCTGTCGGGTGAATATGGTAGCATGCCTCAGAGGATAACAGATTGCTACATAGCGGTCCAGAGCCATAGCTAGCAGGACCCCTGATTCAATACCCTGAAATGTGTGGACGAGCCACATCTGAAAGAGGCAAGCATCAAAATAGATTTCTGGCAAGTGGAACCAAAAAATTCCAAGCATCTTTGGGACAATGCTGGTGCTAAGTGCAATGTCTGTAGCTCCCAGCATGGCCAGAAAGATATACATAGGCTCATGGAGACTGGGCTCAGATTTGATGATGATCAAAAGCAGAGAATTTCCCACCAAAGCAATGACGTACATAGCACAGAATGGAATGCCAATCCAACACTGTATAGTTTCCAGACCATGGATCCCAATGAAGGTCAGCAAAGAAGGCACAAAAATGGTGCCATTTGTAATAGGCATGGCAGTTCAGAGATCTCTTCAGTAAAGGGGCAAAGTTTTCCACTGTAAGTTTATGTATTCTGATATATACTATTCTCATCCAGTCATATAATTATTGAACAACAGAAAAAGGAGAACTAACTTCATCAGCTTTTTTTTTCCGGTTTTTTTTTTTTTTGCATAAATGAGAAAATGTCAGTGGAAAGGTTCACATTACAAAATTTAGTAAAAACATCCACCTCTGTTCAGTGATATCCACCACATGACAACTCGGTATTTGGACACCATACTTATGATGGGGTTACCATGATCAGGCTGCTGAATGGTGTTGTCCGTCCTCCCCCACTCCATGTTCTCTTCCTTCCAACCTGGTCATGGAAATCAGAGAAAAAAAAAAAAGGAATGATGCTATAGACAGAGAAACATGAAAATCCACTCTACCTTGACCTGGACATTTCTCTAGTTTTCTCTCTCCTTTTTATCCTCCAGTCACTTTAGCAAATTTGATTCTTTCCACAGAACATAAGAATCCTTCTTTGATAAAGAATTGATTGAAGGTCCCTTTCTAGAGTTGTGACTCCATTAAAAGGGTCCTAATAACTCACCTCACCTTGAACTTCCTGATCACCAAGAGATTTGCAAATATGATGTCCCTGTGGCGCTATGACTCCATACAATGTCAGGGCCATAATTTTGCATGGCCATACTGATTCGGGACACAAGTGTTAAATAAGAACACTTCTGTTAGATAGGCACCCATAGCTCCTCACACTCTTTTTCCACATAATTTACGGGAAGGCCAGTTTGACATTATTAAATAAAATTAAAAGGGTTAAAGAGTACCAGGTGCAAAAGAGAATCCTTGGGTGTCTAGCCAGGACAGACCTGAGGAAGATGATGAGGTGATGTGGGGTGAGGTTAAGTGAACGAGATTGGGAGCCCAGGGTTGGCAGAGAGGTTCCTTGTATAGACATTGGGGCTGCATACCAGTGAAGGGAACTAGAAAGTTCTAATTCTTATCTTCTACAGAAGCTGACACAAGAAAAAATTGAAGGAGTGGAGCTCTTTGAGAATTATCTAGTTGCCAAACACGAAGGTGTAGTCAGGTGGCAGTGCCTGGGGAGTCAGCAGAGATAGGAAGAGAAGCCTCCAAAAGAGAATTTTCATTGCAATACATAGGCTATTGCTGAGTCCACTTCACACTCTCCAACAACTGTACACCAGCAACCAACTACAATTCAGTTAAGGGGCTGAAAAGAGTATGGATGGGTAATGTTTTTTTAAGTGACCATAGAGAGGCCACCTAAGTGATTAGTTGTCTGACTCTAAATGAAGCTGATCCATGTAGCTTTAAAGTGCCCTTTCCTTAAGCATTCTGAAACATTTGCCCATAAATCAAGTCATACCCCCAAATATGAATCATAGGTTTTTCCCTGGACCCTAATCAACCTAATTTCTACTCGGAAATTTTAAATTTGGAATTCTGTGAAGATTATTCTCCCACAGCACCCACCCACAGCAAAATTGTGTAGTACAGAAATCTGGCAGCTGACTGGATGTGTGCTGAGTGAGGCCTTTCAAAGCCTGCCCAGCCTGTCAGTTCTGCAGCCCTCACTCTCAGAAAGACCTCCTCCTGGGGAAGAAACACATTCCCTGCCAGCACTGTCCCGTTTTTTGAATGACAGATCATCAGACATAATAGCATGAGATTCAAGTTACTCGTGATCTGCTCTCCTTCAAGGAAAACATCTGCACTTCTACCCACCTTCTCTGGTGGCATGCTGCTAACCTCCTTAAGCTCTGAATGTTCTAAAGCAGATTCTCCACGCTATCATGACTGCTGTTGAATTGTAGCTCCTAAAATTTCAAAGGCACACTCTATCAAAAATTTATTTTACTCGTTCCTTCTATGATTTGCAAGTTTGCTTCTGGAATCCACATTCATTGACTGTACTTGTGTTTATCCTTCAAGTCATAGAATTTCATGCCCAGTTAACCTCCTACTCACTTACTTAGTATCCAGAAGCAGCGGTAGGAAGTGACTGGAGCAGGAGAAGGTTGCGTTTTGCTGGTCCCAGCGGTGGAATATCTGCTTTCTAACATAATTTTCCCTGATGACCAAACCTCATAAGCTTCTTGCAAATCTCAAGTTATTTTTTACTCCCTGTGGCAAAGAACGACGGTTAGAGCCAGAGGACCAGCCACCATTTCTCTGGACGAGCTTCTTACTCAATTCCCAGGAGACCTGAAATATATCTAGTGCAGCCACAAGACTGGGATTCCTTGTTCTGACTTACATAATGGAGAAATGGAGCGCAAAATGGGAAATGCATAGTGTGGGACTGCATGTCTTGCCTGAGCAAAGTGGCCAACTTTATCCTATGCTCTTTAAGGAAAGGAAATTGGATGTAAAACAAATGGGAGCCTCTTCTCACTTATCTCACTTATATACTCTTGGCCATCCTATGGAGATTCAAAGGATTTCCAGATGCACTTCAGTGATCCCAGGGTGGAGGGTGTTTGCAAGTTGTGGGGAGGAAGTTTGGAAGTGGTAGGGACCCTTTTGTATAGTAATCTCTCTTGTTCATCTCTCTGATTCCTGGGCTATGCCATTTGTTTGTCCATCTTTAACTTAAGGCAATCTCTTCCCGGTCTCATAGCAAGCCTTTTGGAGAACGTCCCTCATTCCTTGCATCATAGACTGGGCATATGTCACTGGGAGAAGCATCTCCACCCATTAGCTGCTTGGTCCATGTGGTTGCCTATTACCCTGGACTCTGCATCTAGTCAATTGGAACACTCAGTTAAAGGGGACCTCAGAGGTGGGAGTGAAGCAACCCCTCAGTGACTGGGCATACAGCATGACATTGCTGGCAGGTCTTCTTTACACCTGAAAAAGTTGATATGTCCCCGAATCTGCAGCATGGAACAAATCTGGCCTGGGTAGGGGACTAAAAGGGCAACCAAGATGCCAAAAAGATCCATGTGTGGATTGAAATCTGTTGGACCAGGCTCTTGTGCTTCCCATGGAAGTTCCCTCACTAGAATGACTGGGGTTTGTTCATCAAGGAGAAGAGGAGGGATGATATTGTGCTATGAAAAATCGTCTCCAGGGATAGCACAAGTAGATTTGGTATAACTAAAACACAGGGCTCTCAAGACCTGCTCAAATACCAGTTGCTAATTGCTCTTTCTTGGAGTTTGAACCATGTGCTAGCTGGTGTGGACATTCCACTGACTACCTGAGAGATTCTAAATGGCAGAGGCAAAATATACATTACATAATGCTGTGAGGTCACTTGAGCAGCACGTGGTGGTAAAGAGCCAACTTCTGGAAGGAAACTGGTCTGCCTCTTCCTAGCCAGGGCTCAAACATGGGCTATTTGTGCTTCTGGGTATCTGTTTTAACTCTGCAGAGTCTCATTTCCATGGTTGGTAAAATGAGAATAAAACAGCAGCCATTCTTCTTCTTCTTTTTTTTTTTACAGATTTTATTTATTTATTTATTTATTTATTTATTTATTTATTTATTTATTTAACACACTCAGAGAGAGAGAGACAGAGCAGCAAAAACAGGAGGAATGGCAGTCAGGGGAGGAGCAGACTCCCTGTTGAGCAAGGAGCCTGATGTGAGGCTGGATCCCACAACTTTGGGATCATGACCTGAATCAAAGACTTTACCAACTGAGCCACTCAGTTGGTACACTTACTGTACAACAGATGCTCTTAGTTGACTTCTGAAGTGACCTATGGAGCTCACTGCCACTCTCCCCTGCTAGACACACACCAGCTGATGGTCTAGGGAGTTGAGATTTCTTCCCTCTGCCTTTCTCTCCTTTCCTCACCTGCTGAATTTTGAACTAGTCAATAGTCAGCTGCCTTCCTCTAAATCTCAGTGTTTGCATGCTATGCTGTTTTTATAATTATATGTGTCAATTAAATATTGGTAAATAACAGAAAAGAATGTCAATCAATGTAAGTAACTGTGTAATCAAAATAAAGAAGTCATGTGATCATTTTAATAACTACAGAGAAAGCATATGAAAATAATCAATATCCACGTAAAATAAAAACCATCAGAAAAATAGGAGTAATAGAAAACTTGTTAAGCTGATGAAATGTATCCATGAACAACCTAGATAATATATTTAAAACTGTAAAACTAAAAATTCTCCATTAGATTGAGAGAAATGCCAGGTTGCCCGTCGTCTATACCTTTATTCAACATTTGTACACAGGTCCAAATCAGAGCAGTACTATCATCATCTTCTATTAGTTTTGATTTCTTATTCAGAAATATCACACAGTTATCTCCATTCTTTACATTTTTGTCTATTATCTCTAAAAATTCATATATTTTTCCCTTTCTTTGCTTGGAGGGTTAGTCATCATCAATTAGTCAGGATGTACTATGGTTGTCACAACTTCCTGAAATAATTCATCCCCTAATACAGAATTACAATGAATTAACTAAATGTTGATTATCTTTTTAAACATCTTTTTTTTCCTTGTCTAATACCCACAAATGTGTTTTCTTCTTCCTATCATGGTATTTACCATTTCTTAGTTTATGTACTTCATGTTCACATGAATTTTACTAAGCACCAAAGTGTTATGACTCATTTATTAGTTTCATTCAACAAGACTTTTTTTTCACAAAAAATATCCTTCACCTCTGCCCTTTGAATGCTCTTATCCCCTCCATTTTCTGTAATGGTATGTTTTCTTGGGTTATTTCTTCCTCTATGTATAAAACCAAAATAGGAGATCCTAATGTTTCTCTGTCTGCTCATTTCTTTTAATAAGCATCTTATTGGTTCACAGTCTTGAGGCTGAATGAAAACGATTCAACCAGATATCTGTTGTTGAAGCATGCTGACAGAGGCTGAAGGGATGTGGCCAGAGGAACAGCAAAGAGTGGAGATCTGAAGTCACTGTTTTAGGAGTCAGTCTCTCCTATGCCAGTTTTGTGTTTGGCTCATACTGTATTTCAGGATTACATAATGATCATTCAAGTCATTATCTTTGTTTATCTTATTGATATGGAATAAACTCCTTTCTATGCAGATGTTCTCTATACTGATGTTGCATATTACCTCAACCCTTCAGATTCATTCCTTTTGAATACCACTGATCAACAGCAAGAAAATGTCTAAGGTGTTCATTATTCAAAGTCATTCTTATTGAGAATCTAAGAAGTCTCAGGCATTGATTTCCCTATGTATTGTTGAATCAAGTATAAATAAGATACAGGTCTTGTACTCAAGATACTTGCATAAACAATTATTAGTGGGATTACTTTTCTATGTGTTCATTTCTGGAACTTCAACCTTCACATTTGGGTGAAACTCAAATTAGATAAAATCTTTTTCATGTGTGTCTATAGAAAGGTTGTTTCTGTGTACTTATCACATTTTCATTTCTGAAAAACATATCAGTGAGTGAAAGAAGAGAGAAAAAAGATTTTCACTGTATGAGTCAAATTTATGAAATTATTGAGAATACGAACTACTCTATAGTGACAGAAAGTAGATCAATGGTTTTTGGGGGCCAGCCAGGGGTGTAAGGATGTTCGGTAGGAATTGGTCACAAAGGAGCATGAGGAAACTTTTGGGAGAGGTGTTTCAGTTCATTATATTAACTGCTGTGATGGATTTACAGGTGTATGGATGTCAAAATTCATCAAATTTTATATTTTATGTATGTGCTAGTTTATTATATGTGAATTATACTTCAATAAACTGTAAAAAAAAAGAAGATTTTCATGATTTATTTCCCTCTCTGATTTCTTCCCATTCAGTTTTCCTTCCCTTCCTCTGTGGTCCTCCGCACTGTTACTTATGTTCCACATATCAGTGAAATCATATGATAATTGTCTTTCTCTGAGTGACTTATTTCACTTCCCTTCCAGCTCCATCCATGTTGATGCAAATGGTGAGTATCCTTTCTGGTGGCTGAGTAATATTCCATTGTATATATGAACCACATCTTTTTTTTTAAGATTTTATTTATTTATTTGATAGAGACAGAGAAACCACAAGTAGGCAGACAGGCAGGCAGAGAAGGAGGAGGAAGCAGGCTCCCTGCTGAGCAGAGAGCCCAATGCGGGCCTTGATCCCAGGACCCTGAGATCATGACCTGAGCCAAAGGCAGAGGCTTTAACCCACCGAGCCACCCAGGCACCCTGAACCACATCTTTTTTATCCGTTCATCTGATGAAGGACATCTTGGCTCCTTATGCAGTCTGGTTATTGTGGACATTGCTGCTATGAACACTGGGTACAGGTGCTCCTTCTTTTCACTACATCTGTATCTTGGGGGTAAATACCTAGGAGCACAATTGCTGGGTCTTAGGGTAGCTTTATTTTTTTTAATTTTTTTTAATTTTATTTTTATTCTTTGCCCAAGAGGTACAGGTCTGTGAATCATCAGGCTTACATCTTTCACAGCATTCACCAAAGCACAAACCCTCCCCAATGTCCATAACCCATCCACACTATCCCTACCCTCCCAATGATAGCTTTATTTTTAATGTCTTGTGGAACCTCCATATTGTTTTCCAGAGTGGCTGTACCAGCTTGCATTCCCACCAACAGTGTAAGAGTGTTCCCCTTTCTCCACATCCTTGTCAAAACTTGTTTCCTGTCTTGTCCACTTTAGCCATACTAACTGGTGTAAAGTGGTATATCATGGAGGTTTTGATTTGTATTTCTCTGATGGCTAATGATGTTGAACATTTTTTCATGTGTCTGTTAGCCATTTGTATGTCATCTTTGGGGAAGTGTCTGTTCATGTCTTCTGCCCATTTATTGACTGGATTATTTGAAGGGAGGGTGGTGGGGAAATGGGGTAACAAGGTGATGGATATTAAGGATGGTATATGTGGTCATAAGCACTGGGTATTATATACAACTAATGAATCATTGAACTCTTCATCAAAAATTAATAATGTATTATATGTTGGCTAATTTAACATAGTAAAATAAATAAATAAATATCTTTAAAATAAAAGAAAAATAGAAAACAAAAAAGAAAGGATATTGGTGAATATGCTTAACTTTTCTATAAATCTTTTTAGCATATTTTTTCCTATGTATATGCATCACTGCTTGTATTCTATGTCCATATCCACTTGGCGCTGCTCATACCGTTATCATGGGTTTTACATTATTTTTATATTACTGGTATTTTAGACAGTATAACGAAAGAGAGAAACGATTCTAAAAGTGTCAAAATATAGGTATAAAAACAAATATTAGAAACTGATATATAGCTAGAAACATAGCTATGGGCTGGGTTACCAATTTGAGAATGTTGATATATGACATGGCCCATGGAAGAATCTGGAATTACCCTTATTTTTGTAATTTGGTTTCTATATAGGTCTAAGTGTTACCCCTACATTAAAACAAATAGGAAAAATGCATAGGAAAACAGAAATTTTTGAATTCAGGCCATAAAAGAATTTATTTCTTCTATGAAAAGTAAACCACTATTCTTCACTAATTCATAGTTGTTGAAGAATAGTGTTCTTCACTATTTTATAGTTGTTCAATTATAAGCACCTAAAATAAAATATTTTTTGAACTTAGATGTTTCTGGAAAATATTAATTTATCACCATATTGATGTTCCTATCCTGAATCAACATAAAATGTTTCTAGAAGGAGCCAATAATAATCAAGATGGTTTTTTGGAGAAAAATATTTTCAGGACATGGTCACGAATTTGTTTGGTCTTCACGCCATAGACTATAGGGTTGAGGAAAGGAGGGACTAACAGGTACAGGTTTGATAAGAGGATATGAACATATGGTGGTATGTGAGCACCAAACCTATGTGTGAAGAAGGAGAAGAAGGCAAGGAGGTAGAACTGTAGGAAGACACAGATGTGGGCAATGCAGGTATTAAAGGCTTTGAAGCGTGCCTCCTTCTGGGGCAACTGAAACACGGTGATAAAGATTTGAATGTAAGACAAGGTGATGAAGATTATGTCAAACCCTAAAATACTGAAGGCAACAAAAAGACCATATATCTTGTTGACCCGGACATCTTCAATGGCCAGTTTCACAATGGCCATGTGCTCACAATAAGTATGGGAGATGACTGTAGTTCGGTAGAGTTTAAGACGGCATTTGATGAGCACCAGGCATGGTGCTCCAAGAATTGCTCCCCTGAGTATCACAGCAACTGCAATGTGAGTCAAGAGTTGTTGGGAAAAGATGGTGGTGTGTCTCAAGGGGTCACAGATGGCCACGTATCGATCTAGGGCCATTGCCAGTAGGATGCCTGATTCAATTGCCTGGAATGAGTGAATAAACCACATTTGTAGAAGGCAGGCTGCAAAGGAAATCTCTGGCAAATGGAACCAGAAGATGCCTAACATTTTGGGAAGAATGCAGGTGCTAAGTGCAATGTCCGTGGCCCCCAGCATGGCCAAAAATATGTACATGGGCTTATGGAGGCTGTGCTCATATTTGATTATACCTAAAATTAGGGAATTCCCAATCATGGCGATGAAATACATGACACAGAATGGAATCCCAATCCAATGCTGCACTGACTCCAGCCCAGGAATGCCAGTGAGCGTTAGGACAGCGGGCATGAAGACAGAACCATTGGGTATGAGCATGATGATTTGGTCTGTAGAATCAAGTAGTGGTGGTGCGGATTCATCTTCTATTCCTTGTCAAAACTATATGAGTAAATAAGAAGAAATTATCCTGTGTTTTCTGCTCATCATCTATGCTTTTTCTGTGACCTGCTAGTTGGACCTGGAAAAAATTATTTAATGCAGAGTATAGGTATTTCAAGAACTAGACTCCAACTAGGCTGTCAGCAGCTACAGTGCTGTGAACTGATTCTGCTGATCATAATCAGAAGACAAGTTTGACCAGAGTATTTTTTAGTTTTGCAGCATGTCAGACTGTCTTCTCAGCGTAGGGTCTTCCTAGTCTGATCCCTCTCTCCGAGGTTCAGAGTGTTTTCAGCCTAATTTCTCAAGGTTTCTATGTTTTTCCAAAACCTAACCTGCATGGTGCAACTATTCCTGCTTCTTCTCTGTGAAAATAAATCAGTTGTTTTTAATTCGTGGCTGTCTTCCATGGCAGTTTCTATCAAAGCTTGTTCTTACTGTGCCCTGCTTTTTGCAGATCGCTTGTATATGTTTGAAATGCCAATCTGTGCTCTCTGCTCTTCTCTCTTCCCATCAATAATCATTATTCAGTCCCTAAGCCTGAATAGGCATTTATTCTGAAGGATTTCTGATAACAATGACTCCTGTGAAAGGTAATGTTTTCTTTACTGATACTTTTGGGCATCTTCTGTCCACTGAAATTACAATGAAATCTCTTCACATTGTTTTTCATATGGTTATATCCATCCTATTCTTAGTCTCTGTCCTTAATCTAACTGCTCAATCTAACACATTAAAATATAACCATCAGTGTCTCCTGTGAGTGCATTTGCCTTATCATTTTCAAAGCCTTTCAGAGTTTTCTTGACTGCTGATTCCTTAAAACCAGCATTTATATTTTCTTCAAGAAAGTGTTTTCTCCTCAGAATATGGAAAAACTTAATTCACAAATTATATTCCTTTTCTTTTAGTAATTTCTAAGCTCATTTAAAAAACGATTTCAGCAAGTATAAAACCGATAAAGACAGGACGAGGGTCTAAAACGACGGGCAAATTAAAAAAAAATCACACAATCAAATCTTGTCCACATTCCTTCAAGTTCTTCTGTCTGATAACTTTAGATTGTCCCTGAAACTTGTGAAGTTGTCTAAAACATATCTCATTCAATTGCAGGAGCATTTATTATTCCCTTTTCTTACAACTTCATTCAGCTCTGAGTAAGGCTTTCCTATCTAAGACTCCTTGTTTTGGAATGCTTCCCTTTTTGCAAATATTTGAGTCAAACTAGAACTTCCTCATATCAGAAGGGGATATTATTAACTGTAAATTAAGGTTTATGTCCTAATGACTTATTTCAATACACATTTATTTGTATCTTCCTGTTTCAAGCACTTGATAAAACAACTGAGCAACAGGTTGAAGTTATATATCATATATTTGGAAGAATCTTCATTATCCCGAGTGTTTGGAATTCAAAACTACACTTACCATTTATTAAATACACATTGTATCATTGGTGTTCCTAAGATTTTAAGCATTTTAAATTACATTGTCTTCCTTACCTTACAGTATTGACATCATTACTCCATTATATTAATGAAAAACTAAAACTTGTTGTTGTTATAATTGGATCTCCTTGGATCCAAATTCTATGGCATACTGACCCAGAAAGAACAAAAAAGGTTTTTTCTTCTGAGATTTTACCATTAAATTTAGTAAGAATTAGGAGCTATCTCTCAGTGTGTGAGTAAGTCAGGCTGCATTGTACAAAAATATAAAAGAGTGTTTAATCAGTTTGTAGCTTTTCAGATTCTGATGGAAAGAATTTCTTTATTACCTTCTTATTTTACCAAATAGATGAAATGCATAAATATAAACATGTTCACTATATTCTGCCCATATGAAATAAGTCCAAGTTTACAGATCAGATCACTCATATAGCGGTTAACACTGTGATTTGGCTCAAAAGTGTATGTTACTGTCTTTATCAGGCATTGACATTTGGGAGATTTAACATGGCTGCGTGAGTTGTACCTGACCTGAAGAATTCTTATAGGATAGTGTACAAACTGTGGCTTGGCAGAAGTTTATATGGCGGTCAACCAGAAGGAGGGTAAAAAGGGAAGAAGCCAGTAAACAAACTATCAGGTAAGTAACAGGGGAAATGTTCCTTCAAAGAACATGCATCATGGGAAGAAAGTAGTTTCCTTCCTTCCCGATAAGTTTACATTTCCAGCTTCATGAGGGCTAATTGCTATTCCTGTAGAGCAGGTTTTCTCACTCTCAGCACAACTGGCATTTTTGGTTAGATAAAGGTTGTGTTCTGTGTAATTCTCTACATTGTAGGAGGCTAGGAGCATCCCTGACCACGACCTTTTAGATACAAATTCTTTTCTCTCCTCAGGAAAATAAAAAATCTCTCACACAATGCCAAATGTCACCTGCATGTGTGGGGAGGGACACACCATACCTGGTTACTAACCATTGAGCTAGTGTTTTACATTGAAAAGAAATATTCATTTATTAAATTAGAACATTTTGTAGCTTTAATAAAAATGGGCAGATTAAATCTGTTTATGAAGGGGAATCTTTCTTCAGCAGATATAAGCCAGATAAAGAAGGTGGAAGAGCATTTCTAGAGGAAGTATTATGGATATAATCAAAGAAGCATGAAATGTACCATTGGATTGCAAATTTATAAGTAATTTCATTCATGTCATAAGCAGAGCTGATGGTTGTTGGGGCTAAGGAAGAGGGAAGAATAGCAATTCAGGATACAATTTAAATAAAATAGTTTCAAAACTGTAGGTTGAAAAACAGGGTTTTTTTTTTTTTGCCTTTAAAAATCCACTCCATCTGATCCAGAAGGATGAAATCTGGCATAGGGAGAGGAGGTTAGAAGGATGCTTGTGATAGGATGGGATAGGAGGACATGACCTGGCCACATCAGAAGACTAACACAGGAACAATATTTGTGCTACTCACTGACTTGATGGGTACAAATCATGGGAGGAGTGACTAAGATGTACTTGGGTTGAGAGTAACGACACTGGATGACAAGGACCAGCTGGAAACCATGGTGTGTGTACACACATGTTCATGTTTAGAAGAGGGAGGGGACATATCTTAAACCCTTGAAATCCAGGGGCCAGGAAAACAATCAGGGGTCTCACTTTCAGCATGAACCCTGAACCATTAGTGTTATGAAAACCCAATTCTCACTCAGGCTGATTCCCAGAACCTGAAAGAATGAAGGGATTAGGTCTAAATCCAACCTCATGACAATCTCTGGAAACCTTTCCCTCTACAAAGTCTCTGACACTCATCCTTTGATCTCTGCCTCAGACTGCCACGGATAGACCCTCCTTGTTTCTGAGCAAGCTTGTCGATTCCAGGACAGCTCCAACTGTCAGAGAGATCTTCTTCCTAGTGAGCCTCAAACTGCCTCCCTCTTCATTTCTCAAAATAATCCTCACCTTCCAAAGAACACATCAGCCCTTGCACGTGGATCTGAAGTCAGTCAGGACAGTTTAAATCCTTAGGCTATTCCTTAGCTTTGCATGTTCTTCAGGCAGTTCTAAAACTTGTCATCATCTCAATTCTTTATTACTGAGGCAAAGTTAACTGGTGTAAACACACTACATGGTAACTGTGAGGATGAAATGATGTAATGCATTTAAAATATTTAGAAAGAATTATAAAATATATTACTCTGCCTGAATGCCAGTAATTCAGTATTGGAAGTTACCCTGTCCTTCTCCTGACTACATCAGGTATTTGATGAGCATGTTACTGGATGTGATTTACCCTGAATGACTTGAGGACGTCATTGCTACTGGATCTCTTCCAGTCTTAACATGTATAATTTATTGACCTAAAACCAATAAGCTTTCTGTGCATTGATCAGCCCTCATCCTCCTCTAGGATCCTCCTATATGTGAGGCTTATTTTAAAATCTCTCACCCAGTGTGTGGTTAACTGACTCAGGAATATTCTGAACAACAGTATGGACAAAATCTTCTTCCCATTTGAACAATCAGCTACTCTAAGACTCCATTGCCTTTTTATCATCCTGACATCTTCTTGGAGCATAAGGGTGTTGTGTTTTCTTTGAAACCAATCCTCTGTTTCCTCCCACACTCAGTGCAGATCTAAGGCCCAAAGACTCACCTGGAATCATCTGTGGTAACACATGTAGAAGACACAGAGTGAAAATCTTCTGGTGTTTCAGGTAGTGAGGATGGCTGTTTTATATTACTGGAGGCACCTGGGGGATTTTTTGCACCAGTCACTGATGAGCTTTAAATTAGCCTGAGACAAGAGTGAAAAGCAGGCACAATATGATTCAAAACCTAGGAGAATATGTCTCATAGAAGATCTACACCTAATGAAAACTCTCAAATCCTGGTGTCCTTGGGGACTGGGAGCCATCCCTTCAGAAAGTTCTAAGAGAAGACAGTGCCCCAAGACAGCACAGTCATTGACACTTTTATACAAACTAATGAGCCAATGAAGGAAAAGGAAAAATCTCAAGGCCTTCTGGCTAATCAATGTAGCCATGCTGACAGAGAACTAAATGGAATATTTATATGTGATATAGAAATGGTCCCAGTCATGTTCAGAATTCAGATGATGTAATAATGTGCATTTTACAAATGTTAGTGCCACTCAGAATATCTATTTCAGGTTTCCAACTATGAAGGATTATTCATGCCTGATATTTACTTAGGTAAAAAAAAAGGCTTGAAATTAAAGAATGATCTTAGTCTTTGTTTTTATGCAGAAGAATGGAAAAGATTCAGAATCTCTGTGTGGTAAAAGAAGGAGTCTAACAAGCCTGCTTTACGTACATCTGCCTCAAAGACTTGGTGACCTTACTTACAGTCGCACAGTATTTGTCTTGTGACATTGGGTCAGGTCCTTGGTAGTAGACCTGTTCTTTTTGCATTGCAAGGATCTCTGGCTCCCAACTTGCCATGAACTGCCATAAAATTCCATTCATCCCAGAAAAATCAGTGGTGTAGGATAGGCTGTACGGTGTGCTGGGTGAGCTCCCAGGACTGATTGTGGGCATCTCTTCCCAGCTGTGCACTCAGTGATGTCATGTTGGCAGACCGTAAACAGCCATAACCAGGGCTGTTACACCAGAAAAAAGACCAAATTACGTACATGAGAGTATCAACTGGTAACAATTGTGGGCTTAATTAAATCAGGATAACAATGATTGGCCTAATTAAAATAAAATAATTTCCAGGAAAAAAAAAAGAATACTTTTCTGGGAAGCGGCAAGATGGCAGAGGAGTAGGAGACCGATTATCACCAGGTCCCAGAAATTCACCCAGATTGCTATCAAACTATTCTGAACACCTACAAATTCTACAGGAGATCGAAGAGAAGAAGAGCAGCGATTCTAGGAACTGAAAATCGTTCACATTCCAGAAGTTCCAGGTCTCTTCTTAGTAGGTTACTGTATATTTCTCTGGGGTCATTGCTACCCTTTAGTATTTTGTTCTCTCATCCATCTATTCTTATCTGCATAAAATGACAAGGCGGAAAAAATCAACACAAAAAATAGAACAAGAGGAAGTAATGATGGCTAGGGACCTAATCAATGCGGACATTAGTAATATGACAGAACTGGAGTTCAGAATGACAATTCTTAAGGTGCTGGCTGGGCTGGAAAAAAACATGGAAGATAATAGAGAAGCCCTCTCTAGAGAAATAAAAATCCTTTCTGGAGAAATAAAAGAACTAAAATCTAACCAAGCTGAAATCAAAAAAGCTATTAATGAGGTGCAATTAAAAATGGAGGCTCTTACTGCTAGGATAAATGAGGCAGAAGACAGAATTAGTAATTTGGAAGACAAAATGTCAGAGAATAAAGAATAGGAGCAAAAGAGAGACAAACAACTACTGGACCATGAGGAGAGAATTCGAGAGATAACTGATACCATAAGACGAAAAAATATTAGAATAATTGGGATCCCAGAAGAGGAAGAGAGAGAGAGGGGGGCAGAAAATATATTGGAGCAAATTATAATGCAGAATTTCCCTATCCAGGAGGCATAGAGAACCCCCTTCAAAATCAATAAAAATAGGTCCACACCCCTNTCCACACCCCGTCATCTAATAGTAAAACTTACAAGTCTTAGTGACAAAGAGAAAATCCTGAAAGCAGCTCGGGACAAGAGGTCTATAACATACAATGGTAGAAATGTTAGGCTGACTGCAGACCTATCCACAGAAACCTGGTAGGCCAGAAAGAACTGGCATGATATATTCAGAGCCCTACACGAGAAAAATCTGCAGCCAAGAATACTATATCCAGCTAGGCTCTCATTGAAAAGAGAAGGAGAGATAAAAATCTTCCAGGGCAAACAAAAACTAAAGGAATTTGCAAAAACCAAGCCAGCTCTACAGGAAATATTGAAAGGGGCCCTCTAAGCAAAGAGAGCCTAAAAGAAAGATAGACCAGAAAGGAAGAAACACAATATACAGTAACAGTCACCTTACAGGCAATACAATGACTCTAAATTCATATCTCTCAATAGTTACTCTGAATGTAAATGGACTAAATGCCCCAGCTAAAAGACACAGGGTATCAAAATGGATTAAAAAAACAAGACCCATCAATATGCTGTCTACAAGAAACTCATCTTGCATGCAAAGACACCTCCTGATTTAAAGTGAGGGATGGAAAACAATTTACCATGCCAATGGACAGCAAAAGAAAGCTGGAGTGGCAATCCTTATATCAGATAAATTAGATTTTAAGGCAAAGAATATCATAAGAGATGAGGAATGGCACTATATCATACTAAAAGCATCTGTCCAACAAGAAGATCTAACAATCATAAATATCTATGCCCCTAACATGGGAACAGCCAATTATATAAACCTATTAATAACAAAATCAAAGAAACACATTGACAAGAATACAATATTAGTAGGGGACTTTAACACCCCCCTTACTGAAATGGACAGATCATCAAAGCAAAAGATCAACAAGGAAATAAAGGCTTTAAATGACACCCTGGACCAGTTGGACATCACAGATATATTCAGAACATTCCATCCCAAAACAACAGAATACACATTCTTCTCCAGTGCACATGGAACATTCTCCAGAATAGACCATATTCTGGGTCACAAATCAGGTCTCAACAGGTACCAAAAGATTGGGATCATTCCCTGCATATTTTCAGACCATAATGCTCTGAAACTAGAACTCAACCACTAGAGGAAAGTTGGAAAGAACTTAAATACATGGAGGCTACAGAACATCCTCCTAAAGAATGAATGGGTCAACCAGGAAATTAAAGAAGAATTAAAAAAATTCATGGAAACAAATGAAAATGAAAACACAACTGTTCAAAATCTTTGGGATACAGCAAAAGCAGTCCTAAGAGGAAAGTATATAGCAATACAAGCCTTTCTCAAGAAACAAGAAAGGTCTCAAGTACACAACCTAACTCTACACCTACAAAAGCTAGAGAAAGAACAGCAAAGAAAGNNNCAAATACATGGAGGCTGAAGAACACCCTACTCAAGAATGAATGGGTCAACCAGGAAATTAAAGAAGAATTAAAAAAATTCATGGAAACAAATGAAAATGAAGACACAACTGTTCAAAATCTTTGGGACACAGCAAAAGCTGTCCTGAGAGGAAAGTATATTGCAATACAAGCCTTTCTCAAGAAACAAGAAAGGTCTCAAGTACACAACCCAACCCTACACCTAAAGGAGCTGGAGAAAGAACTGCAAAAAAAGCCTACACCCAGCAGGAGAAGAGAAATCATAAAGATCAGAGCAGAAATCAATGAAATAGAAACCAAAAGAACAGTGGAACAAATCAATGAAACTAGGAGCTGGTTCTTTGAAAGAATTAATAAGATTGATAAACCCCTGGCCAGACTTATCCAAAAGAAAAGAGAAAGGACTCAAATTAATAAAATCATGAATGAAAGAGGAGAGATCACAACCAAGACCAAAGAAATACAAACAATTCTAAGAACATATTATAAGCAACTCTACACCAGCAAATTTGACAATCTGGAAGAAATGGATGCATTCTTAGAGAAATATAAACTACCAAAACTGAACCAGGAAGAAACTGAAGACCTGAATAGACCCATCACCAGTAAGGAGATTGAAGCAGTCATCAAAAATCTCCCAACGAACAAGAGCCCAGGGCCAGACGGCTTCCCAGGGGAATTCTACCAAACATTTAAAGAAGAATTAATACCTATTCTCCTGAAACTGTTCCAAAAAATAGAATTGGAAGGAAAACTTCCAAACTCCTTTTATAAGGCCAGCATTCCCTTGATCCCAAAACTAGGCAAAGACCCCATCAAGAAGGAGAATTATAGGCCAATATCTNCTTGATCCCAAAACTAGGCAAAGACCCCATCAAGAAGGAGAATTACAGACCAATATCTTTGACGAACATAGATGCAAAAATCCTCAACAAAATACTAGCCAATAGGATCCAGCAGCACATAAAAAGGATTATTCACCACGACCAAGTGGGATTTATTCCTGGGATGCAAGGTTGGTTTAACATTCGCAAATCAATCAATGTGATACAAGACATTAATAAAAGAAAGAACAAGAACCATATGATCCTCTCAATAGATGCTGAAAAAGCATTTGACAAAGTACAGCACCCTTTCTTAATCAAAACTCTTC
>LNAC01001329.1:26880-98819 GCA_002007465.1 Ailurus styani | reverse complement strand
AGGGAGGGAAAAATAATGAAACAAGATGGGATGGGGAAGGAGACAAACCATAAGAGACTCCTAATCTCACAAAACAAACTGAGGGTTACTGGGGGGTGGGAGGGTAGGGATAGGGTGGATGGGTTATGGACATTGGGGAGGGTTTGTGCTTTGGTGAATGCTGTGAAAGATGTAAGCCTGATGATTCACAGACCTGTACCCCTTGGGCAAATAATAAAAATAAAATTAAAAAAAAAAAAGAAAAGAAATGGGGGAAAGGATAGAGTCCTCATCCAGTGTCAAATGAAAAAAGTAGAAATGCAAGACAGAGGGCAAACCTTGGGATACCAGAAATGATTCAGAAGAGGACCACAGAGCAATGAAGAAAGTTTTAATGACCTCTTTATTTACTAATGACTGAATCTGAAAATGTGGAGTCTTAGCCCTTACAGAAAGTCTTTCTTTGGTCAAAAACATGACTTTTTAGGAGTGAGGCAAGATGGTGGATGAGTAGGGGACCTTATTTTAAACTGTCCCCTGAATTTAGCTGGATATCTACCAAACCATTCTGAACACCAATGAAATCAGCCTGAGATGTAAGAATATATATCTGGATCTCTACAAGCAGAAAAGTGACTGCTTTCAGCAAGGTAGGACATGTGGAATCATGAATCTGTGGGGAGATTTAAGGTAAAGAGGGAGCCTTCATAAGCTGGATCCTGGAAAGTGATATACACTGGAGCACAAAATTGGACCCCTTAGAACTCTGCTCTAGGGACCGACATCCCTCTCTACAGAGGGGCTCTGGAAATGAAAAAGCAGAATTCCAGGTAGAGCATTTTGGTCTCAGGATACAAGCAGCCTCAGAGCCAATGGGGCTTCCTGGCCTGGCAAAGTGATGGGGGGAGGGGGGTGTCGGACAGACTACAGTGGAATCAGGAAACAGTTTATGGAAGTGATTCTAGGAAGGGACTTTCAGCTCAGATCATCATAAACCATAAGCCCAGTTGGTTGAGAATCGCTCTTCTATTGGGCAGCCTGAAAAAAATCAGGAACCTGCACCTGCCACCAGGCAAAAACTCGCAGAGCAGTAGTGGCGGGGAAAGGGCCTTAGAGCAGTGCCCAGACAGGATCCAGGAGCTTCAGGTCCATGCACGTGAGAGCACGCCCACTCCTGACTTTAGAAGCATAAAAGGCAGTGACACTCCCAGGCCCCTGGGACTACCTCTGAGAGAGTTGATGTGGGTGCACACTGAGGGAAGTGGCGGTTCTTGGTGGCACATACAGAAACAGAGACTGTCCTAGATGGTTTAGTGAAGAGAACAGAGTGTAACTTCTCTGCTCTTGGGCAGAGGTTTGGGTGTGGCCATTTTGCTCTGACCCTCAGAAGTGGGACAGAAAGCCACCAGGGAACAAAAACACAAAAGACCAGTTTCCACTGGGTCCAAGCAGGGTTACCTGGGAAACAGCTTCTCAGACCTCTCTCCCAGAAGACAGGCTGGAAGAACAAGTGGACAACAAACCTATGGAACCTATAAGATAGTAAAATCCCAACACCAGTGGAAAATAGTATATTGAGCTTGAGACATTGCCTCATGGCTTTTTTATTTTTCAGATAAAACTCTCCTTTTCTTTTCTATTTTTTCCTTTTTCTTATACTTCTTTAATGTTTTTTTCTTTATATCTTTTTCTCATTTCAAATAGATGTTTATTATATCAACTTTTATTCCACAGTATCTTTTAAACTTATATTTTTCAAGCCTATATTTTTGTAAATATATGCTTTATTATATTCCTTTTTTCACTATTCAATTTTACCTTTATATATATATATATATATATATACATACACACATTTTACTTTCCTTGTAATTTTAGGAAGTAATGTCTTCTAACACACAGACCAAAATACAGCCAGAAATACCTGAAAAACCCTGAGAGATTTGTCCACACTGAATAATTATAGACCCCTTTCCCTTCATCCCTCCTTTTATAATTTTTTTTAATTTTATAAATTTTATTCTTGTGTTTCATTTTAGCTTTTCTTTTCTTTTCTTTTTCTTTTTTTTTTTTTTGGTGGTGGCTTCTGACCACTCCAGATTTTGTTAGCATGCATTTTGCTTGGGTCATGGTTGATATTTTGAACTCTTCTCATTCACTCAACCATCCCTTGACAGAATGATTAGAAGGAGGAACTCTCAACAAAGAAAAGAAACAGACACAATGCAATCTGCCACAGAACTAATGGATATGGATATAAGCAAAATGTCAGAGATAGAATTCAGGTTAGCAATCATGAAGTCAATAACTATGCTTGAAAAGAGCATTAATGACAATATAGAATCTCTAAGAGCAGGAATGAGATCTAATCAGGCCGAACTAAAAAATCCTGTGAATGAGATGCAGTCTAAATTGGGTGTTATAACACCCAAGGTAAATGAGGCAGAAAAGAGAATGAGTGATCTAGAAGATAAGCCAATGGAAAAGAAGGAAGTGGACTGAGACAGGCTGCTAGTAGCACAAGAGAAAAGAATTGAAGAGATTAATGATGCCATGAAATATTCCAATGTCAGAATTATTGGGACTCCCAATGGGGTGGAGAGAGAAGGTTAGAAGGTATATTTGAAAATAATAACTGAGAATTTCCCTAATCTGGGGAAGAAAACAAGCATTATAGTCCAAGAGGCAGAGAGGATTACTCTCAAAATCAATAAAAATAGATCAACACTCTGACATATAACAGTGAAGCTTGCAAATTCTCCAGCCAAGGAAATAACTGTAAGAATATCCAGGGAGATGAGGTTCTTTATATATTGAGGAAGGAACATCAGAATAAGATCAGAACAGTCCACGGAAACTTAGCAAGCCTGAAAGGGCTCACAAGACATATTCAGGGTACTAAATGAAAAGAACATGCAGTCAAGAATACTTTATCCAGCAAGGCTGTCATTCAGAATGGATGGAGAGACCCCAAAAGGCAAAAGGACCAGAAAGAAAAAGAAAACTTATATAAATAGGAATTTACAGACAATAAAATGGCACTAAGTTCATATCTTTCAATAGTAACTCTAATGTAAATGGGCTGAATGTTCCTATCAAAGGACACAGGGCTGCAGGGATAAAAAAGCAGGACACGTGCATATGCTGTCTACAAGAGATTCATTTTGAACCTAAAGGCACCTCCAGATTGAAAGTGAGGGAATGGAGAAGACTTTACCATTCTAATGGACCTCAAAAGAAATCTTGGGTAGCAATCTTCATATAAGACAAATTTTGATTTTAAAACAAAGGCCATAATAAAAGATGTAGAGGAACACTATATTATTAAAAGGATCCATCCAACAAGCAGATCTCACAATTGTAAATATTTATGTCCCGAACATAGGAACACCCAATTATATAAGCCAATTAATAACCAAAATAAAGAAACATATTGATAATAATACATTATAGGAGACCTCAACACTCCACTCACAGCAATGGACAGATCATCTAAGCAGGTGAACGAAGAAAGAAGGGATTTGAATAACACATTGGACCATATGGACTTGATAGATATATACAGAACATTCCATCCTAAAACAACAGAATACTCATTCTTCTCGAGTGCACATGGAACTTTCTCCAGAAAAGACTACATATTGGGTCACAAATCAGGTCTCAACTGATACAAAAATATTGAGATTATTCCCTGCATATTTCCAGATTACAATGTTTTGAAACTGGAACTCAATAACAGGAAAAAATTTGGAAGGAATTCAAACATGGAAGTTAAAGAGCATTCTGCTAAAGAATGATTGGGTCAACTAGGAAATTAAAGAATTTAAACAATTCATAGAAATTAATGAGAATGAAAGCACATCTATGGGATACGGCAAAGGTGTCTGAAGGGGGAAATACATAGCCATCCAAACATCCCTCAAAAAATTAGAAAATTCCCAAATGCACAAGCTAACCTTACACCTAAAGGAGCTGAAGGAAAAATGGGAAATAAAGCCTAAACCAAACAGGAGAAGAGAAATAATGAAGATTAGAGCAGAGATCAATGAAACAGAAACCAGAAATACAGTAGAACAGATCAACGAAACTAGAAGCTGGTTCTTTGAAAGAATTAATAAGATCAATAAGCCTCTGGCCAGATGTATCCAAAAGAAAAGTGAAAGGACCCAAATTAATAAAATCATGAATGAAAAGGAAGAGATCATGACAACACCAAGGAAATAGAAATAATTATTTGAAATTACTACCAGCAACTAGAAGCCAACAAATTAAGCAATCTGGAATAAATGGATGCCTTCCTGACTTCCCAGGGGAATTCTACCAAACATTTGAAAACAAACAAACAAACAAACAAAAACCTATTCTACTGAAGCTGTTTCAAAAAAAATAGAAACAGAAGGAAACTTCCAGACTCTTTCTATGAGGCCAGCATTACCTTGCTCCCACAACCAGGAAAAGAACCCCTCAAAAAGGAAAATTACAGTCATGTATCCCTGATGAACATGGATGTCAAAATACTCAACAAGATTCTAGATGATAGGATCCAACAGTACATTAAAGGATTATCCATCACGACCAGGTTGGATTTATCCCTGGGACGATAAGTGTGGTTCAGTATTCACAAATCAATCAACATAATAGAGTACGTTAGTAAAAAAAAAGACAAGAGCCATATGATCCTCTCAACTGATGCAGGAAAAGCATTTGACAAAATACAGCATCCTTTCCTGATTAAAACTCTTCAAAGTGTAGGGATTGAGGGAACATATCTCAATATCATAAAAGCCATCTATGAAAAGCCCACAACAAATATAATTCACAATGGGGGAAGCTAAGAGCTTTTCCCGTAAGGCGAGGAACATGACAGGGATGTCCGATCTCACCATCATTGTTCAAAATAGTACAGAACTCCTAGCCTTAACAATCAGACGACAAACAGATTTTTAAAAAGCATCAAAATTGACAAAGAAGTTAAACTCTCTCTCTTCACAGATGACATAATAGTTTATGGATAAACCCAAAAGACTCCACTCCCAAATTACTAGAACTCATACAGCAGGATACAAAATCAATGCACAGAAACCAGTTGCATTTATATACACTAACAATGTAACTGAAGAAAGAGAACTTAAAGAATCAATTTCTTTTACAATAACACCAAAAACAATAAGATACCTAGAAATAAACCTAACCAAAGAGGTAAAGGATCTATACTTGAAACTACGGAACACTTATGAAAGTAAATTGAGGAAGACACAAAGAGGTGGAAATATATTCCATACTCATGGATTGGAAGAATAATTATTCTTAAAATGTCTATGCTGCCCAGAGCAATCTACACCTTCAATACAGTCCCTATCAAAATATCATCAACGTTTTTCACAGAACTGGAACAAACAATCCTAAAATTTGTATGGAAACAGAAAAGAACCCAAATCACCAGGGGAATGTTGAGAAAGAAAACCAAAACCAGGGACATCACAATCCCTGACTTCAAGCTATATTATAAAGCTGTGATCATGAAGACAGCATGGTACTGGCACAAAAACAGACACATACATCAATGGAACAGAATAGAGACCCCAGTAATGGACCCTTAACTCTATGGTCAACTAATCATCAGCAAACCAGAAGAAAATATCCATTGGAAAAAAAATCTCTTCAGTAAATGGTGCTGGGAAAATTGTGGGACAGCCACATGCAGAATTAAACTGGACCATTATCTTACACCATACACAATGATCAACTCAAAATGGATGAAAGACGTCAGTGTGAGACAGGAATCCATCAAAATCATAGAGGAGAATATAGGCAGCCTCTTCCACAACAGGCAAAGCAACTTCTTTCAAGATGTGTCTCCAAAGGCAAGGGAAACAAAAGCAAAAATGAACATTTGGGGCTTCATCAAGATAAAAAGCTTCTGTACAGCAAAGGAAATAGTCAACAAAAGTAAGGGGCAACCCATGGAATGGAATAAGATATTTCCAAATGACACTATGGATAAAGTGCTGGTATCTAAGATCTATAAAGAACTCTCAAACTCAACACCCAAAACCCAAATAATCTAGGCAAGAAATGGGAAGAAGACATGAACAAATACTTCTCCAAAGAAGATATACAAATGGCTAACAAAGAGATGAAAAAATGCTCCACATCACTTGTCATCAGGGAAATACAACTTGAAACCACAAGATACCACCTTACACCAGTTAAAATGGAAAAAATTAACAAGGCAGAAAACAACAACTGTTGACAAAGATTTGGAGAAAGGGGAACCCTCTTACACTGTTGGTGTGAATTCAAGCTGGAATATCCAGTCTGGAAAATAGTATTGAGGTTTTTGAGGATGTTAAAAATAGAGCTAGCCTATGACACAGCAATTGTACTTTGGGTATTTACCCCAAAGATACAGATATAGTGAAAAGAAGGGGCAATGTCCACAATAGCCAACCTGTGGAAGGAGCCAATATGTCCTTCAACAGATGAATGGTATGTGGTTGTGGTTCATATACAATGAAATCTTACTCAGCCATCAGAAAAGATGAATACCTACCATTTGCATTGACATAGATGTGCTGGAGGGGATTATGCTAAGTGAAATAAGTCAATCAGCAAAAGACAATTATCATATGGTTTCACTCATACGTGGAACGTAAGGAATAGCTCAGAGGACAAAGGGGGAAGGGAGGGAAAACTGAAGGAGAAGAAATCAGAGAGAGAAACAAACCATGAAAGACTCTGGACTCCAGGAAACAAACTGAGGGCTACAGAAGGGAGGGGTATGTGGGATTGGGGTAACTGGGTAATGGTTATTAAGGAGGGCATGTGTTGTGATGAGCACTGGGTATTATATGCAACTATGAATTTTTGAACACTCCATCGAAAACTAATGATGTACAATATGTTGGCTAAATGAGCATAATAATATATATACATATATTTTTATATAAATATATAAATAAAATATATAATATATAATATATATATATATAAACATTTTCTTCCAAGTGCAGATAAATGATGATTTTTTTTAATTACAAACAATTGCTTCTATGGGAAAATGGAGTTTGAAGTGTCTTGAATAGCCCATAACCTGAATGAAGTCACTACGAAAAAAAAATTGCTTTTTAAAAATTACATATCTTGAATCAAGAAATTCTCAAGCTGTAAAACAGAGAATTTGTTAGACTGTAACAAAAAAAGGGGGCTTAGTTATGCTTTCGTAGACTCTCCAACACTATTGCGTTATGTCGGCAAGCTCAGGATCATCTAACCATATACTGAATGTCACCAAATATGCCAACAATGCAGGAAGAGCTTTGGTTTTTGTGGCTAAATCTCAAATGAAGCAGTCAACAAGGGCCATTCTATGAAGAGAGTCTGTGTCAGCAGACGTATATTTAGAAAAGACCAGTTAGTCAACTAAATCCTTGATTTTCAAAGCTTTGCTCCCAAATGTTCAATTCTATAGGTTCATAGATCATAGATCCTTTCCTTAAAATTTCCCTTCTACATTAATCAGAGTTAGAATAAGAATCCTTTAGTAATAATCTCGTTGTCTGACTTATTCAAGAGAAAGGAGCTTCCATGGGAGCATTACCTGACAGGTACAGATGGTGGGAAGGCAGGTGGAAGAGGACATATGTGAGTACAGAGAAGGGGGATGGTGTGCCAGTCCTTGGAAAAGCTGGTAGAGAAACAGTATGGGGTAAAGTTGGGAATAATGAGACTTCCTCACGCTTTGTTGTTGAGAGCCAGTTCTGCTCTTGCCAGACACCTGAAGACTGCTGTCAATCTTCATAGCACTATCCCTTATTGCTTAACTCTCAACCACCTTTATTCCTCCTGAGATTCTGGTCTCATTGCCTGATATCGTGTGCTGGACAATGATCCCTCTTTCTGTTTGCACACTCAGTAACAGCCCTCATCAATGTCAACATCATGAACTCTGATCCATTTTTTGCTGGGCCATCTGCAAATATGTGTATATCTCTGAGATAGCCTTTCCTGCTTTTCTTCTGTCCCTGAAATACAGCCTTGCCCCCTCTATGTATTTCTGTCTGAGATCAAGTTGGTCTGTTCATTCCTAACAAAATTTGCAGCAAAGTCTGTATCATGCTGAGGCAGTAGCATTAATTTATTGAACTTGATTGTAGAAGAAAGCTGCTGGCCACCAATTGTAATGTTCCCCAGTGAATGTGGAGGAGGAGGGGATCTGAACATGGACTGAGAGATTTCCTTGCCACTAGCCCAAGCCCCCAGGGACTCAGGAGCTCAAAATGAAGCTCTCTAAGGATCACACCCACTCAATGTCTCAGAAATCATTTCTAAAACTGGCACCTTGCTCTCTTCTTTTCTCTTCCCCTACAAAGAAAAGGCAGACAAATTAATATATATAAACTATATTTTAATGAGTTCAGTTCATTTTCTGCTGTACTCACTTGGAGATCTTGTGAAGCACAGTAAATGTAGACATGCTCCAGTGTCATGACATCTATGTAAATAAACATCCATGTGACCGTTTTTTCATTGAGTCTCAAAACAGAAACTGGTTTATACAATCATCTGATATCCTTCACATTTCAAGTTAAATTGTTTTTATTTTTCAGTTATGAGACCACTCGTTGTATAGTTGGTTAAAATGAGTTTTGAATTGGACTGTCTAGTTTTGAATCCAGATTCTGCCACTGTTAAACTCTGTATTGGGGACATTATATTTGGCTTCTCCATGTCTCTGTTTCCGTATCTCTGCCTTCATATATTTGTTCTGTAGATAAGAGATCTTCATCTATAAAATTATTTGTTATGGTACACTGTATAAAGCTTTTGTGAAATAAATACATAACTTTAGTTACTGATGTTTTTGAACTTAAAATTAGGATATAGAGCTATCGCTCTCAATAAAATATGACATGATTAAGTTATTTGAAGTAGTTAATAAATATGATGTCAGTAAGTTATTTGAGTTTAGAACACCTCTTCCTCTACTTGTTTCTCCAACTGGCAAATTTGGAAATAATGCTATTGTGAGACTTAATGCTTATTTATTATGTGAGTTTTGTTTAAAAAGTAATATGTATTTATTCTCTCATTCCTTCATTCAATATACATTTATCACTAAAATGTGTTGTGTGTTATCCAGGTCATGAGCACAGAGAAATTTCACATGATCTATGTGGAAGAAGCAGTTGCATAAGGAGGAAACGGAGGGGGAAAAGAATATGATATCTGCTGTGAAAGCTTCAAATGGGGTATAGAAAATGAAAGAAATGATCCATGTTACTTAATGAAAGGACATTGCTCACTAAATTCTAAAAGCTGAATAGCAGTTTGGATAGCAAAAATGCATACAAGTTAGTGTACACAATAGAAGAAAGAGTCTATAGATGTATTAAGCAGCTTATTTTCTATTAAAAAGACAAGAAATTTAAAGCCACTTGAAAACAATTTTAACATAATATACAAGATGACTAGTTTTCAAATTTAAAAAGCTAATTTTCACAATTTTCAGAAGAAAGGCATGTAAAAGAAATACTAATAAATGTATCATGAAAAATATTTTATTTCTTATAAGATTTCATGAGAGAATAAAATGGGAATAAGTACTGATATAAAAGAGAGAACATATTTTGGAATTACTTAATACATAATCTCTAGGGTTGGTGATGGAGTGTGTCTACAGTAGAGCCCAACAACAGAAGCAATGATTATATTTCTGGAATGAACAAGTAAGCCGGTGTTGTACCCTTTTCCTGAATTAAGAAAATTTTCAACAAGGGTGCTTTCTGAAAGCTTTAGATTGATACAATTTGAAATGCACAGAATTGTGCAAGAATCTCTTTTATAACTTTTACCCAGTTTCTGATATCATTTCCATTTGGCCCTATTTTGCTTTATGATTTGATAGATAATTTCTTTGTGCACTGTTTATGAATACCATGTAGACATGTATTATTCCTAAATTATTCTGTGTTAGTGACCAGGGACTTGGATATTCTACAGCATAAGTATTATATTATAATCAAGATCAGGGCATTTTAATATTGAAATAATACTATCACCTAATCTGCAGTCCATGTTCACATTTAGACAATAATCCAAAGAATGGGTTTCCAAGTTAGATTTTTTTCTTGCCCAGAATCTGATCCAGAATTACCCAGTGCATTTCATATTAACATCTTTCAGGATCCTCTCATATTCAATGAGTATTAATACATATTTTTCTTCTATTTGTTTTGCTTTGTGTTGTTACTGAGCAATTATTTACTTATTTCAAAAATCTTTTACCAAATTCTAATATACAAACAAAAATCATATGTTGTTCAGCTTAAATAATTGTCATGAGATAGACATAAATCATTAAGCCCCTGAATGAGGAGTGTAAGTTTACTTGTACCCTAGAATGAACCACTTCTCCTCAGACTGTCCTTAGCAGTCTCCTTCACAGTCATCCTTTCTTCAAGGGAAATGACTTCCAAGACTCTGTGTGTGTGTGTGTGTGTGTGTGTGTGTGTGTGTGTGCATGTGCATGTGTGTGTGTGGTTTGAAAAAAGAAAAATCAACCCTATTTTGCAGCATATTCAATTTGTGGGCATATTGCCTTTCATCAGGGTCTCTCAAGGTTATTTTATGGGTTTTTTTTGTTTTTGTTTTGTTTTGTTTTGTTAATTTTTTTAATTTTATTTTTATTCTTTGCCCAAGGGGTACAGGTCTGTGAATCATCAGGCTTACATCTTTCACAGCATTCACCAAAGCACAAACCCTCCCCAATGTCCAAAACCCATCCACCCTATCCCTACCCTCCCACCCCCCAGTAACCCTCAGTTTGTTTTGTGAGATTAGGAGTCTCTTATGGTTTGTCTCCTTCCCCATCCCATCTTGTTTCATTATTTTTCCCTCCCTACCCCCCACGACCTCCCACCCTGTCCCTCAAGTTTTTGTTTTGTTTTTTAATGTGCTCTCAGTTGTAATGTCTCCTCTTTTACTTATGATGTACTTATTTCTGTCTTGTCTCTCTTTTTGGGTTTAATTAAAGGTTTGTCAATTGTGTTACTCTTTTCAAAATAAACAACTTCTTTCTTCTGTTGTTTCTTCCCCATTGTTTTTCCATTCTCTATTATGTGTATTTCTGCTCTAATCTTATTTCACTTCTGTTAAATTTGGTTTAGTTTATGGGCACCTGGGTGGCTCAGTGGGTTAAAGCTGCTGCCTTCGGCTCAGGTCATGATCCCAGGGTCCTGGGATCGAGGCCCACATCAGGCTCTCTGCTCAGCAGGGAGCCTGCTTCCTCCTCTCTCTGCCTGCCTCTCTGCCTACTTGTAATCTCTCTCTCTGTGTCAAATGAATAAATAAAATCTTTAAAAAAATTTGGTTTAGTTTGTTCTTCTTTTACTAGTTCTTTGGTGTAAAGTTAGATTATTTATTTGAGTTCTTTTATCTTTAGAATGTAGACATTTATTCTTATTAAATTCCAACTTAGTATTACTTTTGTTGTATCCCATAGGCTTTTAGTTTGATGTTTTCACTTCATTATTATTTTTAATTAACATATAATGTATTATTTGTTTTAGGGGTATATGTCTGTGATTCATCAGACTTACACAACACCCAGCACTCACCACAACACATATCCTCCCCAGTGTCCATCAACCAGCCACCCCATTCCCCCACCTCTCCAGAAAACCTGTTTATTTCTTAAGATTGAGACTCTTATGGTTTATTTCCCTATCTAGTTTTGTTTTGTTTTGTTTAATTTTTCCCCTTTTCTCCTATGATCCTCTGCCTTGTTTCTTAAATTCCACATATCAGTGAGATCATATGATAATTGCTTTTCTTTGATTGGCCTATTTCACTTTACTTAATACCCTCTAGTTCCACTTATATCATTGCAAATGGCAAGATTTCATTTATTGATGGCTGTATAATATTCATATATATAAATAAGTAATGTATTTATATATAACATATTTATATTAAATTATTAATATTATATATGTCTATATAATATCTTCTTTGTCCATTCATCTGTCCATGGACACTTTCCATAGTTTGGCTATTGTGGACATTGCTGCTATAAACATTTGGGTGCATGTGCCCCTTCAGATCACTACATTTGTATCTTTGGGGTAAATACCCAGTAGTGCAAATTCTGGGTTATAGGTACCTTTATTTTCAAGTTTTTGAGGAATCCTCATACTGTTTTCCAGAGCAGCTGCACCAGCTTGCATTCCCACCAACAGTGTAGGAGGGTTTCCCTTTCTCTGGATCCTCGCCAACATCTGTCATATCCTGCCTTCTTAATTTTTGGTATTCTGACTGGTGTGTGGTGGTATATCATTATGGTTTTGATTTGTATTTCTCTGATGCCAACTGATGTCGAACACTTTTTCATGTGTCTGTTGGCCATTTGGTTGTCTTCTTTGGAGAAAGGTCTGTTCATGTCTTCTGCCCATTTCTTGATTGGATTATTTGTACTTTGGGTGTTGAGTTTTGTAAATTCTTTATAGATTTTGGATACTAGCCCTTTATTTGATATTTTATTTGCAAATATCTTCAATTCTGTCTGGTGTTCTTCAGAGGTTTTCTAATTACCGTTTGTGTTTCTTCTCTAAGCCATGAGCCATCAGTTCTTCAAGACTGTGATGTTTAATTTATATATATTTATGAATATTCTTCTTAAGTTTTTCTTCTGCTATTGATTTCCACTTTCATTATATTGTAATCAGAAAAGATACTCAGTATTATTTCAATCTTGTTAAATATTTAAGACATTCTCTGTAATCACATATGTGATCTATCCTAGAAAAGGTTTCTTGTGCACTAGTGAAGCACCTGTGTTGAGGTTGTTGGAGAAATATTATGTATGTGCATGTTTGGTCCCTTTGGTGCATAGGGTTTAAGTCCCCAGTTTCTAACTGACCTTCTCACTGCATGTTCTATCCATTGTTGGAAGTAGGATACTGAACTCCCCTACTATTTTTGTGTTGCTGTCTATTTAGCCCTTCAGTTGTATTAACATTTGCTTCACATATTTGGGTACTCTGATATTGAAAATGAGGCATAGCCAGAATTGTAGCTATGTCTTGGTTTAGAAGTTGGAGAATACTGAGGTGTGATATGGTACTTGGAAGTTACAATCAAGTGATGTTTTTTCACATTTTTATTTCTGTGTAGGTCTGTTGCCAGAGGGGACCTTCTAGGTTTAAACAGACAGACAAAAACAGAAGAAAAACTGGAACAGCTTGAAATCTCAGCATGAGATTTTTGTTCCTTATATAAGTGGCAAACAAAGTCCTTAGGGATTTCATGTTTTTTTTTAAGCCTCTTTCAGTTATGAGCATCTGAGAGTGAAATACCTTTTTTTTTTGAAATATACATATTTAGAGAAGATTTAACTTTTACTATGTTCATGTTGCTACTCTGATCTAAAATGCCTGTAGAAGGAGCTACTAGTGATTAAGAATTGTTTTGGAAAACGATATTTTCAGGACCTGGTCACGAATTTGTTTGGTTTTCACGCCATAGACTATAGGGTTGAGGAAAGGAGGGACTAACAGGTACAGGTTTGATAAGAGGATATGAACATATGGTGGTATGTGAGCACCAAACCTATGTGTGAAGAAGGAGAAGAAGGCAAGGAGGTAGAACTGTAGGAAGACACAGATGTGGGCGATGCAGGTATTAAAGGCCTTGAAGCGTGCCTCCTTCTGGGGCAACTGAAACACAGTGATAAAGATTTGAATGTAAGACAAGGTGATGAAGATTATGTCAAACCCTAAGATACTGAAGGCAACAAAAAGACCATATATCTTGTTGACCCGGACATCTTCAATGGCCAGTTTCACAATGGCCATGTGCTCACAATAAGTATGGGAGATGACTGTAGTTCGGTAGAGTTTAAGACGGCATTTGATGAGCACCAGGCATGGTGCTACAAGAATAGCAGCCCTGAGTATCACTGCAACTGCAATGTGAGTCAAGAGTTGTTGGGAAAAGATGGTGGTGTGTCTCAAGGGGTCACAGATGGCCACGTATCGATCTAGGGCCATTGCCAGTAGGATGCCTGATTCAATTGCCTGGAATGAGTGAATAAGCCACATTTGTAGAAGGCAGGCTGCAAAGGAAATCTCTGGCAAATGGAACCAGAAGATGCCTAACATTTTGGGAAGAATGCAGGTGCTAAGTGCAATGTCCGTGGCCCCCAGCATGGCCAAAAATATGTACATGGGCTTATGGAGGCTGTGCTCATATTTGATTATACCTAAAATTAGGGAATTCCCAATCATGGCGATGAAATACATGACACAGAATGGAATCCCAATCCAATGCTGCACTGACTCCAGCCCAGGAATGCCAGTGAGCGTTAGGACAGCAGGCATGAAGACAGAACCATTGGGTATGAGCATGATGATTTGGTCTGTAGAATCAAGTAGTGGTGGTGCTGATTCATCTTCTATTCTTTGTCAAGACTACATGAATAAAAAATCAGAAGAAATTACTTTATTTTAGCAAAGTATACTTGTTATGTAAAGCATATTCTATCCTCTCCTTTATCAAAATTAAACATACTACATACTTTATTTTAGCAAAGCATATGTTAGTTAGATAAAGGATGGTAATCTTATTCCTTTATTTATTATTGAATTATAGGTGACATTGAACATTTTCTAAGTTTAAGGTGCACAACATGTTGATTTGATACATTCACATATTGCAATGTGAATGCCATTATAGTTTCGCTAACACTCTATCACATCACATAATTCTGTCTTCTTTTCTGTAAGAGAAATATTTAAGATCTAGTCTCTTAGCAAGTTTGATGCTTTTGACATAATATTATTGTTTATAGTTACTACCCTGACATTGGATCTCTTGGACTTATTTATCTACTAATAAAATATCTCCTGTGTTTCCCCACCCCTTAGCCCCTAGTACCCACAACTGTATCTGCTTTTATGAGTTTGGCTATTTGTTGTTATTGAAATGTAGTTGATATATGATAATACTTTAGTTTCAGATACACAACATAATAATTCAACAAATCTATAATATACTATGCTGTGCTCACCTCTAATGTAGCTACTACATGTCACCATACAACCTATTACAAACCATTGACTATAATCCCCATGCTGTACTTTTTATCCATGTAATTTACTCATCCCATCATTGCAAATCTGTGTCTCCCACTCCCCTTCACCAAATCAGCCACCCTCAAAACCCTGCCTCTCTGGCAGCCATCAGCATTAATTCTCTGTATTTATGGATCTGTTTCTGCTTTTTATTTGCTTATGCATTTGCCCTGTTTTTTTATTCCATAACTGTGGAATCATATGAAATTCATCTGTTTTAAGATTCCACTTACATATAAGTGATAGCACACATTATTTGCCTTTCTCTCTTTGACTAATCTCACAGCGTATGTACTCAAAGTTTATTACTATTGTCACAAATAAGAGGATTTCCTTCTTTCTCATGTCTAAATAAATTAATAATCAGACAAATGTAAGTCAAAACCACAATGTGGTATCACCTGACTCCTGTTACAAGATCTGTCATCAAAAAGTCAAGAGATAATAAGTACTGGGGGGATTTTATGAAGAGGAAACCATCGTGTTTAGTTGGTGGGATTGCAGTCACCATGGAAAGAAATATGAGGGATCAGTGAAAATTTTTAAAAAAGGATCTACATATAACCTAGCAATTCCACCTCTGGATATATATACAATAGACAGGAAAACAGAATATTGAAGAGATATATGCAATTCTGTGTTTATTGCAGCATTATTTACAGTAGCCAAGATATGGAAACAATATTAGTGCCCATCAATGTATGAATGGATAAAGAAGGTGTGCCATAACTGTGCAATGGAATATTACCCATCTTATTTTTTCCTTTAACCACTCCTTTCAAATTTTCTCTTTTCACAAAGTCATTGTAAGAACAACCATCAGGTTCTGTGTTTCTGCATGCCTTAATCATTTTCAATGACAAAAATTAAATGGATCGGATGGTTTCTTTCTAGTCAGTGACTAGTGGACCAAACAGATACTTTTTATCTTATGTTTATGCCTCAACACCTGTGTTTATTTTGTGACCTGAAAATTGGCATTGAGAAAAAAAAATTAATACAGAGCATACACATTTTAAGAACTGAACTCTAGGGGCACCTGGGTGGCTCAGTGGTTAAGCGTCTGCTTTCGGCTCAGGTCATGATCCCAGGGTCCTGGGATCAAGGCCTGCATCGGGCTCCCTGCTTTGTGGGAAAGCCTGCTTCTCCCTCTCCCACTCTCCCTGCTTGTGTTCTCTCTTTCACTGTATTTCTCTCCGTCAAATAAATAAATAAATTCTTAAAAAAAAAAAAAAGAACTGAACTCCATCTGGGCTCACATAAAGCATCCACAGTGCTGATAGAAATTCTGCTGCTCATAATCAGAAGACAACTTTGACCAGAATATTTTTCAGCTTTGCACTCACCAGCTTGACTTCTCAGGATAGTGTCTTCATGGTCTGATCCCTCTCCAAAAGTCTCAGAATATTTCCAACCTAATTTGTCAAAATGTCTGTGTTTTTCCAAAACCCATCAATAAATCGTGCAAATTTTCAAACTTATTATCTCTGAAGATAAGTCAATCTTGACTGTTTTCTTTGTAAGTCCTCATCAGATCTTCTTCCTATTATGCCCTGCTATTTTCACATCTCTTGTATTTAATTCCAAGTGTTAAACTGTGTTCTTTGCTCTTCTCTCTCCCCATCAATAACCATCATTACCTCCCTAAGCCTGAAAAAGCATTGATTCTTAAATATTTCATATAACATAGATTATCTATGAATTTAGATTATCTCTAATCCTGTAAGATTACCTAGAATGCACCTCTGGTCAACTGCAGGTGCATTCCTTTTCTTCAAATGTCTTCAACTCTAAGAGAGGCTTTCCTTTCTGAGACCCTTTTTTATGAATTCTTTTTAGCAAATATACAATATGCCAAACTAGATCTTCCTCAAATCTTCCTCAGATAACATTGTGATCCAAAAATCAGAAGTTTATATCCTAATGATTTTAATCAATACACAATAATTAAGAATTCATTATGTTCCAAGTATTTTTGAAGTAGTTGGAGAATATGTAAAATAAATTCATTCCATATTTTTGAAGAATCCAAATTTTGCTGAGGGCTTGAAATTCAAAACTGATACCCATCATTTATTAAATATGTACTATATTATTCACCTTCATAAAATCTTCAGACACTTTAGGGTATTTTATGTTGTTAACTTATGATGTTGATGTTATTACTTTATATTATATTAATGGTAAACTAAGACTTTTTTGTAATAGAATATGCTTGTAAATGTAAATATGTTGTAAATGAATATGTTTGGATCCAAATTCCTTGACACACTGATGCAGAAAGAACAAAAAATAGTGTGTGTCATATTAGCTTTTATAATTATACTTCAATAGGGATATGGAATATATATCAGTGTTTAACTATATCTGGAAAGTTGTACAAAAAAATTCAGCAAATTTTAATCAGTTTCTGCCTGCTTAAATTCTGATTGGAAAAATTCTCCCATATACCTTCCATATTTTTGGGAACATTTCCAATTATTTCCAAATAGTTATAACACACACATTACATACATGTTTAAAATATGCTACATGTCTAATATAAAACCACAGTTGCATCATCCATATATTGGCTAACACTCTCTGAAATTTGGCTCAAAAGTGTGTGCTACTGTCTATCAGGAATATTCATTTGGGCCACTTAACATGGCCACATGGGTCAGAGTTGCCCTAGAGAACCCTTATAAGATAGTGTGCAGATTGAAGCTAGACAGTAGTATATATCATAAGTAATCAGAAGGAGAGCAAAAAAAGAGGAAGAAGTTTAATAAAGGAGCGGGTACATAAAATAGAAATGCATGCCTTCAACCTAACAGAAGAAAAATCATGTGAAAAATGTAGTTACTATTCTTCTTGATAGTTTTACGTTTTCAGCTTCATGGGGCCCAATTGATATTCTTCTAAAGAAGATTTTCTCCTTCTCAGCACAACTAGCATTTTTTAGTCAGATAAATTTTTGCCCTGGGGTAATTCCTTATATTGTAGGAGACTTAGCAACATCCCTGAGTCCTACCCATTAGATGCCAGTTGTTCTTTCTTGTCATGAAAATCAAAAAATGTCTCAGGCATTGCCAAACATCACCTGCATGTGTGGGTAGGGATAGTTTTTAATTGAGATTAAATGAGAATCAACATTTTTTAGCTTTATTAAAAACAGGCAGAATAATCCTGGCTAGTAAGGGGAATCATTCTTCCATAGGTCTTAAACAGATGAAGGAGGTAGAAGGGCATTCCCAGAGGAAATACTTTGGACAAAATCAAAGAAGCATGAAATGTACAGTGGAAATCATGAAGTAATTTTCATATATGAATAGTTTCATAAGCAGTGACAATGGCTTTTGAGGCTAAGGAAAAGGGAAGAATAATAAATGTAAGGTTCCAATTTTATAATAATAATTTCAAAATCTTAGGTAGAATAGGGATTTTTTTTTTGCCTCTAAAAATCCACTCTGCTAGCAGATTGATAAATGGCTTAAAAAGATGAGAGCTGGCGTAGGGAGATGAAGTTAGAAGAATACTTGTGATAGTCCTGATGGGATGGGGTGAAGTGACCTGCCCACACTGGGAGATTAACAAGGGAGCAATGTCTCTGGTGCTTGCTGAATTGATGGAGGGGAAATCATGGGAGGTGAGACAACGACTTTCTTGGTTGAAAGCAGCAACACTGAATGACGAGGGTAAGTTTGAAACAACTGTGTGTACAGTTACGTACATTCTTGTAAGAGGGAGGAGACATATCTTAAACCCTTGAAATTCATGGCCCAGGAAAACAATCATGGGTGTCATATTCAGCATCAACCCTAAACCATTAATTAATGTCTTTTACAATTCTTATTCTGACTCAGGCTGATTCCCACAACCTAAATGAATTAAGGGATTTAGGTCTAAATATATTCTTCCTGCAATATCAAGAAATCTTTCCCTGTACAAAGTCTTTGATATTCACCCTTTGATATTTATCTCAAGCCCCCAGGGAGAAACTCTTAGAAACAAAGTATTTTATATGTTTGGTAGTCCAGATCCTTCTTTAGTGTCTTCCTTTTGTCAGGCCTACTGTAAAATCTATCACCCATTGTGTGATTAACTGATTCAGAAACATTCTTAACAGCAACATGAAACAGAAGATTCTTCATGTTTGAAAAATCAGCTTCTGTAAGACTCTACTGCTTTTTAATCATTTTGCCATCTACTGGGATCATAAAAGTATGTTGTTCCTCCATTTTCCCACACTCAGTGCAGAATCTAAGGCCCAAAGACTTACCCAGCATCATCTATGGTAACATATGTAGAAGCCACAGAGTGAAAATCTTCTGGTGCTTCCAATAGTGAGGATGGTTATCTTGTACTACCACACTGGGGGATTTTTTGCACTAGTCACTGATGAGCTTTAAATTAGCCTCAGATAAGGCTGGCACAACATGGTTCAAAACTCAGGAGAATTTGTCTCATAGTAGATCTGCATCTAATAAAAACTCTCAAATCCTGGTGCCCTTGGGGACTGAGAACCAAATTAACCATCCTTTCAAAAAGTTCTAAGACAAGACAGTGCCGTAAGATAACATAGACAATGACACTTTTATAGAAAATAATAAACCAATGAAAGGAAATGAAAACATCTCAAGTTATTCAGACTAATCAGTATAGACATGCTGACAGAGAACTAAATGGAATATTTCTGTGTGATATAGAAATTAAACCCTCTTAAACTGTTGGTGGGAATGCAAGCTGGTATAGCCACTTTGGAAAACAGTATGGAGATTCCTCAAGATGTTAAAAATAGAGCTACCCTATGACCCAGAAATTGCACTACTGGGTATTTACCTCAAAGATACTGATGTAGCGAAATGAAGGGGCA
The DNA here is from genome assembly GCA_002007465.1 of Ailurus styani. Classification (NCBI taxonomy): domain Eukaryota; kingdom Metazoa; phylum Chordata; class Mammalia; order Carnivora; family Ailuridae; genus Ailurus; species Ailurus styani. Next base: position 78,854 of record LNAC01001329.1, on the reverse strand, counting down.
CCTGCACCCTAATGTTCATAACAATGTTCATAATAGCCAAACTATGGAAGGAGCTGAGATGTCCTTCAACAGATGAATGGATAAAGAAGATGTGGTTTATACATACAGTGGAATATTTACCTCAGGATGAAGACCTACCATTTGCATTGGTGTGGATGGAACTACAGGGTATTATGCTAAGCAAAATAAGTCAATCAAAGAAATACAGTTATCATGTAGTTGCACTCATATGTGGAATATAAGCAATAGCTCAGAGGTTCATAAGGGAATGGAGGGAAAACTGAATGGGAAGAAATCATAAAGAAAGACAATCCATGAGACACTCTTAACTCTGGGAAACAAACTGAGGGTTGCTGAAGGGGTGGAGGGTGGGAAAATGGGGTTAATGGGTGATGGGCATAAGGAGGGCATGTGATGTGATGAGCACTAGGTGTTAAATGTAACTGATGAATTATTGAACACTACCTCTGAAACTAATGATGTACTATATGTAGGAAAATTGAATTTAAATAAAAAAAGAAATTGTCCCACTCATTCAGGGTTCTCATGAAATGATACTATCCATTTTCATATTTTAGTGTCTGTCACTTTACATATATCAACTTCCCACCTGTGAACTATTTATGGCCAGTGTTCATTTAGTTGACAAAAAAGGAGGGGTTGTGATTTTAAGCTTTGGTATCAAGAGGAGAGGAAAAGATTCTGAATCAGCATTATATAGCAGACATGTTCTTTAGGCCTTGAAAGACTCTCTCACTCCCATCTTGTCTTTAAACTGCCATAAAATTATCTTCGTCCTAGAATATGGCTGCTTTATGTGCTGGGTTACTTCACAGTGGCTTAGGGGAGTTGGTTGTGTTTATCTCTTTCCAGCTCTGCACTCAGTGACATCACATGGTAGATTGAAATCAACCACAGCACAAATAGGTAAATCAGAAAACAATGTATATCAGAATGCCAACCACCCAACAGAGTAGCACCCAATGAACTCAAAATAAAATAAAATATTTTCAGAGAAAATAAAGGAAATAGTTCTCAGATTATGAAGTAGGCTCAGGTGAGGTCAATAGGTTCTGAAATTGATGAACTACTCTCTATGTAGAGAACTATAATATTATAAACACATTGAATGACTCACAAGATACCTTTGGGAAATGAAAAAAATTTTCGAACCTCATAGAATCATAATTTATGTTATTGAATGTTAAAGACAAAATTATTCTTAGATACTGTTTAGTTAAACCTGTGAGAGCTAAAGGGGAATACAGTGTTTTAGAAACAATGTGACTCTTCCTTTGGTTCTAATTTCTTAGAACTCCTATATTAGTAGAAATAATTACTTCAGAGTAATGTAATAGGAACTACAGAGTGTGAATTTTCAGAAGTGGTTGTTCATTCTACATGTGTTCTACAGAAAACCAGAAACAAAAGTTTAAATTTTATTTATTTTTTAAATATTTTATTTATTTATCTGAGAGCAAGAGAGAGCATGAGAAGGGAGAAGGTCAGGGGGTGAAGTGACTCCCTGCTCAGCGGGGAGCCCAATGCAGGGCATGTCCCAGGATCATTACCTGAGCCAAAGGCAGTTGCTTAACAACAAAGCCACACATGTGCCCGAAAGTTTAATTTTTAATACAGCAGTGTTAGAAATGAAGTCGAATAGCTTTTACTGCAATGGTTGATAAATTTTATCAAGAGAGAAGATACAGGTTTAAACGAATTATGGGGAATACAAAGTAGCAGGACCTGGCATTCCTCTACTATCTGTGGAATTGTCTGTTTTAAGATGGGATTCCTTACCACACAGAGAGTAAAGGATCATGTGGCCAGAGTCCTGACTGCCAGGTGCAAGAGTAGACTCAGATACATATGTGCAATGACATTTCATTCACTAAAAATAACAGGAAGTTCTGATATGCTACAACATAGCTTAACTTGAAAACTTTATGCTATGTGAAAGAAGCCAAACATAAAAGGTCATGCATTATATGATATAATTTCTTGAAATGTCCAGACTAGTCAAATCCAGAGAGTCAGTAAGTATATGTGGTTTCCATAAACTGGGGACAGGATGAGAGCTAGTGACTGGTGATGGGACAGGATTTCTTTATGGGATCACAAAAATGTTATGGAATTAGAGAAGAGACAGTAACACATTTTTTTTAAGATTTTTTTTTTTGACAGAGAGAGAGATCACAAGTAGGCAGAGGCAGGCAGAGAGAGAGAGGAGGAAGCAGTTTCCCTGTTGAGCAGGGAGCCCCATGCAGGGCTCGATCCCAGGACCCTGAGATCATAACCTGAAACAAAGGCAGAGGCTTAACCCACTGAGCCACCCAGGCACCCCACACAATTTTTTGAATATACTAAAAACCAATGTCTTGTACACATTAAAGGGTGAATTTTACAGCAGTCAATGGACACTTTTCTACCAAGAAGAAGGATGGAGAGGGGCCAATGTTGCAAGTTATTCTGCCCGAATTGAGCAGTTAGATAAGGGCTTACAAAAAGCCAAAAGGGTCAATGCATTATTGCTCCTGCATCTGAAAGCCAACACCAAGAGTGAAAGTCAACTCCAGCATGGAATGTGTCAAAACTCAATATTATGAAGACCACTTTCTGCCTCTGACATCACTCTTGAGGGGTAAAGCCCTTGAAAATATTAATTCAATATATTTAATCAGATTTTAAACACACAAAAAATGAATGCAAAGCAGAAAATGATCAAAGGAAAAAATAAAACACTTCAACAAAATCAGCAGTTATTGCACTCTTTATTAATGCTAATTATAAAGAGAATGGTATTTTGCCCAGCAGACTGTCAAAGCTTATAAAACTCAGTCATAACCAGTGTTTGAGGATTCAGACATATAAGTGCTATTAGTTATTGTTATAACCAATGCAGTCTCTTTGAAGGATCATTTTGAAGTTCTAGAAATCATTAAAATTATCATCTACAAAATATATTTTTCTTTTTCAGGCAATTTTCCATTCAAGAATGTATTCTATAGCTGTTCTGACCTATATGTGGGAGGATAGAGAGACCTGGTTATCCTCTTGTCCTTGCAATGACCCATTTGCTTTCCCTTTTTTCCTCGTCCGGTCTCAGATTGGAGCTGGTCCTGATAATTTGAAGGCCACAATAGTGGGACAGTCTGGACTCTAGACTAGATATTTTATGCCATATTGACAATTGAGAATGGTAGAAATAATTTCCAGTTTCACATTCTGTTTCCCCATTGGTTTCCTATCCCCACTAATTTTAGGATCACCATTAGGATTATAATTTGTTAGATATATTTGAAACTTCCCCAGATAAGCTTGGAATTAGAGTGGACCACCCTATGGTGGCCTGCTGTCTTTGAATATCCCACTAGCTAAGAACAATTTTTACAGATGAACTCTTGAGATCAATGTGATGATAGAAAAAGTCTGACTTTCAGCCCCACTTAAGCAGAATGCTATCCCCCAGAAAAAAATGAATTCCATTCTCCTACTTTAGACTAAATTATAGAAAAATGACACAATTATGATTATATTGCTCATATTCGATTTTGAATATCATTAAATATTTTTGTGCAGAGTTGTTTTCTCTCTTGCTATTCACATACCTACTTAATAGTTTTGAATTGCCTCTGCCCACAAACCTAAGTTATGTATTTGATTCTTTTCATAGAAGGTTGCTTAACCCTGGCTAAAAACATTAAAAAATTACTTATGATATCTCAGTTTTATTCCTAAAGAAGCTATGTTATCTAGAAACAACAACTCTATTGATAACTCATTATAATAATATCATATATTTATCACTAAACAAATATTGACATTGAAAACATTTTTCAAAATATGTCACAAAATATCCCCTGCATTTACAAATAGTCATCCTCAGCAGTCATTGATATGTGATGAGTCCGAATCTGTTAAACAAGACAGAGTATCGCCCATTTATATGACATGCAGGCTTTTTTATAAATGCATTGATTTCACTGTTGTAAATCAAATTACGGACATATGCACACATATGCATATTTTCCATCATCATTCAGTATATGATCTATGAGCTGAAGTTTTCAGGAACAGTCCACTAGCCTTAAGCTCTGAAGTCATTAATCTTAGTTAAAATACTTCATCTCTTCATTAATTTAATAGCCTTGCCTGACTAAAAAGCATGATGTCTTATATCCATTGAGAAGATACACCATCACAGGCCTGACACACACACACATACACACGCACACACATTTACACATGCACACACAAAAAAACATGTGTTTACCTTATGGAAGAAGCCTCTGATGACACATAATAGTGTTCAGATAAAGTTCAACATCTTTGGAGAGTGTTCAAGACCATTCTTTTTTTTTAACTTGGAGTATAGCTGACATACATGTTACATTATTTTCAGGGGTACAGAATAGTGATTCAGCAAGTCTAAACATTATGGTGTGTTCACAGCAAGTGTAGCTACCATCTGTCACCAAGCAAAGCTATTAGAATACCCTTGACTCTATTCCCTATGCTGTACTTTTATCCCTGTGACTGATTCATCCTACTCCCCTTTACCTGATTTACCCTCCATGGCCATACTTGATATCCATAGTATCCGTGTCTCCCCAAATTGTATCTTACATTGAAAAAAAAATCTGTGCTCTTACATTAAGCACATTCTCTAGTTTATGTCACCTCTATTGTCTACCTGGCTTGGTGTGTCCTTCCTTACTGAGCCAGTCATTTGTTATTCCTTAGGAAACAGCTTTCCTTATTAAAAAAACAAAGAACATAACTCTCCTTCCTGCTGATTTCGGTTGGATTTCCGTGTTTCCTTACCTCACACTCAGTGCATACCCCTACAACTTCTTGTTCCTTTCCCTTTCTCTTTGTTTCTCTCTTCTTCCCTCCCAGAAATACAAGGAATCAAATCCATGAAACTGATGCAATGTGTCCAGTTTACTACTTTGCCACTATTCCCTCATATAATATTTAATATACTGTGCTTTAAAAATGCTTAATGAAGTAATAAATATATAACTGGTGTAGTTGGCAGAAAAAGTATGGATGTATAAAATGGAGCACTTGATTTCTCATGATTTTTGCATCTGAAAATTCCTGAGATATACTGAAGATATACTGAAATTTTTATATTATTATCTCATTACATCTATAAATGTTTGGGTTTTGTTTATACATTTGTTTGTTTGTTTTGACACAACATACTTAAAATACACTTCCTCAAAACAATTTTTAGAGGATTGTTTTTATTGAGTACATGGACACTCTAGAACAATGGGTTTGAGTGCATTTAATTCAGTAATAGATGTATATTTGCGAATCCTTCTGGAGAAGAATCCATAGGAAAGGAAGCTGAATTAGAGACAAAAAACAGAAGAGAAAATGAAATATGATATCTTCACTAACTTATTCTTTGTGTTTCTTCATCTCATTATGCAGTAACATCCGGAAACCCACTGAGTGGTTGTCACCATAGAGTATGATGATGTGAAAACAATCTAAAATGCATTCGGGCAGATTTCACAAAAGAATTAAATAGAAAACTAAGCCACTTTAATTAATGCTGTTTTTGAAATAGTTTATATAATTTTGGGATATTGTTACTATTGCATGAAGGGCAAGGCTGCAGTTGTTAATCACAGTGGATCTTATGAACACAACATCTTTACCACATGAATGCGGATCTGCTTGGTCTTGGCACCATAGACAAGTGGATTGAGAAATGGGGGAACCAGCAAGTAGAGGCTAGAAAAGAGGATATGGATATAAGGGGGAACATGAGCACCAAACCTATGTGTGAAGAAGGAGAAGAAGGCAAGGAGGTAGAACTGGAGGAAGACACAGATGTGGGCAATGCAGGTATTAAATGCTTTCCACCGAGCCTCCTTCTGGGGCAAACGAAAAACTGTGAAAAAGATCTGTACGTAGGACAAAGTGATGAAGGTGAGGTCGAATCCTGCAACAGTGAATGCCACAAACAGGCCATAAATTTTGTTGATCCGCACATCTTCTGCAGCCAGTTTCACGATGGCCATATGTTCACAGTAGGAATGGGAAATGATGGTTGTATGGTAAAACTGAAACCGGCACTTTATCAGTATTAGGCATGGGGCTACTAGAATGGCAGCCCTGAGTGTTACCACAGCCCCTATTTGGGTGACCAGCTGGTGGGTGAAGATGGTGCCATATCTTAGTGGATAACAGATGGCCACATAACGGTCCAGAGCCATGGCCAGGAGGATGCCTGACTCTATGCACTGAAATGAGTGGATGAGCCACATTTGAAGCAAACAAGAATCAAAATAAATCTCTGGCACATGAAACCAGAATATGCCAAGCATCTTGGGCATAATGGTGGTTGCAAGTGCAATATCTGTGACTCCTAGCATGCCTACGAAAATGTACATGGGCTCATGGAGGCTGTGCTCTGACTTTATGATGATCAGAAGCATAGAATTTCCAATCATAGCAATGAGATATATGACACAGAATGGAATCCCGATCCAGCACTGCACAGACTCTAGGCCTGGGATCCCTATTAGTGTCAACACAGCAGGCATGAAGACTGTAATGTTGGAGATGGACATAATGTCTTTGGGTCTCCAGAAACAAATGAAAGAAGTATCTCAGTCAGTGGTACTTTCTCTTCTATTCCTATTTTTATCCAAAGTCATCATAATGAGTCTCTCTGATTTTAGCTAAATTCTAAGATTATATCATCCATCTCATTTATATTGTTGAAGGAAAAAGATCCATAGATAAACTCCACTGTTTTCAGGAAGGACATCCAGAAGCACTGTAGCACAATAGTGATTATGTGCCTGGCAGGCCAACTGCATTAGAACCAGCCAGGTCACATGGGTATGGGACTAAAACCATGACCTATCTGTAATCTCATTCTGGACCTGTGGACAAAATGATTATACCTGTTTATCTTCGAAAGGGCATTTGAGTCAGAGTTTGATGAGTTTCTCCATATCCCAAATTCCAGCTACCCAATAGTACTGTTATTTCCCACTGTCTTTGGGTCTGAAACTGACGATTTGAACCAGCAAATCCTACTCTGACCAATATATTATTAGAAAAAAAAACTGCCTATGAAAGAGAAGAGAGAAACAGCTGACACCTAAGAGCATAATATATTTATATGTCTTTATCTATCTATATCATTTGTATGTATGTAATATTGGATGTCCTTTCAAAAGAAAGTAAAGGAAGAACTTTGGAAAGGGCCATCCAACTGCACGGAAAGGGCCATGCACTTTTGGCAAGCATGGGTCAAAATTTCATGCCATTTTTACATTTCCAGTATTTTATTTTGATTGTATTTTATTTTTCCCATATATTAAGAAGTGAACTCCTGGAAATTAGTTGTGTGCTTAAAATAGCTGACATTCTGTAAAATACATTTCTGAACACCTAGACAGGAGGAATTTCTAGAAGGCAAGGAAGTTCAGTGTGACAAAATATACAGGCAAGAGGACTCATTCTTTATGACTACAGGGTATAAGAAAATTAGTAAATGGGTTATTCGTGCAATACAGGCTAGATATTGGGTTGGAACTGTTCAGAACTACCATTAACATGAAATTTGGCCAAATACGGTTTATTAATTCTTAATGAAATATAAATCATTTGAACACTTAAACCATTTTGTGAGCTCAGTCACAAGAAATGAGTAGAAAGTAAAGGGGTGAAAGGATAGGTTCCCAACAGGAGTCATATATAAAAGTACAAACACAAGACAGAGAGTGGACATGGGATGGTAGAAAGATTCAGGAGAGGGTTAGAACAGCTAATGTAAATTTAACCACTTTGATTGACTGATCACTGAATTTTCTGAAACCTAGGCTCTTAATCCTTATATAAGAGTTTTTCTCTGATAAAAATCATTGCTTTTAAAAATTTCATATCTGGGGCACCTGGGTAGCTCAGTCGGTTAAGTATCTGCTTTCTGCTCAGGTCATGATCAGGTCCTAGGACCATATTAGGCTCCTTGCTTAGTGGGTAGTCTGCTTCTCCCTCTGCCACTCCCCTCCCCACTTGTGCTCTCTCTCGCAAATAAATAATCTTTAAAAAAATTACAAATCTAAAATCATGAAATTTCCGTTGTGCAATAGAAAAATATTTGCTATTCTTTAAAAACCAGGGTTCAGTTATGTCATTCTTTCCTAGACTCTCCATCACTGTTGCTTTATGTCAGCAATCTCATGATCACCTAACCATACACTGTATGTCATCAAATATGCCAGTAGTTCAAGAACAGCTGTGATTATGCAGCTAAAACTCTGTGAAGGATTGTACTCAGAAGGATCATTTATGAAGAAAGACTGTATTCAGCCAACATATATTTAGGGTAGACTAGTCAGTCAGCTAAATATCGATTTCCATAGTTCTGCTCTCCAGTGCTTCATTCTACAAATCCATAGGTCACAGATTGTTTCTCATAGGGTTGACTTTTTCCTTCCTCATAGCTAATCAGAATTAGAGTAGGAACCCTTTAGTAACAATCCCATTGTCTGACATTCAAGAGAAAGGAGCTGCCATGGAAGTATTATCTGACAGGTACAGATGGTACAGATGGTGGAAAGGCAGGTGGGAGAGGACATTAGTGAGTACAGGGCAGGTGGGAAGGAGTGCTTATCATTGGAAAAACTGGTAGTGAAATATTAAGGGGTAAACATCCTTTGCCTTTGTTGTTGGGAACCGGTTCTGCTCTTACCAGACACCTGGGGACCATTGTCAATCTTCATAGCAGCATCACTCATTGTTCAGCTGTCATTCACTCTTCTTCCTCCTGAGATTCCCATCTCATTTCCTTGTGTTTGTGTTGGTAATGCCCCTTTCCTTTATCTGCACCTTCTAGAACAGCCCCTTGTAAACATCATGAACTCTGATCCATTTGTCACTGGGGCTATCTGCCAACATGTGGACATCTCTGGGATAGCCTTTCCTGCTTTTCTTCTGTCCCTGCAAAGCAGAATTGCTCTTTCTTCTTTAGGTCTGTCTGAGATCATGTGAGTGAGTTCATCCTCCAACAAAACTCAAAGCAAGATCTATAATTTGCCAGACACAGCATAAATTTATTAAACTTAAATTGGTCACTGATTATAAGGTTTCCCAGTGAATGTGGAGAAGGAGGAGGTCTGAACATGAGATTTCCTAGCCAGTAGCCCAAGCCACTAGGGACCCATTGTCTCAGAATGAAGCTCTCTTGGGTCCATATACAGCTAATGTCTCTGAAGTCAGTTTAACAACTTACAGAGTCACCTTGGTCTCTTCATTTCTTTTTCCCCACAAGGTAAATGCAGAGAAATTAATATACTCAAGCTATATTTTTTGACTTCCTTACAAGGTAAGGAAACTTGTAAAAATTAAATAATAAAACTTACTTTTGTCAGGGTTTTTGTTTTTGTTTTTTTTTGTGTGTTTTTTTGGTTTTTTGCTGTCCTTATTTGGAAAAAAATCTAAAGAACACTTCAATGTAGGCATGTTCCTACGCCAATGAATTCTATATAAATTAGTATCCTTGTGACCCTTCTTTAACTGAGACATTTCTGAGAAAAAAAATCTGTGTTCACAATGACTCTTTATCACACATTTAACTCATTCTCTTGCAGTATTATTCCTCATATTTTTATTTTATTAAAGTTATTTTTGTGAACTCAGTAATATTTGCAGAATGACCAGTTATGATGGATATTTCTAAATCCTTCTGTACTGAGCTCTGAGACAATTATTGCACATTTGATGAAATTTTTCTCCATCCCTCCCTCTTTTCTTCCACTCTTCCTTCAGAATGCAGGTGTTTTATGCTTTATAGATGTGGAGGAATAATGTCATTTGCTCTTGATGCAAATAAGAAGATATGATAAATACATTACAATTTTCAGAAATATGGAGAGAAGAATTAGTATACCTTTTATCATGAGAACAAATGATGAATTCAAAGAAACACACATGCACATAATACTTTCTCTTTGACATGATTCACATGGTTTCTAGACTTGTATGTTTCTAACCTTAAGAGATACTTGAGGTAATGTTAAGATGCTGGCAAATTTAGGAAGTAAACACTTCCATCAATTACTGATTAATTCCTTAGTCTGTTCAAATTTTCTATTTATTCCTGTTTCAGTTTTGGTAGTTTATACGTTTTTAGGAACTTATACATATTTTTCCAGGTTGTCCAATTTGTTGGCATATAGTTTTTCATATTTTCATAATATTAATTTATAATTATTTGTATTTCTGTTGTATTGGTTGTTATAGCTCCTCTATTGTTCATGAATTTATTTATTTGGGTCTTTTCTCTTTCCTTTTTGATAAGTCTGCCTAGCGGTTCATCAATTTTATTAATTTTTTCGAAGAGCAAACTCCTGGTTTCATTGATGTGTACTATTGTTTTCTTAGTTTCTGCATCATTCTGTATCATCTAATTTCTCATTACTTCTTTCCTTCTGCTGGTTTTAGGCTTCACCTGTTGTTCTTTTTCTTTTTTTAAAAAAATTTATTTATTTATTTGACAGAGAGAGAGAGAGAGAGATTACAAGTAAGCAGAGAGGCAGGTAGACAGAGGAGGAAGCAGGCTTCTCGCCGAGCAGGGAGCCCGATGCAGAGCTCAATACCAGGACTCTGAGATCATGACCTGAGCCAAAGGCAGAGGCTTTAACCCACTGAACCACCTAGGCACCCCTGTTGTCCTTTTTCTTGATCCTTTAGGTGTAAGAATATGTTGTTGGAGATTTTTCCGACTTCTTGGATATAGAACTTTGTTACCAAATACTTATGTCTTATGACCACTTTTGCTGCATCCCAAAGGTTTTGGGCCATTGTGTTTTTATTTTCATTGTTTCCATGTATTTTTTTTTATTTCTTCTTTGATTTCCTAGCTGACCCAGTCATTTTTTTATTATTTTCTGTTAGCCAACATATAATACATCATCCTTTTTTGATGTAGTGTTCAACAATTCATTAGTTGTATATAACACCCAGTGCTCATCTCCACACATGCCCTTCTTAATACCATCACCTGGTTACCCTATCCCCTCATCCCCCCCTTTTGTAACCCTCAGTTTGTTTCCAGAAGTCCAGAGTCTCTTACGGTTTGTCTCCCTCATTGATTTCTGGTCCTTTGTGTTATCCTTTATGTTCCACATATGAGGGAAACCATATGATAACTGACTTTCTCTGCTTGACTTATTTCACTTAGCATAATCCCCTCCAGTTCTATCCATGTCATTGCAAATGGAGGGTATTCATCCTTTCTGATGGCTGAGTAATATCCCATTGTAGATATTAACCACATTCATTTTTTATTGGCATGTTGTTTAACCTCCCCATATATGTGGTCTTTCCAAATTTTTTCTTGTGGTTGACTTCTAGTTTTAAGCATTGTGGTCAGCAAAGGTGGATGGTATCATTTCAATCTTTTTTCATTTGTTGAGGCCTGTTTTGTGACCTAATATGTGATCTATTCTGGAGAATGTTCCACGTGCACTCAAAAAGAATGTGTATTCTGCTGTTTTAGGATGGAGTATTCTGAATATATCTATTATGTCCATCTGGTCAGTAGGATGAAGGAAAGCATTTGTAATTTCAGGTAAAAAAGGAGATAAGGACAAAAGGGCAAAAGACCTTAAATGCTTTTTCCAGAATTTTCTATGTATAGGAGAGAGATATAGTGGTACTGATTCATGTTGGATGGAATTGATTCAGAGGTCAGATTGACATGTGAGCTAAGAATCACCTTATTCTTGAGTCACCAATGAATAATTTAGAATAGTTTATCATTTCCTACCTTATTCTTCTCTTCTATGGATTTTATTTAAATTCTGACACTCCCAAAGTATTATCCTGTCTTCTTTTTACCCTCAAATAACACAAATTTGATTGTAATTCTATCTACTCCAAGTAATGTAGTTATCAACTTCCTTATGTCAACTTCTATAACAATATTTCCAACATGAATTTTCTCACTCCATTTATTTTTTTCCAGAGACACAGGTTCAGTATATCTTATCCAATTTCAGTTTATGCTGTATACACTTTGAAAAACTGTCCCTGACCACATCATTTCGCATTACAATGGGCATAAAAATACTTTTCCACTCTATCATAATTTTTCAAAGTAACTTGAAACCTAGATCAATACTTGTATTTTCAACTTCCTTCCTTCCTTTTTTCCCCCTTTCTTTCCTCTTTCTTTGTTTCCTCCTTTTCTGGTTATGCTAGTGACTATTATCCTAAATAAAAGGTCATCATATCTTGTTTATCAAAAATGTATATAAGTATTTATTATAAAACATATCAATGTGGAAATCAATGTCTTCAGCAGACTAAAATCAATTAGACCCAATATAAGTTCATCTCTTCTTTTAACAAACCTACAGTCATTAAAAGACTTATATTGCCAAAATCACTAACAGATAATATGGAATATAGAATCAACAAAATAACATTAATGTTACTCCCCATGAATTAAAAGGTTACAGCCTGATGTTTTTATTCAGTGCACTATTTAAGTATTCACTATGTTCCAGGTATTTTTTGGAAGCAATTGAAGAATAAGTAATGTATATTTATTCCATATTTGAAAAATCTAGATTGTGCTGAAAGCTCGAAATTCAAAACCAATATTCACCATTTATTAACTATGTACTATATCATTTGCCTTCATAAAATCTTTACATTTTAGGATATTCTATCTTAATTTATGGTATTGACAATATTAGCCTAAATTATATTAATAAAAACTAAGACTTTTTGTTGTAATAGGTGAATCTACTTGGATCCAATTCCATGGCATACTGATGCAAAATGAAACAGAAACTTTTGTCATCTGAGATTTTACAATTATAATTCAGCAAGGATATGAGATATACATCAGTGGGTAACTGTATCAGGCAGAAGTGTACAAAAATATACAGCAAATTTCAATCAGTTTGGGAGCACCTGGGTAGCTCAGTTGGTTAAACTTCTGCCTTTGGCTGAGGTCATAGTCTCAGGGTCCTGGGATCAAGCCCCATGTCATCAGGCTCCCTGCTCAGCAGGGATTTTGTTTCTTCTTCTCCCCCTACTCTTCCCGACAGCTTGCGTACTCTCTCAAATAAATAAATGAAATCTTTAAATTTTTTAAATCAGTTCATGTCTGTTTAAATACTGATGGGAAAAAACTCCCATATACCCTCCATATTTTTGCCAAATAATTATAATACACACATTACACATCTTTACAATATGTTATGTGTATGGTATAAAACATTTTCAATGCCATATTATCCATATACTTGCTAACACTCTCTGAAATTTGGCTCAAAAGTGTGTGATACTGTCTATCAGGAATATTCATTTGAGACACTTAACATAGCCACGTGGGTCAGAGTTGCCCTAGAGAATCCTGATAGGATAGTGTGCAAACTGAAGCTCAATAGTAGTATATATCATAAACAATCAGAAGGAGAGCAAAAAAAGAGGAAGAAAGAAAATAAACAAAGGAGCAGGTAAATAAAATAGAAAAGCATGATTTCAACCTTATAGAAGAAAAATTATGTGAAAAAGTTAGCTAATTTTCTTCCTGATAGTTTTATATTTCCAGCTTCATGAGGCCCAGTTGATATTCTTCTAAAAAAGGTTTTCTCCTTCCCAGCACAGGTGACATTTTTAGTTAGATAAATTTTGTGTCTTGGGGCAATTCCCTATATTGTAGGAGAGACTTAGAAGCATCCCTGAATCCTATCCATTAGATGCCAGTTGTTCTTTCTTGTTATGAAAATCAAAAATGTCTCAGGCATTGCCAAATCTCACCTGCATGTGTGCAGAGGGACATAACATATGGGGTTACTAACCATTGTTCTAGAGTCTTCCATTGGAGAAGAATCAAATGAGAATCAACATTTTTTAGCTTTATTCAAAACAGGCAAAATAAACCTGGCTAGCAAGGGGAATCATTCTTCAATAGGTCTTATCCAGATAAAGGAGATGGAAGGGCATTCCCAGAGGAAATACTCTGGACAAAATCAAAGAAGCATGAAATGTACAGTGGGATTGCAAATTATCAAGTAATTTTCATATATGAATTATTTCATAAACAGAGATGATGTTTGTTCAGGTTAAGGAAAAAGGAAGAATAACAAATGTAATGTTCCAATTTTAAGCAAAATAATTTCAAAAACCTAGGTGGAATAACAAGTTCTTTTTTTTTTTTTTGGCCTCTAAAAATCCATTCCGCCCTTCAACAGATGAATAGATAAAGACGTGGTTCATATAGGCAATGGAACATTAGTCATCAGAAAGTATGAATACCAACCGTTTGCATTGACTTGGATAGAATTAGAGGGGATTATGCTAAGTGAAATAAGTCAAGTAGAGAAAAACAATTATCATATGGTTTCCCTCATATGTGGAATATAAGGAATAGCTCAGAGGACCATAGGGGAAAGGAGGAAAAACTGAATGGAAAGAAATCAGAGAGGGAAACAAACCATGAAAATCTCTGGACTCTGGGAAACAAACTGAGGGTTACAGAAGAGAGGGGAAGGAGGGGATGGGATAACCAGGTGACAGCATTAAGGAAGACATGTGTGGTGATGAGCACTGTGTGTTATACACAATCATTGAACACTACCTCAAAAATTACTGATGTATTATATGTTGGATAATTGAACATAATAAAAAGTAAAATAAAATAAAAATACACTCTTCTAGCAGATTGTTAAGTAGCTTAAAAGATGAGAGCTGACATAGGGAGATGAAGTTAGAAGAATACTTGCCATAGTCTGGATAGGAAAGGATGAAGTGACCTGGCCACATTAGAAAAGTAACATGGAAACAATGTTTGTGTTGTTTGATGACTTGATGGATGGAAATCGTGAGAGGTGAGACTAAGGTGTCCTTGAGTTAGAAGTAACAGCAGTGAATGAAAAAGACAATCTCTGGAAACCTTTTCCTCTACAAGGTCTCTGACATTCACCTTTTGGTCTCTGCCTCATGCCCTCAGGGATAG
This sequence comes from Ailurus styani, assembly GCA_002007465.1. Lineage (NCBI taxonomy): Eukaryota > Metazoa > Chordata > Mammalia > Carnivora > Ailuridae > Ailurus > Ailurus styani. The sequence goes on along the minus strand of LNAC01001329.1, from coordinate 63,844 downwards.
ACTCTCTTTGTTTCTGAGATAGCTTGTCTGTTCCAGGACAGCTCCAATTGTCAGATAGGTCTTCTTGCTAGTGATCCTCAAACTGACTCCCTCTTCATTTCTCATAAAAGTCCTCAATCCACCTTCTGAAGAACACATCAGCCATGGGACATGGTGGTTAATTAGTTGATCTGAAGTCAGTCAGGACAGTTTAAATCCTTGGGATATTCCTTAGCTTTGAATGCTCTTCAGACAGTTCTAAAATGTGTCATTGCCTCAATTCTTTATTACTGAGGCAAAGTTAACTGGTAGAAACACACTACATGGTAACTGTGAGGATGAAATCATGTAATGCATTTAAGATATTTAGATATTATGCATTTAAAATGTATTTTCTGCCTGAATGCCAGGAATTCATTTATAGAAGTTACCCTGTCCTTCCGGTGACCAACTTCAGATAGGTGATGAGCATATCACCAGGTGAGATTTCCCTTGAACGACTTGAGGGCATCATTGTTACTGAATCTTCCAGTCTAAATATGCATAATTTCCAGACCCTTAACCAAAAAGCTGTCTGTACATTGATCAGCCCTGATCCTCCTCTAGTATCCTCCTATGTGTCAGACTTACTTTAAAATTTGTCACCCACTGTGTGATTAACTGACTCAAAAACATTCTGAACATCCTGTGACAAAAATCTTCTTCACATTTGAACAGTCAGCTGTTGTTGTAATTTTCATTAGAGAATCCTTGCAAGTCTGACTAATACAGGTTCTCAACAATTTTAGGAATTATACATAGAAGTAGTAGATGGAAGACAAAAATATCACTTTTTATCAAGTTTTTATTTAAATTCTAGTTAGTTAACATATAGCATAATATTTGTTTCAGGATTAGAATTTAATGATTCATCACTTACATAAAATACCCAGTGCTCATCATAAGTGCTCTCCCTAATGGCCATCCCCCATTTAGCCCATCCCCCACTGACCTCTCCTCCAGCCATGCTGTTTGTTCTCTATAGTTAATGGTTTGTCTCCCTCTCCTTCTTTTATTTTTATTTATTTGTTTATTTTTAAGATTTTATTTATTTATTTGACAGACAGATAGAGAGAGCACAAGTAGGCAGAGCAGCAGGCAGAGGGAGAGGGAGAAGCAGGCTGTCCATTGAGCAGGGAGCCTGATGCCCGGCTCCATCCTGGGACCCTGGGATCATGACCCCAGCCAAAGGCAGCCGCCCAACTGACTGCTCCACCCAGGTGCCCTCCCTCTTCTTTTTTAAATTTCCCCTATGTTATACTGTTTACATGTAAGTATACACATTAGTATGAAGGCCAAATGGACCTTCTAACTAAATCCCAAATGTGGCTGATTTACTCATCAACTGTCTGAATGGCATCTCCACACCGGAGGAGAAACTACTCCAGAAGTTCAGCTCAAGAGGTCTGCAGCTTAGGGACATTCTCTACAGAGGAGAAGAAGGGAGGAAATAGGCAAATGCTGCAAGTTATTCTTCCCAAATTGAATATTTAGATAAGGAACAGCAAAAAGCCAGAAGAATCAATGCTTTATTGCTCCCTCACCTGAAAGCCAACTCTGGGAGCAAGGGTCAAGTACCACACCTGATCTGTCAAAACTCACCATTATAAAGACTTCTTTCTTCATCTGAATTGATTACTTAGGAAAAATCCATGGCATAATCAAGGGCTCTTCTGAAGTCCTGAGGAAAAAGGCCTTGAAAATATTAATTCAATATTTATTCACCAGATTTTAAACTGAAGATGAAAAATATCAGACATGATCAAAGGAGCAGTAAAGTACTTCATAGAAGGATATGCTAATGGAAAAGCCAGTAAGTCTTTGTTAAATGCTATTTGTAAAGAAAATCACATTTCACCTATGAAGTTAAAAAAGTCAATCATAACCAGTGTTCTTGAAAATTCAGCCAAACAAGTTATTTTGGTCATTGTTAAAATTGATGCAATCCCATTAGAGATTAATTTTGAAATTTCTAGAAATCGTTAAAATTACATTTTACAAAATACCTTTGTATTTTTCTTTTTCAAGCAGTTTTATGTTTAAGAATTTATCCTTTAATTGTCCTGGCCTATATATGGGAGGATAGAAAGTCCTGATTATCCTTTTCTTCTTACAAAGATCCATTTTTTTTCCCTTTTCCATTGTTAGGTCTTAATTTGGAACTGGTGCTGGTAATTTAAAAACCAAAAATAACTGAATAATCTAGACTTTAAACTAGATATCTTATGGAATATTATAGCAATTGAATATGGTGTAACTATCTCCGACTTTCACATTCTGCCTCTAGATTGGTCTTATATCATACATATTTTTAGGAAAACTGCCAGAAGTAGTAATTTTGGGGCATAATTCAAAATTCCATGAATAAGCTTAGAATTAAAGTGAACTATCCAAAGCTGATCTGCTGCCTGTTTTTGTATAGCTCAGTAGCTAAGAAAAATGGTTTTTACAGATGAATTTGTGCAATCAATTTGATGGTAGGGAAAATCTAATTTTAAGCCACACTTTAGCAGAATGTTATCCCTAGAACAAAATGAATTCCATTCTTTCAATTGGTAGACTTTCATTACAGAAAACTACACAAGTGTATTTATTATTATTAATATTGCCCATTATAAATGATACATATTATATAGAATTTCACCAAATTTTTTGTGGAGATATGCTTTGTCTCTTTTTATGTAAATACCTAAAAATACTCTATAATTGTCTCTTTGCCCCCATAGCCCAAGCTATTTAATTGGCCCTTTTCACAAAATTTGTTGAGCTCTTGCTAGAACATTAAGATATTACCTCTGAGACTTTTAATCATAGGAACAAAACTGAGGGTTGCTGGAGGGGTGGGGGATGAGGAGATGAGTAACTGGGTGATGGACATTAAAGAGATCATGTGATGTAATGAGACTGATTGTAATGTAAATAAGACTGATGAATCACTGAACTCTACTTCTGAGATTAATAATACATTATATGTTAATTAATTGAATTTAAATTGAGAAGAAAAGAAATTACCTCTGATTTTTTTTAGTTTTTTTTTTATTCCAAAGGCACTATTATCAAAGAAAGCAACCATTACTGGTAATCTAATCTAATCCTACTAAATAAATACTGACATTTAACAGCCTCAAAAGATGCCTCAGGATAGCCTCTACATTTAGAAAGTAAGCATCTTCAGCAGTCATCTGATCAAGCCCAGTCCATAAAACAAGCCAGAGTATCCACACCCATGTGACATGCAACAATCTAGTATTTTTATATATAAATTGATTTTAATGTCATAACTCAAAGTATTGAGATCTGTACACATGTGAATATTTCCCATAATCTTTTAAAAGGTGATCTATGAGCTGAGGTTTTCAGGAACAACCCACAAGCCATAAGTTCTCAAGCCATTAATTTGGACAGAACACTCTATATATTCATTAATACAATAGTCTTGAGTGATTAAAAAAGCATAATGTTTTATATCCACTGAGAAGATATGCTGCCAAATGCCAAGTAGGTGTACACACACACACACACACACACACACACACACACACACGACTTGCTTATAGTAAAAACTCACCATGACATATGATAGCTTTCAGAATAAAGTTCAACAAGTTGGCACAGTGTCCATAATCACTCTTGATATTTGTATTTGTCTTATCTCTACAAATTATACATTACACTGAAAAAAACATGTGCAGTTCCTTGATTCTCTTTTTAATCTTCAGTATCATCTACCTGTCATGAGTGCCTTACCTACTTAGCCATTCATTTGTCTTTCCTTAAGAAAGACAAATACTATATGATTTCACTCATATGTGGAACTTAAGAAACAAAACAAACAAGTGAAGGGAAAAAATAAGAGAGAGAGGGAACTCAGGAAAGAGACTCTTAACCACAGAGAACAAACTGACAGTTACTGAGGGAAGGTGGGTGGGGGAATGGGTGAAATAGCTGATAGAGAATAAGGAGTACATTGCTGATATGAGCACATGGTGATGTACACAAGTGTTGAATACCGTATTGTACACCTGAAGCTAATATAACACTGTATGTTAAATAACTGGAGTTAAAATAAAAAAAATAAAAGAAGAATCAGACTACTAGTAAAAAGACAAAGAAAATAAAAGTAACTCTACAGACTGCTACTTTCAGTTGAATTTTCAGTGTTTCACTCTCTTCGCTAACCCACATTTCCATTGGTGCCTCTACCACTCTTCTCTCATTTTTCTCTCTCTGTCTCTCACATTCTCCTGGAAATATAAAGCTATGGTAGCTATAAAATCAAAAGACATAAACACTGTCAAATTTACCATTATGCCTCTATTCTTCACTATGACATTTATAATATTGTAGGCTTTTTATACCACTTGATAAATTAATAAAGAAGTAATGGTGAGGAGGCAGAAAAAGTAGTGAAGTGTTAAAAAGAACACTGGCTTGCTCAGGATTTTTGTGTCTTAATGCCCTGAATGACACCACAAATGTTGAAATGTGAAGACTATGTCCAATCAGATACATATAGTTTTTGCTTCTTTGCTTAGTTTTTTGTTTGTTTGTTTGAATAAGAATTAAAAAAATTTCCTCTCATTTGTTTTGAAGATGATTGGGATGATCCAGAAGCAAACAGAATTAATGATTTGTTTTCACTTCCCTGGAAAATCACAAACCGTGAGCCATGGGTGTATTTAAATTCATTGAGAGATATGTATTTGTTAATCCTCTGGAGAAGGATCCTTAAAAGAGAAAATTCAATCAGGAACTAAAAATTAAGAAAAAGGGAAATAATATATGTTCACTATTTTGTTTTTTCTACATTACTAATTCTCATTGCCAGTAGGATCTAAATTCCATGACCAATAGGTACATGAACTATGATGTGAAAACCATCTAAAAGGCAGGAAAATTTCACAAAAGAATTAAATAGAAAACTCAGTCATTACAATTAACATGCATTTTTGCTGTTTTATTTAGTTTTGAGAGATAGTTATTATTGCATAAAAGGGAAGACTGCCGGTATTAATCACAGTGGATCTTATGAATACAACATCTTTACCACATGAATGCGGATCTGCTTGTTCTTGGCACCATAGACAAGTGGATTGAGAAATGGAGGGACCAGCAAGTAGAGGCTAGAAAAGAGGATATGGATATAAGGGGGAATGTGAGCACCAAACCTATGTGTGAAGAAGGAGAAGAAGGCAAGGAAGTAGAGCTGGAGGAAGACACAGATGTGGGCAATGCAGGTATTGAATGCTTTCCACCGAGCCTCCTTCTGGGGCAAACGGAAAACTGTGATAAATATTTGTATGTAGGACAAAGTGATGAAGGTGAGGTCGAATCCAGCAACAGCAAATGCCACAAACAGGCCATAAATTTTGTTGACCCGCACATTTTCTGCAGCCAGTTTCACGATGGCCATATGTTCACAGTAGGAGTGGGAAATGATGGTTGTATGATAAAATTGAAGCCGACATTTTATCAGTACTAAAGATGGGGTTGCTAGAATGGCAGCCCTGAGTGTTACCACAGCCCCTATTTGGGAGACCAGCTGGTCGGTGAAGATGGCGCTGTGTCTTAGTGGATAACAGATGGCCACATAACGGTCCAGAGCCATGGCCAGGAGGATGCCTGACTCTATGCACTCAAACATGTGGATGATCCCCATTTGAAGCAAACAAGAATCAAAATAAATCTCTGGCACATGAAACCAGAAAATGCCAAGCATCTTGGGCACAATGCTTGTGCCAAGTACAATATCTGTGACTCCTAGCATGCCTAGGAAGATGTACATGGGCTCATGGAGGCTACGCTCTGAAATGATGATGGTCAGAAGCAAGGAATTTCCAATCAAAGCAAAGAGATACATGGCACAGAATGGAATCCCGATCCAGCACTGCACAGACTCTAGGCCTGGGATCCCTATTAGTGTCAACACAGCAGGCATGAAGACTGTAATGTTGGAGATGGACATAATGTCTTTGGGTCTCCAGAAACAAATGAGAAAAGTATCTCGGTCAGCAGTACTCTTCTTCTCTACTCCTTTTTTTTTTTTTTTAATCCAAAATCATCATAGTGAGTCTCTCTGATTCTGGCCGACTTCTAAGATCATATCATCCATGTCGCTGATATTACTGAAGGAAAAGGACTGACTCATAGATACACATCACTGTTTTGAGGGAGGACATCCCCAAACAACAGTTCATAATAAGAGGTTATGTGCATGGCAGGCCAAATGCATTAGAACCACCAGGTCATCTGAGTAAGGGAATCAACTGCTGACCTTTCTGTTATGTCCTTCTGGATCTGTGGAATAATAACAGTGTTTGTTTATCTTGCTTGGAAATTGTACATTAATCAGAGTTTGATAAATCTCTCCCTATCCCAAATTGTAGCTAATCCTTGGAATTCTATTTTTTTCCCTACTGTCACTCAGTCAGGAACTGTTAGTTTAGACAAGCTGCTAATCAGACTCTAACCTATACACTGGTATCAAAAGCTTCTTATGAAAGAGAAGAATGATAGAAATGACTCTACCCAAGAGCATAATGTACTTAGATATCCATATCTATATTACACATATAAATAGGAATGATGTCTTTTCCAAAAGAATGTGAGGTAGAGCTTGAGAAAAGGTAATTCAAAGCCATGTAATTTTTACAGTCTGGATCAAAGTTCCATGCTATTTTTTACATTATTAGTAAAGCTGCATTTTATTTTGTCTCTATTACTAAAAGGAGTAATGGAAGTTACTCCATTTAAGTTACTCCATACTAAAAGGAATAATGGAATTCCTTAAAATGAGTTGTATACTTAAAATAGCAGAAATTCTGTAATACCCATTTCAGAATAACTAGAGGCAAGAAATATCTAGGAGACAAGGAAATCCTGAGCAACAACGTGGAGGCAAGTGGACTCGTTCTCGCTTCTTACAGGAAATAGGTAAATGGGTAGCTTAGCCAGAATAGAGGTTAGTCTTTAGGGTTTAAGGTGCTCAGAGGTACCACTAGCAAAATATTGGTAAATTTAGGCTTGCTGATGTTTAATAATATATATACACATCATTTGAATGCTTCGATCATTTTGGAGCTCAAGTATCAAAAATAATAGAAAATAAAGGGGTGAACAGATAGGTTCATTAAAAGGGAGTCCAATCTAGAAGTAGAAAGGGAAGGCAGAGGGCAGACCTTGGGACACCATAAATGATTCAGGAGAGGGCTGTAGAGCAACTAATGATAATTTGATTACCACGATTCACTGATGACAATTTTCTTTTTTTTCTNCTGATGTTTAATAATATATATACACATCATTTGAATGCTTCGATCATTTTGGAGCTCAAGTATCAAAAATAATAGAAAATAAAGGGGTGAACAGATAGGTTCATTAAAAGGGAGTCCAATCTAGAAGTAGAAAGGGAAGGCAGAGGGCAGACCTTGGGACACCATAAATGATTCAGGAGAGGGCTGTAGAGCAACTAATGATAATTTGATTACCACGATTCACTGATGACAATTTTCTAAAGACTTGGGCTTTTAGTTCCCCTATGAGAGTTCTTCTCTCTNTCATGACCTGAGCCGAAGGCAGCGGCTTTAACCCACTGAGCCACCCAGGCGCCCATGATGACAATTTTCTAAAGACTTGGGCTTTTAGTTCCCCTATGAGAGTTCTTCTCTCGTAAAGATCATTGCTTTAAAAACTTGCATATCTAGAATCATGACATTGTCAAGTTGTACAATAAAAAATATTTGCTGTCCTTTTAAAAAACAGTTCATGGTGCAAGTTCATGATCTCCTAACCATATACTGAATAGGAATCCCTTAGGAACAACCTCATTGTCTGACTTATTCAAGAGAAAGGAGCTAGTATGGGAGCATTACCTGGTAGGTATAGATGGTGGAAAGGCAGTGGAAAGAGGATGTAAGTGAGTACAGGGCAGGTGGGAAAGAGTGGTTATCATTGGAGAAGCCGGTAGTGAAGCATTGTGAGGTAAATTTGGGGATAGTGAGACTTCCTCATCTTTTGCTGTTGGGAACCAGTTCTGCTTTTACCAGACACCTGAAGACCATCATCAGTCTTCATAGCCCTATCCCTCATTGCTTACCTCTCATCTGCCTTTCTTCCTCCTGAGATTCTGGTCTCATTCCCTGGTATCATGTGCTGGGCAGTGCCTCTTCTTTCTCTCTGTACCCTCAGTAACAGCCCTCATCAATGTCATGAACTCTGACCTATTTGCTGCTGGGGTCAAATACAATATATGGACATCTCTGCAATAGCCTTTCCTGCCTTTCTCCTGTCCCTGCAAAACAAATCTGATCCTATCCTGTAAGTCTGTCTGAGATCACATAGGTGGATTCATCCTCCAATGAAACTCACAGCAAGGTCTGTATCATGCTGAGGCAGCAGCATAAATTTATTGAGCTTGAATTGTAGAAGAAAGCTGCTGACTACCAATTAAAATATTCCCCAGTGAATGTGGTGGAGGCCTGCTTATGACCTGAGAGATTTCTTCACCACTAGCCCAGTCCAGGAGGGGCCCAGCAGCTCAGAATGATACCCTTTTGGGTCCATCCACAGCTAATGTCTCTGAAATCATTTCTATAGCTTACAGAATCTCATTATTATTCTCTTTTCTCTTCCCCTACAAGGTAAACGTAGAGATATTAATACACACAAGTTGTATTTTTATGAGTTCATTCCTTTTTCTGCTGTTCTCACTTAGAAAAGTATCTATTTGCAAATTATATATCAGATAAAGGGTTAGTATCCAATATCTATAAATAACCTATTAAACTCAACAGCGAAAGTACAAATAATCCAGTCAAGAAATGGGCATAAGACATGAACAGACCTTTCTCCAAAGAAGACAAATAAATGGCTAACAGACATATGAAAAATTTTTTGCTCAATCTCACTCAGCATCAGGGATTTCCCTGATCAAATCAAATCCACAATAAGATACCACCTCACACCAATCAGAATGGCTAAAATGGGCAAGTCGGGAAATCACAGATGCTGGCAAGGATGCGGAGAAAGGGGAACCCTCTGACAGTGTTGGTGGGAATGAAAGTTGGCATAGTCACTCTGGAAAACAGTATGGAAGTTCCTCAAAATTTGAAAATAGAGGTACCTTATGACCCAGAAATTGCACTACTAGATATTTACACTAAAGATGCAAACATAATTATTGGAAGGGGCACCTGCACCACAATGTTTATAGCAACAATGTCCACAATAGCCAAATTATGGAAAAAGCCAATTTTGTTTATACCACACACACACACACACACACACACACACACACACACACACACACACAGAGTGGAATACTACTCAACCATCAAAAAATAAGCTCTTGCCATTTGCAATGATTGGATGGAACTAGAGGGTACTATGCTAAGGGAAATAAGTCAATCAGAGAAAGAAAATTATATAATCTCACTGGTATGCAGAATTTAAGAAACATAAGATCATAGGGGAAGAGGGGAAAAAATAAAACAAGATGAAATGAGAGAGGGATACAAACCATAAGGGATTCATAATCATAGGAAACAAACTGAGGGTTGCTGGAGGGGAGTGGGTCGATGGTGTAATTGAGTGATAAACATTAAGGAGGACATGTGATATAATGAGCACTGGGTAAAATATAAGACTGATGAATCACTGACCTTTACCTCTGAAACAAATAATACATTATATGTTAACTAATTGAATTTAAGTTTTAAAAAGTGGGAAAAAATAAAATATAAAATAAAATATAAAAAATCTAAAAAAAAAAGCCCAAAAAACAAATCAGAAATCAAACAAACTAACACAAACAAAGTGGTTATACCATTTTACACTCTCTTCAGTAATATATGGAAGAACATCTAAAGAACTCTTATACGTGGGCATTTTCCTATGCCATGAGGTCTGTAAATATCCTTATGACTCTTCTTTTACTGAGACACTTCTGGGAAAAAAAAATGTATCCACAATGACTCTTTACCACACTTTAACTCTCATTCTCCTGCAGTCTCACTTATCAGATTTTTATTTTATTGAAGCTGTGTTTGTAAATTCAGTAATATTCTCAGAATATCCAGCTATGATGGACATTTCTAAATCCTTCCATACTGAGCTCTGAGCTGGTTGTTGTCCATTTGATGAAATTTTTCTCCATCCCTCCCTCTCTTCTTCCAATATTCCCTCAGAATGCAGGGAGGAATCATGTCATCTGATCTTGGTGCAGTAAAAAGAAGATATATATGCTTTCAAATTTTTAGAAATATGGGAAGAAGAATTCATATATCTTTTATCATTAGGACAAATGATGAATTCTAAGAAATACTTATGCACATGGTACCATTCTCCTTAACATGATTCACCTGGTTTCTAGACTTTCTTGTATGCTGCTAACTTAAGTGGTACTTGAGGTAATGCAGATGCTGGAAAATTTAGGAAGAATCTTTCAGTGGCATGGAGGAGGCATTCACAATGGATCTCAGGGAGAAGAAGACATAGAGATAAAAAAGGGCAAGGGGCCTTAAATGCTCTTTCTAGAATTTCACCTGTGAAGGAGACAGATACAATGGTACTGATTCATGTTGAATAGAATTGATTCAGAAGTCAGACTGGCGGGCGCCTGGGTGGCTCAGTGGGTTGGGGCCTCTGCTTTCGGCTCAGGTCATGATCTCAGCGTCCTGGGATCGAGGCCCACATCGGGCCCTCTGCTCGGCAGAGAGCCTGCTTCCCCCTCTCTCTCTGCCTGCCTCTCTGCCTCCTTGTGATCTCTCTCCCTCTGTGAAATAAATAAATAAATAAAAATCTTTAAAAAAAAAAAAAGAAGTCAGACTGGCACATGTTAGCTAATCATTAGCTCATTCTTTTTTGGGGGGAAGAATTTTTTTTATTAACATATAATGTATTATTTGTTTCAGGGGTACAGGTCTGTGATTCATCAGTCTTACACAATTCACAGCACTCAACATAGTACATACCCTCCCCAATGTCCATCATCCAGCCACCCCATACCTCCCACCCCCTTCCCCTCCAGCAATCCTCAGTTTGTTTCTTGAGATTAAGAGTCTTTCATGGTTTGTCTCCCTCTCTGCTTTCATCTTGTTTCATTTTTCCCTCCTTTGCCTTATGATCCTGTCTTGTTTCTTAAATTTGTCATATCAGTGAGATCATATGATAGTTGTCTGTCTCTGATTGACTTATTTTACTTAGTATAACACCCTCTAGTTCCACCTATGTTGTTGCAAATGGCAAGATTTTGTTTTTTGATGACTGCATAGTATTCCATTGTATATATACATCACACCTTTTTTATCCACTCATCTGTTGATGGACATCTAAGTTCTTTCCATAGTTTGGCTATTGTGGACATTTCATTAGCTCATTCTTGAGTCACAGAAGAACTATTTAGACTAGCTTCTCATTTTGTTTCCTTCCTCTTCTTCTCTTCTGATTTTATTTAAATTTTGGTGCTCCTCCCCCAATATCCCATCCTGGGTCCTATTCACTCTCAAACTATACATTATTGTTAGTAATTGAATCTCTCAAAATAACTGAGGTATCAATTTTATTATGCCAACTCTTATAACAATATTTTCAGCAAATATCCTGATTCTGTTCCTGGTTTGGCATGTCATATCCAAATTTCAGTTCATGTTAAACATACTTTGAAAGACTGTCCTAACCTCTTTCTCTGCCTGTTGAAAGGGAAACAACTTTTTCCCATTTTATTGTAATACCAGGAAATAGCTTCACAAGTAGATCAATACCTATTAATTTTCTTTTTTCCCCCTGAATTTTTTAGGTTTTTTTCCAGGGCATAGGCAAATGAATCATCTTTAAAGGATCATTATTCAAAATTTTTACTTGAAATATTGATATGTATTCATTATGAAGCATACACTGATGTTGCAATCCAATTTTTTTAGCAGAGTAAAATTAATTACATCTTTTTCCTGTCCATCTTTTTTCTTTAAGTAATCTAGTCATTAAGTGATTCATATTGTCAAAATCACTGATAAATCATATGGAAGAGAGTCAAGAAATTGATGTCTATGTATGAGGTCAATTGATTCTCAAAAACAATATCAAAAATGTTTTGGGCGCCTGGGTGGCTCAGTGGGTTAAAGCCTCTGCTTTCGGCTCAGGTCATGATCTCAGCGTCCTGGGATCGAGGCCCGCATCGGGCTCTCTGCTCGGCGGGGAGCCTGCTTCCTCCTCTCCCTGTCTCTCTGCCTGCCTCTCTGCCTACTTGTAATCTCTCTCTCTTTGTCAAATAAATAAATAAAATCTTAAAAAAAAAAGACTATTCCATGGGTTACATGCCAAACACAAAAGGCATGAACAAGAATCTCCACTGGGCCATTTGTGGCAGTGAAAGGCAGTGATAATAAGCATGGAAATGACAGCTTTCCATGGAAATTGAAGACTGAAGAAGGATCTGGTAATTTTCTGCAGTTTGTACAGGAGTGAATGTAAGTAGCAAAAGTGAATGTAGGGCGCCTGTGTGGCTCAGTGGGTTAAAGGCTCTGCCTTCGGCTCAGGTCATGATCTCAGGGTCCTGGGATCAAGGCCCACATCGGGCTCCCTGCTCAGTGGGGAGCCTGCTTTCCCCTCTCTCTCTGCCTGACTCTCTGCCTACTTGTGATCTCTCTCTCTCTCTGTCAGATAAATAAATAAATTCTTTAAAAAAAAGTGAATGTAAGGAATGAATGCTTATAACACAGTAATAAAGAGAATTCATGGTTCTAAAACTTAATAGACTTGTAATCTTGGGATAGCCACTTAAGTATCTGAGATCCAGGTATTTGATATAAACACAATAATATTTACATAGGACAATATTATTTAGGACAATAAATAACACCGGAACACCGGAAATAAAAAGAACAAAGAAGTATTAGAAAACAGGGCTACTTTCTCCCAGTTTTTAGTATTTTCCAATATCTTTTTTTAACTTACCAGTTCACTCTTTCTCCACCTACTACCCATGAATGATGGGGAAAGCTTCTCTGTATTTTGTAGCAGGGTAAATGTCTCCTGCTGGAACCTGGGGTCCACAGTCATCAGGATCTCACAAGCTGAATATGGTGGCAGGGATGGAGGTTAGAGTTAGAGTTCTTTATCTGGGAAAAAGTTCATTAGCACTAAATTCTACTCATCTGTAGCAGAGTCTTGGGTGTGAAGGTAAGGAACCAGAGGTGGAATTCAGGATGAGGATTAGAATCAAGACGGTGCATGAAGGTGAAGTATTTTTCTCATATTGGGCTGGTGCTCTTGGTTAGGTATAACCAGTAGAGAGCTAAAAACCATCTCTCTGATGGCCTGATCTATACCGGTTGCCAATTTCTTGAGTTTAAATACTCATACTGGGTATGGTGTATAAACAATGAATCTTGGATCACTGAAGAAATTTTAAAAATAATAAATAAATACATACATACATAAATACATAAAAATAAATAAATATAAATAAATAAATACACTATGAGCAATTACAAGATACCAATGCAATGTCACTGAATGCAGAGCTGAGATGTTTATAAGCAGCTTTCCCAACCTGGTGAAAGGGAGTTACCAGGATAGCATTAAACATAACTCAAGTGATCCTATATATCAGATACTTTTTTACCAGGTGAACTGGCATCAGGCACATCAATCCATGCTTCCCCTTTTCTTGCTGTTTCCTTCTAACCAGGCCATAAGCATTGTTAGTACTTTCCTTTATAAGCAATTAACTGATCAGCAGGGGAGGCAGGGTGAGACAGAATCCTTCAGGGAGCAATTAACCAAGAATAATTATCCCTGGAAACTTCATCTGAATTCTAGAGAAGGAGAGAGAACAAGTCCTGCTGACAGGCTTGCCAAGAAATATATGTTAAGGGTATAGAGACACAAAAGAAGAAAAAGAAACAACAAATAATTAATTTTGTCATTAGTTATTATTTAAATATAGAAAATTTATTTACTTTTTTCATTCTTTTCTTAAATTAACATATAATGTATTATTTGTTTCAAGGGTACAGGTCTGTAATTCATCAGTCTTACATTTTTAATATGTTTTTCTTTCTATTGTCTTTTGATTTTATTTTTGTCCTATAAAACATATGTCATACATAATTTTTATGTATTAAACATTTTTCTTATGACAAATACTTTTTATTCTTAAACATATGCATATGTTTGTATTATGTATATTCCATACACAAACTCAAAAATAGATACAATTATGAAGATACAGATAAAGATAGAACTGCTGATAAAGATGGGAAGTGATCTAGACAGTGATAGACATAGAGACACTAATAGTGATGGAAACTAATAGGATTGAGAGAAAGTGAGGAGAGAGGAGAGAACTTTAACTCCATCTGGAATTTGTTTTGGGGACGTGGGTAACTAAGGATTTCATTTAATTCACAAATGTAGAAACCATTTTTTTTTCAAAACATACATTAATAGGTAATCTGGTGCTTCCTCAACCATTTTGAGGAGATATATGTTTTAGTTTAAATTTGTATATTAAAAAAATAAAAATAAATAAATAAATTTGTATATAAATATGGATCTATATCTAGACTCTATATTCTGCCTTTAGCTCTAAATGTCTATTATGTCATATTCATGTTCAAAATTATTGTTTTTATAATATATAAGTTCATATCTAACTGGTCAAGTAATTTTAAAAACTTTTCTTAGTAATGTCTGTGTTTCTTCTTTTAAATAAACAGTACAACCCAGCATGTATAAAAAACCAGCAATGATACATATATAAATATTAAACCCATAAAATAAGCCAGACACAAAACATAAATATTATATTATTCCACTTATACAAGTAGGAAATTCATAAAAGTGTAAAGTAGATCAGAAGTTACCAGGGGGAAGAGGAGTTGCTGGTTAAGAGGTATAGTTTCACAAAGCAATCTGATCTATCAGTCAAAGTAAGACAAATATATGATTTCATCCACATGTGGAATTTAGAAAACAAAACAGATGAACATGTGCGTAGAGGAAAAAAAAGAGAAGAAGAAGAAGAAGAAAGGAGAAGGGGAAGACAAACTATAAGAGACTGTCAATGATAGAGAACAAACTGAGGGTTGATGGAAGGAGGTAGGCAGAGGATGGGCTGGACGGGTGATGGGTATTGAGGAGGGCACTTGTGACGAGTGCTGGGTCTTATATGTAAGTGATGAATCACTCAATTCTACTCCTGAAAACAATATTGTAGTGTATGTTAACTAGAATTTAAGTAAAAATTTGGGGAAAAAAAAGAAAAAAATATTTGAAAAAAAAGAAAAAAATATTTCCTCTGTTTTAATAAAAATGTATTTCTTCCGCCCAGCCCCCCAAAAAGAAAAAGAAGTATAGAGTTTCTATTTTGGGTGATGAAAAATTTTGGAATTGCTGTTGATAGTTATATAACTGAAATAGTATTAATCTCACTGAATTGTTTACTTAAAATTATCATTATAATAAATGTTATGGCACATATATTTTGCCACAATAAAAAAATTGAAAAAAATAAGTATGCAAGCAATCAAATAGATTACCATTTAATTGGGATTATGTTGAATTTGCAGATTGTTTCGGAGTCAATATTACTACAATGAACAATATACAATGAACATTTCCTACATTTATTTCAGGCATACTTGTTTATCAATTCATTTTATTTCATTCATTTTTTATTTTTTAAGATTTTATTTATTTATTTGAGAGAGAGACAGTGGGTGAGAGAGAGAACATGAGCAGGAGGAGGGACAAAGGGGGAGGGAGAAGCAGATTCCCTGCTGAGCAGGGAGCTCTGACACAGGACTCCGTCCCAGGACCCTGAGATCATGACCTGACCTGAAGGCAGACACCTCACCAACTGAACCACCCAGGCATCCTTTGTTTACCATTTTAATTGACATCATTTTCTAATTAATTTTCCATTTATTATAGCTCCTATACAATAGTATTGACTTTCTCCCAGCTTTATTGAGGTATAATTGACTATCAAAATTCACTTATATTGGATGTGTATAACTAATGACCCAATATAGGTATACATTATGGACTATTCACCAAAACCAAGCCAATCAACATATCCGTCACTTCACACCTGTACCATTTTCCTAATTTTTTCTCTTTTGTAATGAGAATACCCAAGATCTATCCTCTCAGCAAATTTCAAGTACACAATACAGTGTAAAAATGTATGGATTTGTATGCTGCTTTTATGGAACTCTGTTGATTTTCCTATGCCTTATAAAGTCTAGGAAAATAAGTAAATAAATAAACAAATAAAAATCAATTGACAAAATCTAGAATTTGTCGTATTTCTTTCCCCAATTCTTATACTTCTTTAACTTATATTAAGTAAAATCCCAATTACAATACAATATTCTGCAGCAGTCTTGACACTGGGTATAGTAGCCTATTTAGCCTCTTCATGCTTTGGGATACATTTTCTTGATGCCCTATTCTTTATGTCGCAGAGTTTCACTTAGGGCAGAGCAAAAACCATAAGGAAGATTTATTCTTCTGACTCTGTAGTCTCTCTAAATCTACCTCTGGGAGAGCTATTGCTCAGCTACCCAAACGACATATTCTTTAATTCTCTGGGTCTTAGAGTCTGATATTAAATTACCCAGCATCCTCCTCTTATGAAAGATTATTCTCACTTTAACAACCTCTTAGAGTCCTGTTTGTTTAATTGCCTCTTCAAGAGTATGTCAGTTTTCTCTAAGCTCCTCCAGAGCTCTCCATTTCTATCTTGTGTGGTATTCCATCTTTCTTAGTCATTGTTACCCCACTGATGATTTAGTGCTCAGGAGACAATAGGATACTGAGCATCACCTTCAAAATTTCCAGGGCAATGACTCAGGAAGGGTGCCCCCAGGAGCTAAGTACAGACTGAGGTCTCCTAACTCCTTCAGCATCTACACATCTCTGAGCCCTCAACCTGAAAGTTTCTTAAAATTAAGGCTATCAATTCAATCATTGTTTATCCTACTGTATTTCATACATTCCAGGTGGGAAATTGGCATTTTCTTAGTTCCCTACTGCCAAAATCACACATTAAAAAGTCTTCTTTAAAGCTCACTTAAGCCACTCATTTAAGCAAATATTTTGTCAGAATATTATAATCTATTTACTCTCTGCCTCCCCATCATTCCTTGGAGAATTTGCACTTGAACTAGAATCTATTGGCTAAAACTTTTTATCAATATTTTATGTGACTTCCATATTTATGATGAGGACCCATTCCAACCATTTTCATTTTTTTATTTTATTTTTTCAGTGATCCAAGATTCATTGTTTTTGCACCACACTCAGTGCTCCATGCAATATGTGTCCTCCTTAATACCCACCAACAGGCTCACCCATCTCCCACCCCTCTCCCTTCCATAACCCTCAGTTTGTTTCAACCATTTTTTATGAATTATTGTTAGCAGGGCTAGATTCAGTTTGGTGGACTGGATTCCTTACAACCTCTTTAGAGTCTCTGTTCATAGAAATTGCCATCACCAAAATAAAATTTATATTTATTAAATGCCAAGTACATCATATGCCACATTTCATTTAATTGTGAGTCCAATAAAGAAGGTACTAAAATAATTCCATTTTACCAGTCAAAACCAATAGTTACACATCAGGGCAATTATACACAGTGTGGGGCAGGCAAACAAGGATTTCTAATATCAAGGTATTTTTTAACTCCTAAAATAGATTTCCTTGCTGAAATTCAAGTGAATATAATATATATTTCAATCAAAGATAATTATTCAGTATTCCAAAGGGTCAAGAAAACAGCCTTTCATTTCTAATACTGACACTATACATACATTTATGTATGCAAACATATATACATACACTACAAACACACACATACATATACAGAAACATATATTATAAATGCATAAAAGAAAAACACTAACTCAGAAAAGGTTTTAAATGTTCAAAAAAATGCTTCCAAGTGCATTTTTTGGTTTCTTCAACTGTAAATGAGGTCAGATTTCACATTCTCATAGATATGATAGGCCTTGAGGAATGAGAGATTGCAAAAATACTTACTTTTTTTTCAGATTGTAATAATATCTCCTTGAATGAAGAAATTGCAATATAGTCTGGAGACAAATTAAAGAAAATTATATTTGGTGTGTTAAGAGCCTTTTAATGTAAGATTACCTGGAAACATTCTATTTAATCTTTTACTGGGCTTGATTATGGAATTTTTAATCATTTACATCCTCTCTCAGTGAAGTCTATATTTACCAATATGCTTTGTTGATGACTTGGGCCTGAAGTCCCCAAAGTGAAGGAAACAAAGTGTTAACTTTTAAGGTGTCTACATTGTCTCAGATGGGCACATTAAATTTATTATTTATTTTAATTCAGTATTATATGTTCATACTATAAGCATATACTCTGCTTATTCCATTGAGTAGACTTTATATAAATAAATAAGAAAATATCTCATTTTAGAACTCACATTTTAATTTAAGAAAAAATATCCAGATAATTATAGTTTAGTGGCTTCATGTTACTGGCCCAAGTGTTTCCTGATAGCAGTGGAGTGTTTCATATTTCAGCAAAACTTCAACTGTCTCTACAAAACCTAGGCACCTCACCATTTTCACCTCCCATCTTGACCCAAGAAAGTTCCATTTGGGTCAAACCATGAAATATATTCCTTTTTATTGAGAGTTCTCTTATGTTTTCTTAAGAAGAAGTTACAATGCAAAATAATAGCATATCTAGGAGAATTGAGACTCATTATTTTTTCAAAGTCTTTATGTGCTTTAGGAAAATGCATTGGTAAATTTGGTATTTACAGTCCTTTTAAGTGTGTTGAGGATTATTTATAGATTTCATTTATTCCCATTACACATTCAAACAGTGTGTGTGTGTGTGTGTGTGTGTGTGTGTGTGTGTGTGTGTTTTATTCAGAAATATCCAGCATTAGGCATTAACCTTCATTTTAACAACATGTGCTGATGCGGGAGTAAAGTAAAATTACTCGGTCTTGAATCTGTTTGGTCTTGACCCCATAAATGATGGGGTTTAGCATAGGGGGCACCACCACATAGAGGTTGGCTACTAGGATGTGGACATGGTGAGGGATGGTTTTCCCCCCAAAACGATGGGCAAAAAATGAAAAGAATGCTGGGGCATAGAACATAAAGATGACGCAGATGTGGGAGGCACATGTGTTGAGGGCCTTGAATCTGGCAGCCCAGGAAGGTAACTGAAACACTGTGCAAAGGATCATGGTGTATGACATAATGATGAATACAATATCCAGTCCTGTCGACAGCAGGGCCACAGTCAGGCCATAGATGATGTTGACCCTTATATTGTCACATGCCAATCTGGCAATGCCCATGTGCTCACAGTAGGAATGGGGAATGATGTTTCTCCCACAATACCTAAGTCGGAGTACCAAGAAGGTGAATGGGAGGCAGATGACAAAGCTCCTGACCATAGCTGTTATGCCAATCTTCCCAATGACTGAAGAGGTTAAGATTGTAGTGTATCTCAGTGGGTGACAGATGGCCACATAGCGGTCAAATGCCATGGCCAGGAGAATAGCAGATTCTGCCACAAAGATGAAATGTATGAAGAACATCTGGGACACACAGCAACCAAAGGATGTGTCCATGGACTGGAACCAGAAGATGGCCAGCATCTTGGGGGCTGTGGCTGTGGAGAGAAGCACATCTGCCAAGGCCAGCATGGAAAGGAAGATGTACATGGGCTCATGGAGACTGCGCTCAGTCACAATCATGAAGATCAAGAACACGTTGCCAACAACAGCCAAAACGTACATGGAACAGACAGGGATGGAGATCCAGGTGTGAAAATCTTCCAGTCCTGGGATTCCAACCAGGACATACCACATGTCTTGAGGACTGGAGTGATTAGAAGAGGAGTGAGGCATCTGTGCCAGCATATTCCAGACCTAGTAGCTTGAATAAAACACCATAGGGCTGAGTCACGATTGAGGAGCACCACATTAGGCTGAATCATGTCTGAACAGATTTTTTCCCCCAATATGTTTTTTCTCTGTAGGAGGACAGTGAGATGTATTAACTGGCCTAAAATTGAACTCTGACTCTTTCCATGGAAGAATAAAAACATATCTTTAAAAATAGCTAAAATTTTATAAGTGTTTACTATGTCTAATGGTACGTTCCAAATATAGCTCATTAAATCTTCACAATAGACTGCTGAAAAGACCTTTGCAATAATCCTTGACATGGACACTGTTATTATTCCTATAGATGAAAAAAATCCCACAGACTTCCAGCTTCTTGAACTAGGTCCAACAGAATTCAGACAGCATAAATTTGAAAGCTATCTTCTCAGCCACCATCTGATAACTGCCCATAGAAATAAAACTAGATACAAAAACATGTTATTAAAATTTTCACTGGTGATATCCCTGAATAGAATAGATACATGAGAAGTTGATCTCACTGCTTATGACAGAAGGAAGGAGTTAGGCTTTACCAAAATAGATTCCGGGCAATACATACGCGTAGGCCATCTTCTGCATTAACTAACCACTGAATGGATGCTAAAGCCTATGCTGGGCATTGAGGATCTACAGGTGAATTCACTGATTCTGGTCTGTGAATCAACATGTTTTTTTAAAATTATAGGATGAACACTAAAAGCCTAAACTATATACAGTGTCAAATTCAATTATATTCTTTTTTTTATTTTATTTTTATTCTTTGTCCAAGGGGTACAGGTCTGTGAATCACCAGGCTTACATCTTTCATAGCACTCACCAAAGCACAAACTCTCCCCAAAGTCCATAAAATTCAATTATATTCTTAAATGGATATTTCTTGCATGTGGTGAGGAAAAATACTCTCTCCTTTTCGGGTCACTGATTCAAAGTTAGACAATATATTTATTATTTCAAACTACCCCCACAGCAGCAAATATTAATATTTCACATTATGAGATAGAGATCTACACTCCTTCAATAAATGGGAGGGGGGGTAATTTACTGGTCACTCTTTTCCTGTAGTTCCAAAAGAATGTGTACAAAAGCAGGAGAGGGGCACCTGGGTGGCTCAGTGGGTTAAGCCTCTTCCTTTGGCTCAGGTCATGATCTCAGGGTCCTGGGATCAAGCCCGGCATCTGGCTCCCTGTGTAGCAAGGATCATGCTTCCCCCTCTCTCTCTGCCTGCCTCTCTGCCTGCTTGTGATCTCTCTCTCTCTCTCTCTCTCTCTCTCTCTCTCTCTCTGTCAAATAAATAAATGAAATCTTAAAAAAAAAAGCAGGAGAGAAGTTGGGTGAAAAGCAGGACAAGAGATGTAACATTGGAGTGGGATGTGTGCGTGAGGGAGTGTATACATATAAACAGGCACATAGAAACAAGGGTAGATAAATGGATGCAAACAAGTGGACAAGTGGCTTCCATCTTCCCCCAACCCCCATTCTCAAATGAAAGCTAGCTGACTGCATTTGCTGAAGAGGAACATGGACTTAAGGGATGTTTGCCTTTTCATCCCTTGGTTGCACTGGAGTCAGATCATTGTACAATATCATTTTACCATCTACACTTTTATTTTTTATTAGGTGGTCAATATTCTGCCACCTCATTTCTTCGGATTGAAACGTGTGGATTCCACTTATTCCTTTTCTTTTTTTTATTAAAGTATACTCTATATACAATGCTCCATTAATTTCACATGTACCACACACAATGATTGGACAAGTCTCTATGTTCTGTTATACTGGCCATAAGGATCCTTCCCATCGGTTACCATGCGATGACATTACAGAACCACTGACTATATTCCCTATGCTTGCCTTTTATTCCTCTGACTTATTAATTCCACAACTGGAAACTTCTATCTCCCACTACCCTTCACCCAGTTTACCCATCTCTGTCCCACAGCCCCTCTGAATGCCATTAGTTTGTTCTCATTGGTCAATTGTACCTCATGTTTGGATAGAGTTTAGAATATATAATACAAAAGTGATCAACCCATTAGGAGTTTCCTTAAGGTGATATGTGATTCCTTGAAAATACTGTAAGAAAGTGTGGAGATGACTAAGGGACTCAATCTCCTTTGATTACATATACCAATTGTTTAACCATTTCACACAGCATTAAAATTAATCTTAGGAAACTTCTTTTAAAGGGGACTGCAGGGTTCAGAGAGTGAGAGAAAAGATTAACGTGGGAGTGTGGCTAACCTAGACCTATGCCATAGCCATGAATGTGAATTAAGTCTAGCTATGGGGAGGGGATGTGTAGGGAACAGGGATGCTTAAGGACATCAGAGATGGGGGAGAGGAGAGTCTAAGTGTTGAAAGAAATACAGAAATGGAGGAAGAAGAGAAACAAAACAAGTTTTGCAGATGTTCTGCTGATATTTGGGACACCAGTGATCTCGTTTATTTTACTTGGTTTTGTTTTGGCATAGCATTATCACCTGCAGCTACCTAACTTAGAGCTCTGGGGATCCATGAACCATTTCTTCATAATATTCCTATTGGTCTATTCTGACTGAATCATGAATATATGAATGGAGGCAGTGTGTGGCTAATAGGACAGGGTAAGTTGGGCCCACAGATTGGATTTAAATACTGGCTGAGTCAAATTCTGACTGTAATACCTTTAAAAATATCTTAATTTGAAGTTTAGTCTTCATATATAAAATGCCTAAAATAATCATCAACTTACAAAGTGAGTAAATTCTGAAGTTAATATTTAAGGATAGTTGTACATAAATCAGACACATTCTATCCCAGCCACGGATGAAATTCGGGCACTTCCAAAATTGCCATCATTAAGATCAAAATCATGTTACCGTGAACTAAGTTCAGTTTCTTGGACGACAGGCTTATGCTCCACGGGACAAAGATGGGACTGGTTTAGAGTAGTCACACAGGCCAAGACTTACCCTCTCTCACTAGACACACGATACCCACTGCAATTTTCACCTCTAATCTGTCATGTTAGTTTTATTAGGTGTAGGCAGTTCAGCACAGTGAACCCAATGGGCTTAGAAATGGAGTTTTATTCTTGCCCCAGCTCCAGTGTTATATTATTGTTATAGAAGGAGCCTCAGCTTCTTACTCTGTGCTAAACTCAGCGCCTGCTGTGTGGTGAATATCCAATAAAATCTTTGGAAAAAATACATGCATGGATTTGTGTATAGACACATATACATGGTCTTTAACTATTAGGCTTGTGTATCTCCTGAGCCTTATCCTATTACTGGACCTTATTACAAATTCATTGCATGTATGCCCAACATTCAGAGCCACATATCAAAGATAAACAACCAGTGCATAAAGATATTCAGAAAGAAAAAAAGTATATTTGTGCACTTTGCAAATAATCCATTTAGGAAGAGAGTTCAAAGAGTCACTACAATTACCCTGGCAGTCCAGTCACAGCCACACACAGTACCTTAGATGTCAGGGTTGAGAGAAATGCAAGATGATCTAGTTCTAGGAAGACTGAGACGCTTCTGTAGTTTCCTAAGATTTTCTTCCCTTTCCTGCCTTCCCTTCCCTTCCCTTCCCTTCCTTTCCCTTCCTTTTCTTGATTTTCTTTTTCCTGATATATTTTTCTACATGCCCTCACTAAGCAAAAATCAGCTTCTTACCCGTTTTTTCTAGGATCCTAAAGATATTTAACTAGTTGAGAGGAAAACAAGAAAAGCCAGATGATGTTCACAACGTGGCGAGGCAATGGGGAGCTGGGTACTTATACCTCTTCTGGGCAAATCTGGGGCTCAAGATTGTGAGCCCCCAGAGAACTGAAATCAACTCACTTCTGGAAGGAGAGGGCCCAGGCTAGCTTCAGGAAGAAGTGCCCACATATCCTCTCCACATACCCTGTGTACAGGTTGTCCTCTGCACTGCACTGTTGCACACCCAGGTTAACACACATTTGCCATTAAATATGCAGGACTCCTTTGTGTGGCAGACTCCCACTAGTGCAGTCACAGCCTGTCCCTATGGAGCCATCTGCAAATGGAGATGATCAAGACCACATCTGGAAGTATCGTATGCTGTTTAGATGGCTCCTAATACTGCTTTCTGGCATCTTATTTACATTGACATTTTAAGGCTCTTTGGCTTTCTCTCTCTTCCATGGGTCACATGGGAGAATCAGCATCGGAAGGGTCGAGAAATGTCATTAGCTACTATAGATATTTTTACTTGGATTTTTTAATTTAAATTCAGTTTAGACACAATGTAGTACATTATCAGTTTCAGATCTAGTGTTTCTTAATGTCCATCACCCAGTTTATTTGGATTTTTATGTTCTCTGCTGGACTTCTTTTTTTTTCTATTCATTTTTCTTTTTAAACTTTCTCAGTCTTTATAACTGTTCTCTCAATCATTGGGATTACCTGGATTTTATGGCAAAGATTATAATCATAACCTTGGTTTCAGTTTGGTTTTATTTTTTGGTTTTGCTCTTAACTACTTTTCAGAGAATCCTTTCCTACATGTACCGAACTGTTTTGTCTTTTCCCTATCACTGACCTTTACACTGCTTTTTTCTCTCTTGATTATTATTCTTTCTGAATTTCTACTACAATATTTGAACACTGTGGAAGATAATCTGAGATGCTGACTGTAATTATGCCTTATTCTATGGGTGCATGCCTCTGCTATCATTTGTAGGGAAGCCCATATCTCCTCCCCTTGAAACTGGGATGATAGTTGTTTTGACCAAATAAATTAGCCAGAATGGTGGTGATGTTTCCAGGTTACTGAGCCAAAGTTAAGAAGTCTGGCAACATCAACCTTGTTTCTTATTCAAACCCAGTCACCCATGTTAGGAATAGGACCACACTGGGGCTAAACAGATAACATGAAGAAGTTGTCCCCATGGGGAGAGGATGACAGTGTAGATGAGCACAAAGGCACCAGACTTGGGAAAGAAATTTGTGGACCTTTCAACTCAGTGGCGTTCCAAGACAAATACTGCCTACCGAGTGATCCACAGCCTACTCCTCGCGGAAACTGCAACCTGAATCATTGACCCACAGAATGGTGGAAAAGGATAACTCATTGTTATCTGAGGAAATGAGTTTTGGGGTGATTTGATACACAGCAGAAAAGAATAAAAATATAGTAAATATTTCTGGAATGGTTTTGTATTTTTTTCCATCCTGATATCAAACAGTTCTTAAATCTTATGAACTATTTCTTGTCTATTTGTGTTCTGTCTTTATTTCTTATTTTATGCCATATCTATAAATTATTTCTAAAGATAGACTGGGGAGATATAATCTACTTTCTCTATGATACATGTATTGTGTGATTGTGTGTATGTGTTTTCAGATAGGAGAGATGGAAGGTTTATCAGCAGAAACATTTTTATTTTAATTCTATATCTTCTACAGGAACTCTTCATTGGAAATGGCTCATGGTTTTCTGGAATGTCAAATACAATTCTTTATAAAGGGGTCAGGGGATTCTAGTAGAGTAAGGTGGTTTCCAAGTTTATCAACTACTTTAACTGACACCCATTTCTTAAAAAAAAAAGATACATATGTTTACTTATTTATTTATTTGAGTAAGAGAGGAGGGAGGAGCACCTGAGCAGGAAAGGAGCTTCAGGAGAAGGAGGAAGAATCTTCAAGCGTACTCCCTGCTGAGAACAGAGCCCAGCTCCGGACTCCATCTCAACCCTGAGATCAGGACCTCAGCCAAATTCAAGATTCCGATGCTTAGAGGACCATGTCACCAAGGCTCCACAGAGACTCATTTCAGTCACTGTTTGTCCTGCCACAAAGTGAACACTTTCTTAAGACTGTTTTCAAGCCTGTTTCCCTGGACCCTCAACTCTTCCTTTAATTCCCCCTCTTGAGGAATGTCTGACCCAAAAGGTGTGTTCTCACTATTTTACACCATGGGGTGGACTCTATTTGTTGGCATGTGTGTTGGGGGACTGGTGTTTTCAGTGTTTCACTAACAGTAAGCTACTGCTCCCCAAGCTTCTTTCCCTAGACAGTATTTTTCTGGTTGGGCTTCTGGAGCTTGCTCTCCAAGTTTGATTTTGTTTATTTCCCTACACATGAAAATATGGGTGGTTATGTTTGCACTTCTCATTGCTCCTTATAGGATGAGGGAAGAAAAGAAGTCTGTGGACATATTTACATGAAAGTGATTGCTGTTATCATCAGAAGCCCAGTACTTTCCTTCAACATTCGGATGGGATTTTATGCTATCTTCCAGATTTCCGCATTGCTGTGGTAATTAGCAGAGCCATTCTATTTTCCAGGTCTTCAGGTATTGGCTGTTTATCACTGCCTTTTTTTAAGATTATGTATTTATTTATTTATTAGAGAGTGAAAGAGAGGGAGTGCAAACAAAGGGAGAGGGAGAAGCAGACACCCCTCTGAGCAGAGAGCCAGAAGTAGGGCTTGAACCCAGGACCCCAAGACCACAATCTGAGCCAAAGGCTGATGTTTAACTGACTGAGCCAACCAGGTGCTCCTGTTCATTACTGCCTTATTCATTTTTCCTTCAAAGCTACAAGTGTTTCCTGATGGATCCCATTTTGTATTAAAATTCAATGAGTACATGTCAGATTTTGCTAAACAATTTAACCAGTATTGATGCATTATTATTAACCAAAGTCCACTGTTTGCATCAGGGATCTCTCTCTCTTCAGTTCTATGCTCCTGACAAGTACTTGTTTCTTCCCCACTACCCAAAAGTAGAGACTTCCTATGAAATCTTTCCTGAGCCATAATGGCATCAAGCAAGAAGCATTCTCCATGAATTTACATGGCAAATTTTATTAAGCATTCCCAGGCCCCCAAAATAACTGCTCTTAGTTTTCTGATACCTTGGGACATATCTTGTTAACAGATGCTCAAAATCAATTGAGATAAAGCACAGATGTTCACAGACACTCTTCAAAACTATGGGGTTTTGACTGATGTGGTGTGTACTGTCTGGGAAAGGAGCTTGGTGGGGCTGTTCTCGCTGCCTCTATAATGGCTCAGTGCAAAACACATGCTGAAAGCTAGTTTTGATTTTCACCTCTTTTATAAAAGTGAAAATACTCTTCAAATTTCTTTCAGGTGCTGAAAACAGGTAATAATGTAGGTCTTTCATAAGAGCTAATTGGCATAACGTGAACTTTCAAAAACTAGGGGGTACCTGTACATAATGTCATGTACCCACCATTAGACTACCACAGAGAACATTTCCACTAGCCTAATGATTCCCTGTCCTCCCCGCATTTGTATCTCCCTCCCTCTTTCTGAACCCCTGGCTACACTGATCTTTATACTATTTTTGTAGTTTTGCCTTTTCCAGAATGCCATGTCCTTCAGGCATATAACTAATTAAACTTTTCAGGATGGCTTCTTTCATATAAAAATATACATTGAAGGTTCTTGCATGTCTTTCCATAGCTTGATAGCTCTCTCTCTTTTTCTTTTTTAACCAAGGAATAACATAATATTTTATGGAGATAACAGAGGTTGTTTATCCATTCATCTTACGTGCTTTCCTTTCTGGACAATTAGAAAGAAACCTGATATAAAGATTCATGTGCATGTGTTGATGTGGACATATGTCTTCAACTTATTGGGTCAAATATCTGGGAGTGCAAGACCACATGGAACGAGTATGTTTAGTCCTGTGAGAAACTACAAGGCTCTTCCAGGAAGGCTGTAATTTGCCACGTAAATTACAAAACCTCTCCTTGTGGTTGAGAATAAAAATTCTTTGTGTAGTTGGTGAAATATATGTATTGCAAATATTTTCTGCCTGTCCATGGCTTACTTTTCATTTTCTCAACTTACTATGAAATTATATTCCTTTTTTCTCTTTATTCTTTCTGGTTACTCTCTATTTGGAATTTTTGTCCTTTTTTTCTTGGAAAAATCTTGAATAATTTTCTAATAAATTCCTAATCCTAATTCATCCTGCCTATACTTTTATCTTCCCCAATTTTTCAGAACACCTACTAGTGATGTGTTGGTGTTCTTGGGTGAACCCTATATTACTTTTCCTCTATGTCCCCATATTTAACACTTGTTCTTTTGTTCTGCTTTCTTAAATCTCTCTTCTGAGAGTTCTGTTGGTTTATCTTTAATCTCTCATATTCTTTAATTTGCAAATAAGCTTTTGTGTTGTCTATGTATTTCTTACTAATAGTATTCTGTTCTTCTATCAAGGACCTAGTATGATGGAGTATTTCACTAGGAGTTTTAAGTAGGGGTTTGTTTTTCTTCTTAAGTTGTATTCACTGAACTGAATAAGCTCTGCTCCACCTGATTAGTTCTCTTTTTTTAAAATTAATCTTGGGTATGTGATTTTTGTATTAGTGAATTTAATCTCACCCTTGGAATATATTTGGCAGTCTGTTCCTATGTCATGTGAGGGACCATGTATCTAGCAGGGATTTCCATGCACATGGTAGGATGTGTAACCTAGTCAGTGACATTGTAGGTCCTGAGGTAGGAGGTTAGCCAAGTCAGTGAGTAAAAAATCAAATATCAGTAATTCTCATCTTTTCTTTGAGACAGTCTTCTGGACAATCATCCTAAAATCACCTGACAATGGAATATTGGTCTGGCTGGTGTTTTAGAAGATGAATGTTGACACGTTTTCTATGGGCTTCAATATTCAATAGGTATTATTTTAGACAGTCCCTCTCTCTTATATTACCCCTCATTCCTATCATCCTTTGTACCCAGTGCCACTTTCTCTGGATCATTGTTGATTCTGTCACTACAGAGACCGGTTATTTTGCTGGAACTGAAATGGATACTTTCTAGATATTTCAGTTCAAAACCTTACACACACCTTCACCTTTTCCACTGATTTCAGTGCACCTTGTCTCTAATATCTGATATGAAATTCCTGTGTTTGTCTGAGATCGTCATGCACAGACCATTTTCTCCTCATGGGTATCTTCTTTGGTGGGCTCCTAAGTCTCAGAGTTATCTATCCCAGGTGTCTTTTGGGTATAGTTTAATGTTCCATATTTATACAATTTGTTTACACATACACTGCCATTATTTCACAGTGTCTCTGTGTGTGCACCATGGTTTTAGTGAACTTTAGAATGGACCAGAAATGAAGACATTCTGCCTCAAGGAAATTTATCTGTTTTAATACTTTTTCTACATTTCAGGCAATAGAAGATACTTATGGTAGGGTGCCTGGGTGGCTCAGTGGGTTAAAGCCTCTGCCTTCAACTCAGATCATGATCTCAGGGTCCTGGGATTGAGGCCCGCATTGGGCTCCCTGCTCAGTGAGGAGCCTGCTTCCTCCTCTCTCTCTGCCTGCCTCTCTGCCTACTTGTGATCTGATCTCTCTCTCTGTGTCAAATAAATAAATAAAATATTAAAAAAAAAGAAGACACTTATGGTAAAAGCCAGATATAATATGATTTCAACACTGAATGGGAGATTAAAACTAAGCAGAAAAGCACAAATGGGAAGTAAATATCTCTTTAATGATACTAAAATAAAGAGCTTAAGTTTTGAGAATAAATACTTGAAGTGTTACACATATTTTGAATTGGCCTCTGAAAATTACAGAATAGGACAAGAGGATCTAATTCAGCCCCCTACTTATCAAGATAAAGAAACTTGCAGGGTTGTTCCAGGAAATGCAGGACTAGAGTACACACTGCTAGGCTCTTGCTCTTCTTCAGGGCATTTGGATGGATGGCTTCAGTATGGCTGCCAGAATCACCATCTTCCCTACTGCTCTTGTTTTCTCATCTTCACTTGTGAAGAACAGCTTGCTCAGCAATAAAAAGAAAATATATTGCCATATTAAATCAGTAAGATCTTCAGAAAGAGACCTAGAAAACGGGTGGATATGACATGGACTTATAGTTATATGTAGAATTAAGATAAATCAGAAGGGAAGATGAACCATGAGAGGCTGTGGACTCTGAGAAACAAACTGAGGGTTATGGAGGGGAGACGGAGGGGGGATGGGTGAGCCTGGTGGTGGGTATTAAGGAGGGCATGTATTGCATGGAGCACTGGGTGTGGGGCATAAACAATGAATCTTGGATTACTGAAAAAATAAATTTAAAATAATAATAAATAAATGAATAGATAGATAAATTAAGTAAATATTGATTCATGGATGTTTATGTTCATGATCATCTTTGTATGTTTGGCAGAAATGTTATTACAATTGAAATTTTGAATTCATATACTGTACATGTTAATTTACAGTTCCATCTTCCTGTATAGGAAGAGGCTATAAGAAGAAGTAAATTAGTTCTTCTAATTGTTCCTGCTTCATCTGCAACAGAGAAAGCACTACTGGACAGTTTTTTGATTCTATATTTAATCTCTAATATCATCTACCTGGCATGATATATCATTACTTGGTAGCCATTAATTTGTCCTTCATCAAGAGGCAGACTCTCTACAGAGAGAGACAAATGCCATATGATTCCACTCATGAAGAAACAAAACAAAAGAACAAAGGGAAAGGGCAGCTGAGTGACTCAGTTAAGCCTCAAACTGTTTGTTTAAGCTCAAGTCATGATCTCAAAGTCATGAAATGAAGAACCACATTGGGCTCTGTGCTCAGTGGAATCTGCAGGAGAGTCTCTCCCTGTTTCTCCCCTGCCCTTCTGCCCCTCACCCTGGTCCTGTGCTCTCTTTCTCCCTTTCTCTTAATAAATAAATAAATAATCTATTAAAAAATGAAAGAAAGAAAGAAAGAAACTCATGATGGGGTGTAAGTAGTGCACGTCTCCTCATGAGTACAGGGTGATGCATGGACGTGCTGAATCACTACATTGCACGCCTGAAATTAACATACATATAACTGAAATTAAAATAAAAAATTAAAAAAAGAATCAGATTCCCTAATTAAAAAAAAACAAAGAAAATTAAAATAACTCTACAGACTGCTGCTTTCAAGTTGAATTTCAGTGGTTCTGTCCCTTTGCTAAACCACATTCCACTGGTACTTCTATTAGTTCTCTCCTTCCCTCCCCTTGCTTTCTCTTTCTCCCAGAAAAATAAAACCATAATGTCTAAAAACTCAAAAAATGTAAACACTGTATCAAAATTTCCATTATGTCTCTGTTCTTTAATATAACATGTAGTTTTTTTAATAAAAAAATACCATACAGGTTTTTAAAACACTGGATGAATGAATAAAGAAGTAAATGGTGAGGGTGCAGAAAAAGTATTGATGTGTAACATGGAACACTGGATTTCTCATGATTTTTATGTCTTAATGCCCTAAATAATACTAGAAATGTTGAAAATTGAAGAGAATGTCTCATCATATACATACACTTATTTTTTCATTTGTTTGCATAAAATAAAAAAAAACATTCCCCTCACTTTTTAAAGATAATTAGAATGAACCAGATGCAACAGAATCAACAACATATATCAGTGAGTACCTGGAAAATGAAACCAATGAGTCTTGTGTGCATTTAAATTCATTGAGAGATTCATATTTGTTATGCTACTGGAGAAGGATACTTAAAGTCGAAAGTTTATTCAGTAACTAAAAATTAAGAAAAAAGGAAATGATATATGTTCACTATTTTGCTCTTTCTACATTTCACATTCTCAGAACCCAGTAGGATCTAAATCCCATGGCTGATTGGTGTCATGGGCTATGATGTGACAACCATCGAAAAGGCAGGAAAATGTCACAAAAAAATAAATAGAAAAATAATCATCACCATTAGCATGCACTTTTGTTGTTTTATTTAGTTTTGAGAGATTGCTACAATTGCATAAAGCAGAGGCTAAGGATGATAATCACAGTGGATTTTATGAACACAACATCTTTACCACGTAAACGCGAATCTGCTTGGTCTTGGCACCATAGAAAAGTGGGTTGAGAAATGGGGGGACCAGCAAGTAGAGGCTAGAAAAGAGGATATGGATATAAGGGGGAACGTGAGCAACAAACCTATGTGTGAAGAAGGAGAAGAAGGCAAGGAAATAAAGCTGGAGAAAGACACAGATGTGGGCAATACAGGTATTGAATGCCTTCCCCCGAGCCTCCTTCTGGGGCAAACGAAAACTGTGATAAATATTTGTATGTAGGACAAAGTGATAAAGGTGAGGTCGAACCCGGCAACAGCAAATGCCACAAACAGGCCATATATTTTGTTGACCTGTACATTTTCTGCAGCCAGTTTCACGATGGCCATATGTTCACAGTAGGAATGGGAGATGATGGTTGTATGGTAAAATCTTAGCCGCCATTTTATAAGTACTAAAGATGGGGCTACGAGAATGGCAGCCCTGAGTGTTACCACAGCCCCTATTTGGGAGACCAGCTGGTGGGTGAAGATGGTGCTGTGTCTTAGTGGATAACAGATGGCCACATAACGGTCCAGAGCCATGGCCAGGAGGATGCCTGACTCTATGCATTCAAACGTGTGGATGAGCCCCATTTGAAGCAAACAAGAATCAAAATAAATCTCTGGCACATGAAACCAGAAAATGCCAAGCATCTTGGGCACAATGCTTGTGCCAAGTACAATATCTGTAACTCCTAGCATGCCTAGGAAGATGTACATGGGCTCATGGAGGCTACGCTCTGAAATGATGATGATCAGAAGCAAGGAATTTCCAATCAAAGCAAAGAGATACATGGCACAGAATGGAATCCCGATCCAGCACTGCACAGACTCTAGACCTGGGATCCCTACTAGTGTCAACACAGCAGGCATGAAGACTGTAATGTTGGAGATGGACATAATGTCTTTGGGTCTCCAGAAACAATTGAAAGAAGTATCTCAGTCAGTGGTACTCTTCTTCTCTACTCTTTTTTTTTTTAATCCAAAATCATCATAGTGTGTCTCTCTGATTCTGGCCGAAGTCTAAGATCATTTCATCCATTTTACCTATATTGTTGATGGAAAAAAGACTGGCCCATAGATGCAGATCACTGTTTTGAGGGAGGCCATCCCCAAGCACTAGTCCACAAGAAGAGATTATGTGTATGGCAGGTCAAATGCATTAGAACCCCCAGATCACCTGAGTAAGGGAATCAACTGCTGTCATTTCTAAATGTCCTTCTGAACCTGTGGACAAAATAATAATGCTTGTTTATTTTGTTTGGAAATTGACATTAGTCAGATTTTCATAAATCTCTCCCTATCCCAAATTGTTGTTAATTCTTAGGATTCTGGTTTTTTTCCCCACTGTCTCTGAGTCAGGAAATTTTAGTCTGTACCAGCAAATAGTCAAACTCTATCCAGTATATTGTTATCAAGGGCTTCCTATGAAAGAGTAGAGAGAAAGAAAAAACTCCATCCAAGGGCATCATACACTTAGGTATCTGTATCTGTCAATATAATACATATCTATGTATGAATGGATGTCCTTTCAAAAGAATGTGAGGCAGAGCTTGAGAAAAGATTCAAATCCATGAAATTTTTACAATCTGGATCAAAGTTCCATGCGATTTTTTTAGAGATAACATTTTGACAAATTATTTTTTAATTCCAATATAATAGGCTTGGTGTTATATTGGTTTCAGTTGTCCAATATAGTGATTCAACAATTCTGTGCATTACTCGGTGTTCATCAAAGTATGTGTACTCTTCTTTTATTATTATTTTATATTATGTTATGTTAGTCACCATACAGTCACCACATTATTAGATTTTGATCTAGTGTTCCATGATTCAGTGTTTGTGTATAACACCCAGTGCTCCATTCAATATGTGTCCTCCTTAATACCCCTCACCAGACTAAAATATCCCCCACCCCCTCTCCTCTAAAACCCTCATGTGTTTCTTGGAGTCCATAGTATCCTATGGTTTGTCTCCCACTCCAATTACCCCTCCTTCATTTTTCCCATCTTTCTCCTAATGTCATCTATGCTATTTTTTTTTCATTATTAGTAAAACTGTATTTTATTTTATCTCTATTACTAACATGGAATTCCTTAAAATGAGTTGTATATTTAAAATAGGAGAAATTCTGTAATATCTGTTTCAGAATAACTAGAGGCAAGAAATATCTAGGAGGCAAGGAAATCCTGAGCAAAAAGGTAGAGCCAAGAGGATTCATTCTCACTTACTAAAGGATGTAAGTAAATAGATAACTTAGCCAGAATAGAGGTTAGTTTCTAGGGTTTAAAGTGTTTTGATTTTCCAACAGCAAATGATTGGTAAATGTAGGCTTATTTATTCTCAATAATACAGACATTACTTGAGTGTTTCAACCACATTTTGGAGCACAAGAATCAAAAATGAATAGAAAATAAAGGGGTGAAAAGACAGGTTCCTTAAAAGGTCGTCCCATGTAGAAGTAGAAAGGGAAGACAGAGGGCAAACCTTAGGACACCAGAAATGACTCAGGAGAGGGCTGTGGAGCAAGTAATGATAATTCAATCACCACGATACATTGATGACTGAATTTTGTAAAGACTTGGGGTCCTAGTTCCCCTATGAGAGTTGTTCTCTGATAAAGATTGTTGCTTTGAAAAATTGCATATCTAGAATCATGACATTGTCAAGTTGTACAATAAAAAAATATTTGCTGTCCTTTATAAAAAAACAGTTCACTTATGTCATTCTTTCCTAGACTCTCCAAGAGTTGCTCTTTGTCAACAAGTTCATGATCACCTAACCATATACTGAATAGGAATCCCTTAGTAACAACCCCATTGTCTGACTTATTCAAGAGAAAGGAGCTGGTATGGGAGCATTACCTGGTAGGTACAAATGGTGGGAAGGCAGGTGGGAGGGGATGTAAGTGAATACAGGGAAGATGGGAAAGAGTGGTTATCATTGAAGAAGCCGGTAGTGAAGCATTATGAGGTAAATTTGGGGATAGTGAGACTTCCTCACCCTTGGTTGTTGGGAACCAGTTCTGCTCTTACCAGACACCTGAAGACCATCATCAGTCTTCATAGCCCTATCCCTCATTGCTTACCTCTCATCCGTCTTTCATCCTCCTGATATTCTGGTTTAATGTGCTGGTATCATGTACTGGACAGTGCCCTTCTTCTACTACACCTTCAGTTACAGCCCACGTCAATGTCATGAACTCTGACCCATCTGCCGCTCAGTCCATATCCAATAAATGAACAACTCTGCAATAGTCTTTCCTGCCTTTCTTCTCTCCCTGCAAAACAAATTTGATCTAGTAAGTCTTCCCTAGATCATGTTGGTAGATTCATCCTCCAACAAAACTCACAGCAAGGTCTGTATCATGCTGAGGCAGCAATATAAATTTATTGAGCTTGAATTGTAGAAGAAAGCTGCTGACTACCAATTAAAATATTCCCCAGTGAAGGTGGAGAAGGAGGAGGTCTGATTACGACCTGAGAGATCTCCTCACCACTAGCCCAGTCCAGGAGGGGCCCAGCAGCTCAGAATGATACCCTTTTGGGTCCATCCACAGCTAATGTCTCTTAAATCATTTCTTCAGCACATATTTAACTCTCATTCTCCTAAAGTCTCAATCCTCAGATTTTTATTTTATTGAAGCTATTTTTGTAAATTTAGTAATATTCTCACAATGACAAGTTTTCTTTTCTTTTCTTTTCTTTTTTTTCTTTTCTTTCTTTTCTTTCTTTCTTTCTTTCTTTCTTTCTTTCTTTCTCTCTTTCTTTCTCTCTTTCTTTCTTTCTTTCTTTTTTTTTATTATTTGCCCTGGGGATACAGGTCTGTGAATCATCAGGCTTACACCTTGAACAGCATTCACCATAGCACAAATCCTTCCCAATGTCCATAACCCATCCACCCTATCAGTACCCTCCCACCCCCCCAAGAAACCCTCAGTTTTTTTGTGAGATTAGGAGTCTCTTATGGTTTGTCTTCTNCCACAACCCCCCACCCTGCCCCTCAAGTTCCTCATATCAGAGAGATCATATGATAATTGTCTTTCTCTGATTGACTTATTTCGCTCAGCATAATACCCTCTCGTTCCATCCACATCGTTGCAAGTGGAAAGATTCCCTTTCTTTTGATAGCTGCATAGTATTCCATGTATATACATTCCACCTCTTCTTTATCCATTCATCTGTTGATGGACATCTAGGTTCTTTCCAGAGTTTGGATATTGTAGACATTACTGCTATAAACATTCGGGTGCATGTGCCCCTAAGGATCACTACCTTTGTATCTTTAGGGTAAATACCCAGTACTGCGAGTGCTGGGTCGTAGGGTAGCTCTATTTTCAACTTTTTGAGGAACCTCCATACTGTTTTCCAGAGTGCCTGCACCAGCTTGCATTCCCACCAACAGTGTAGGAGGGTGCCCCTTTCCCCTTTCTCTGCAACCTCACCAACATCTGTCATTTCCTGACTTGTTGATTTTAGCCATTCTCACTGTTGTAAGGTGGTATCTCGCTGTGGTTTTGATTTGTATTTCTCTGATGCCGAGTGATGTTGAGCATTTTTTCATGTGTCTGTTGGCCATTCGGAAGTCTTCTTTGGAGAAATGTCTGTTCATGTCTTCTGCCCATTTCTTGACTGGGTTATTTGTTTTATGGGTGTTGAGTTTGAGAAGCTCTTTATAGATTTTGGATACTAGCCCTTTATCTGATATGTCATTTGCAAATATCATCTCCCATTCTGTCAGTTGTCTTTTGGTTTTGTCGACTATTTCCTTTGCTGTGCAAAAGCTTTTAATCTTG
This sequence comes from Ailurus styani, assembly GCA_002007465.1. Lineage (NCBI taxonomy): Eukaryota > Metazoa > Chordata > Mammalia > Carnivora > Ailuridae > Ailurus > Ailurus styani. Next base: position 27,232 of record LNAC01001329.1, on the reverse strand, counting down.
ATGAAGTCCCAATAGTTCATTTTTTTTAATTTTATTTTTATTATTTGCCCAAGGGGTACAGATCTGTGAATCATCAGGCTTACATCTTTTACAGCATTTACCAAAGCACAAACCCTCCCCAATGTCCATAACCCATCCACCCTATCCCTAGTTTCTTATTTCCCCAGCTTGATTTAAGTACAATTGACAGATACAGTCATAGATATTTAAAGTGTACAATGTGATGATTTCATATATATGTATATATAGTGAACTGATTACCAAAGTCGATTAACACATCCATCACCTCACATATTTAGCACATGTGTGTCTGTGTGTGTGTCTGTGTCTATGTGTGTGTGTGTGTGTGTGT
>LNAC01001329.1:0-23927 GCA_002007465.1 Ailurus styani | reverse complement strand
TTTTCAATGACAGCCTAGCTTGATATAGTATTCTTGGCTGCATATTTTTCTCATTTAGTGCTCTGAATATATCATGCCAGTTCTTTCTGGACTGCCAGGTCTCTGTGGGTAGGTCTGCTGNNACCATTGTATATTATAGACCTCTTGTCCCAAGCTGCTTTCAGGATTTTCTCTTTGTCACTAAGACTTGTATGTTTTACTATTAGATGATGGGGTGTGGACCTATTTTTATTGATTTTGAGGGGGTTCTCCGTGCCTCCTGGATTTTGATGCTTGTTCCCTTTGCCAGATTAGGGAAATTCTGTACTATAATTTTCTCCCATATACCTTCTGCCTCTCTCTCTCTCTCTCTCTCTCTCTCTCTCTCTCTCTCTCTCTCTCTTCCTCTTCTGAGATCCCAATTATTCTAATATTGTTTTGTCTTATGGTATCACTTATCTCTCAAATTCTCCCCCTCACGATCCAGTAGTTGTTTGTCTCTCTTTTCCTCTGCTTCTTTATTCTCTGACATTTTGTCTTCCATATCACTAGTTCTCTCTTCTGCCTCCTTTATCCTAGCAGTAAGAGCCTCCATTTTTAATTGCACCTCATTAATAGCTTTTCTGATTTCAGCTTGGTTAGATTTTAGTTCTTTTATATCTCCAGAAAGGATTTTTATTTCTCTAGAGAGGGCTTCTCTATTATCTTCCATGGTTTTTTTGAGCCCAGCCAGCACCTTAAGAATCATCATTTTGAATTCTAGTTCTGTCATATTACTAACTTCTGCATTGATTAGGTCCCTAGCCATCATTACTATCTCTTGTTCTTTTTTTTGTGTGTTGATTTTTTCCGCCTTGTCATTTTTTGCAGATAAGAATAGGTGGATGAGAGAACAAAATGCTAAAGGGTAGCAATGACCCCAGAGAAATATACACTAACCTACTCAGAAAAAGACCTAGAACTGGGGATAAAAGAAAGAGGGAAAAAACCAAAAAACAAAAAAGCAAAATCATACAACCAAAAACAAAAATAAATAAAACAAATCCTATATCTATATCTATATTATCTATTTCTGTTTCCATATCTATGTCTGTCTCTGACTATATCTCTATCTCTATCTCTATATCTATATCTATTAGACTGGTGAATTGAACAGACCCTATATGTTTACAAAAAATAAGGTTAAATACAATGAAGGGATAAAATATGATTATAACAATGAAAATTTTAAAAAGATTAAAAAGTGTTGATAAGATATAATAGTTAATAACATTAAATAGGTAAAAGGAAAAAATTTAAAAGAAAAAAGTAAGAAAAAAATTCAAAGAAAAAATTCAAAGAATTTAACTTTGAATGACTGAAGAATTATGGGAGGAAAAGCCATTAATTCTCTACTTTGCTTTCCCCTAACTAGACTTCCACAATTCTCAGCGATCTCGAACTTGATTTTGGCTGGATGTTTTTTTCTGATCTTCTGAAGGAGGGGCTGTTGCTGTGATTAAGAAGTGTCTCTGCTTGAGGCGGATTCGCACCACCCTCGCAAGGGGCCAGGCTAAGTAATCAGCTCAGGTTCGCTCTCGGGAGCTTTTGTTCCCTGAACACTTTCCGTACCCTGTTGGAGGGCGGGACTGAAAATGGTGGCTTCCAGTCTCTGACCCAGAGGAGCTGAGAGCTCGGGGCCTCAGTCCTCAGTGCGCCTCAGAGATAAGCAGTCTGTCCCTCCTGTCTCCTGGTCTCTCTCCGAGCTCACTGGACCTGTGACCGAGTGTCTCTATCTCTGGCGTGTGGCCCCGTTTAGAATCTCCGAACCCGGCAGATTCCTGCAGCCACTCCCGTGCCACTCCTCCCAGAGGAGGAAGGAGGGGTCTCTCCGGGTCTGCTACCTGTGTGGTCTCCGCTCATAGAACAGTGGCCTGACCGTGCTTTGGATCATGGCCCAAAGTAACACTGAGCTGAGAGACACCTCCTCAGCTTGGCTACATCTCTCCCACTAGCTTCCCTCTGATACCTAGGAGCTCTGTCCCACTCAGACACTCCTGGTCTTTTTGTGTCCCTGTGTGTCCTGAGACCACACTGTCCCCACGAAGGCTTCACCCCCTCCCCCGCTTGGCCTCTGGGGCAATGTCCCTCAGTGGAGCCAACTTCCAACAGTTCTGAGTCTGTGCTCTGCTGCTCACTCACTTGCTGGGAGCTGCCCCTCCCCCCGGGTCTATCTTCCCATCACTGCAGATTCACTTCTCTGCATGTCCTACCTTCTGGAACATGGTTGATTTTCTGTTCCTAGAATTGCTGCTCTTCTTCTCTTTGATCTCCTGTAGAATTTGTCGGTGTTCAAAATAGTTTGATATCTATCTGGGTGAATTTCTGGGACCTGATGATAATCGGTCTCCTACTCCTCTGCCATCTTGCTGCTTCTCCCAATGACCAGTTTTGGTGTACATTTCTAAGTCCTACCATACTAATTTTAGAATTATTTGTTTCAACTCTGTGAAAAATTTGGGTAGTATTTTGATAGGGAAAACATTGATTGTGTACATTGCTTTGGGTAGCATAGACATTTTAACAATATTTATTCTTCCCATCCATGAGAATGGTATGTTTTTCCTTTTTTGTCTTCCTCAATTTCTTTCAAAATTGTTCTGTACTTTTTAGAGTATAGATATTTACCCCTTTGGTTAGGTTTATTCCTAGATATCTTATGGTTTGGGTGCAATTGTAGATGGGGTTGATGCCTTCATTTCTCTTTCTTCAGTCTCATTGTTAGTGTAGAAAATGAAACTGCTTCCTGTACATTGATTTTTATATTCTGCCACGTTGTTGAAATCCTGTCTGAGTTCTGGCAATTTGGGGGTGGAGTCTTTTGGGTTTTTCACATAAGATATCCTGTCATTTGAGAAGAGTAAGAGTTTGGCTTCTTTGCCAATTTGAATGTTTTTTTTTTTTAATTTCTTTTTGTTGTTTGATTGCCAAGGCAAGGTTTCTAGAACTATGGTGAACAGCAGTGGTGACAGTGAGCACCCTGGTCCAGTTCCTGGCTTTAGGGGAAGAACTCTCAGTTTTTGCCCATTAAGAATGATGTTTGCTGTAGGATTTCCATAAATGGCTTTTATGATATTGAGGTATGTTCCCTCTATCAATGTAGATGGAACTGGAGGGGATTATGATAAGTGAAAGAACTCGATCAGAGAAAGACAAGTAACCTATGGTTTCACTTATATGTGGAATATAAAAAACAGCACAGAGGATCATAGGGAAAAGGAGGGAAAACTGAATGGGAAGTCATCAGACAGGCAAAAAACCAGGAGAGTCTCTTTATCATAGGAAATAAACTGAGGGCTGTGAGAGGGCGGTAGGGTGGGAAGATGGGGTAATTGGGTGATGGGCATTGAGGAGGGCACATGATGTGATGAGCACTGGTTGTTATACACAGCTGATAAATTATTGATTACTACACCCAACTAATGATGTTGGCTAATCAAATTTAAAATAAATGAATGAATGAATGAATGAATAATTAATTAAATTAATTAATTAATTCTGCCATGCAGAATCCTGAGCCAGTTGTTGACCGTCTGGCGAAATTTCTCTCCATTCCCCCCTTTTATACCTTTCTTCCTCTTCTTCCACTTTTCCCTCAGAATGCATGTATTTTATTCCTCATAGATGTGGAGGAATCATGTCATCTGCTCTCGATGCAAGTAAAAAGAAGATATATAGGCTTTCAAATTTTTAGAAATATGGGAAGAAGCATTCGTATGTCTTTTATCATTAGAACAAATGATGAATTCTAAGAAATACATATGCGCATGGTACCTTTCTCCTGGACATGATTCACCTGGTTTCTAGTCTTTCTCATATGCTGCTAACTTAAGAGGTACTTGAGGTAATGCAGATGCTGGCCAATTTAGGAAGAATCCTTTCAGTGGGTTGGAAGAAGCATTCACAGTGGATTTCATGGAGAAGAAGAGAGAGAGATAAAAGGGCAGAGGACTTTAAATGCTCTTTCTAGAATTTCATCTGTGAAGGAGACAGATACAATGTTACTGATTCATGTTGAATAGAACTGATTCAGAGGCCAGACTGGCACCTGTTAGCTTATCATTAGCTCAGTATTGAGTTGCCAAGGGACAATTTAAACTAGTTTATCATTTTGTTTTCCTCCTCTTCTTCTCTTCTACTGATTTTATTTAAATTTTGTTGGGGGCAGGGTAGGGATGGGGTGGCTGTGTTATGGACATTAGGGAAGGTTTGTGCTATGGTGAATGCAAAAAAATAAATAAAGGATCATTATTCATATTTTTTCTCAAAAAAATTGAAATGTGTTCATTATGAAGCATATACCAATCTGACAATCCATGTCTCTAGTAGTTAATTGATTTAGTAGTAATTGACTTAGTAATAAAATCAGTTACACCAATTTCCTCCATCTTTTAAGAAAGCTACAGTCATGAAGAGAATCATATTGCCAAATCACTGATAAATCATGGAATGAAGAGTTAAGAAATTAATGTCTACCTATGAGGTCAATTGATTCTCAAAAACAATATCAACGTTGTTCAATACAGAAAGCAGAGCCTTCTCACCAAATAACACTGAAGCAACTGGATATTCTGGCTAGATTCAGTTCAGTGAGTTGGGTTCTTTAGTGTTTCTGTTCATACAAATTACTATCATCAAAACAAGATTTATATTTTAATGCCAAATACATCCTACAGCATACTTCATTTAACTATCAAGCCAATAAATAAGGTACTAAAATAATTCCATTTACCAGCCAGGAGTCAGTAGTTACACAACAGGATAATTTGATACAGTTATTGTGGGACAAGCAAATAAGGATTACTAATATCACAGGGTTTTTTTCTTTACCTCCTAAAATAGATTTACTTGCTGACATTCAAGTGACTATATCATATGTTTTAAGAAAAGGTAATAATTCAGGATTCCAAGATTCAAAGAAACAGCCTTTTATTTCAATTTCACATTATATATATATGTATGTATATATATATACACACACATATATACATATATGTGGATATATACACACATATATACATATATGTGGATATATACATACATATGAGTATGTGTATACACACACATATATATGTGTATACACATATATATGCACACACATATATAGTCATAGCCATGTATTATCTTATATATACATTAATGTGTATATAAACCCATACCCTATATATACATAACAGAAAACAAAGAAAAAAGACCAACCCTGGAAAGTATGCAAATGTTCAAAGTATAGCTTCCAAGTTCATTTTTTCTTTCTTCAAGTGTAAATAAGGTTATTCCCATAGCATGTGCTAGGCCTTGAGGAAGGAGATATTGTAAAGCAAATTCTTGAATGAAGAAATTAACCTGAAGACAAGAGAAAATGAAGACACTTTCTCTAAGATTATGTGTCAGCACATTACATAATCTTTTACTGCCTTTTAATTTTGGCCTGGGTATGGTATATTTTAATCTTTTACTCCCTCTCTCAGTGAAGACAATGTTAAAGGGATGCTTCATTGATGATTTGGGCCAGATGTCGTCAATATGTAAATAAGACATTATTAACTTCTAAGGTGTCTACTTTTTTTCCGACGGGTCAATATAAATTATTATTTGTTTCAATTTGGTATTATCTGTTCATACAATAAACCTATACTCTGTGCCTATTCCATTAAGTAGACTTTATATCAGTGAATCAGAAAATATCTCATTTTAGAACTCACATTTTAATTTAAGAAAAAGTGAAGATACTTAGAGTTTAGTAGTCTCATGCAATTAGCCCAAGTGTTTCCTGATTGCAGTGGGAGTGTTTCATATTTCAGCAAAATTTCAACTGTCTCTACAAAAGCTAGGTACCTCACCATTTTCACCTCCCACTTCCACCCAAGAAAGTTCCATTTCGGTAAAATATATTCCTCTTTACTGATAGTACCCTTACATTTCCTTAAGAAGAAGTTACAATGCAAAATAATAGCATATCTAGGAGAATTGAGACTCATTTTTTCAAAGTCTTTATGTGCTTTAGGAAAATGCACTGATAACTTTGGCATTTATGGTCCGTTTAAGTGTGTTGAGGATTATTTATAGATTTCATTTATTCCCATTACACATTCAAACAGTGTGTGTGTGTGTGTGTGTGTGTGTGTGTGTGTGTGTGTGTGTGTTTTATTCAGAAATATCCAGCATTAGGCATTAACCTTCATTTTAACAACATGTGCTGATGCGGGAGTAAAGTAAAATTACTCGGTCTTGAATCTGTTTGGTCTTGACCCCATAAATGATGGGGTTTAGCATAGGGGGCACCACCACATAGAGGTTGGCTACTAGGATGTGGACATGGTGAGGGATGGTTTTCCCCCCAAAACGATGGGCAAAAAATGAAAAGAATGCTGGGGCATAGAACATAAAGATGACGCAGATGTGGGAGGCACATGTGTTGAGGGCCTTGAATCTGGCAGCCCAGGAAGGTAACTGAAACACTGTGCAAAGGATCATGGTGTATGACATAATGATGAATACAATATCCAGTCCTGTCGACAGCAGGGCCACAGTCAGGCCATAGATGATGTTGACCCTTATATTGTCACATGCCAATCTGGCAATGCCCATGTGCTCACAGTAGGAATGGGGAATGATGTTTCTCCCACAATACCTAAGTCGGAGTACCAGGAAGGTGAATGGGAGGCAGATGACAAAGCTCCTGACCATAGCTGTTATGCCAATCTTCCCAATGACTGAAGAGGTTAAGATTGTAGTGTATCTCAGTGGGTGACAGATGGCCACATAGCGGTCAAATGCCATGGCCAGGAGAATAGCAGATTCTGTCGCAAAGATGAAATGTATGAAGAACATCTGGGACACACAGCAACCAAAGGATATGTCCATGGACTGGAACCAGAAGATGGCCAGCATCTTGGGGGCTGTGGCTGTGGAGAGCAGCACATCTGCCAAGGCCAGCATGGAAAGGAAGATGTACATGGGCTCATGGAGACTGCGCTCAGTCACAATCATGAAGATCAAGAACACGTTGCCAACAACAGCCAAAACATACATGGAACAGATAGGGATGGAGATCCAGGTGTGAAAATCTTCCAGTCCTGGGATTCCAACCAGGACATACGACATATCCTGGGGACTGGAGTGATTAGAAGAGGAGTGAGGCATCTGTGCCAGCATATTCCAGACCTAGTACCTTGAATAAAACACCATAGGGCTGAGTCACGATTGAGAAGCACCATATTAGGCTGAATGATATCCGAACAGATTTTTTTTTTACCCAATATATTCTTCTCTGTGCAGGGACATCTTCTCTGAGATGTATTATCTAGCCTAAAATTGAACTCTGGCTCTTTCCATGGAACAATTAAAACATATCTTGAAAAAAATAGTTAACATTGAATAAGTGTTTTCTATGTTTTATTGTATGTTCCAAATACAGCTCATTAAATTTTCACAATAGACTGCTGAAAAAACCTTTACAATAATCCTTGACATGGACATTGTTATTATTCCTACAGATTAAAAAAATCCCACAGACTTCCAGCTTCTTGACCTAGATCTCACTGGATTCAGAGTCAGACAGAATAAATTTGAAAGCTCTCTTCTCAACCACCATCTGATACTGCCTAGAGAAATAAAACTAGATACAAAAACATGTCATCAAAATTTTCACTGGTGATATCCCTGAATAAAATAGATACATGAGAAGTTGATCTCAAGTCCTATGGTAAAAGGAAGGAGTTAGGTTTTACCAAAATAAATTCCAGGCAATACATACATGTAGGCTGTCTTCTGCATTGATGCTAAGACCACTGAACTGATGCTAAGCCCTATGCTGGACATTGAGGATTTACAAGTGAATTCACTGATTCTGGTCTGCAAATCAACATATTTCTTAAAATTAAAGAATGAACATTAAAAACCTAAGCTGTATACAGTGTAAAATTCAGTTAGATTCTTAAATATGTCCTGCATGTAGTGGGGAAAAATATTCTCTCCCTTTCAGGTCACTGATTCAAAATTATATAATATATTTATTATTTCAAAATACCCACACAGCAGCAAATATTAATGTTTCACGTTATGAAATAGAGATCCACAGTCCTTCAATGAATGGGAGGGAGGGTAATATACTGGTTACTCTTTTTCTGTAGTTCCAAAAGAATGTGGATAAAAGCAGGAGAGAATTTTGGTCAAAAGCAGACCAGGAGATGTAACATTGGTGGGATGTGTGCATGAAGGGGTGTACACAGATAAACAAGCACATAGAAACAAGGGTAGAGACATGGATGCAAACAAGTAGATGACAAGTGGCTTCCATCTTCCCCCAATCCCCATTCTCAAATGAAAGCTAGCTGAATGCATTTGCTGAAGAGGAACATGGACTTAAGGGATGTTTGCCTTTTCATCCCTTGGTTGCACTGGAGTCAGATGATTGTACAATATCATTTTACCATCTGCACATTTATTTTTTATTTATTTTTTTGCACTTTTATTTTTTATTAGGTGGTCAATATTCTGCCACTTCTTTTCATAGGAATAAAATGTATGGATGTTATTTATTTCTTTTCTTTTTTTAATGATGCATACTTTATATACAACACTCCATTTATTTCACATGTACCACACACAATGATTGGACAAGTCTATATGTTCTGTTATACTGGCCATAAGGATCCTTCTCATTAGAGCACCACTGAATATATTCCCTAAGCTTGCCTTTTATTCCTCTGACTTATTAATTCCACAACTGGAAACTTCTATCTCCCACCAGCCTTCACCCATTTTACCCATCTCTGTCCCACTGCTCCTCTGGCCACCATTAGTTTGTTCTCAATAGTCAACTGAACCTCATGTTTGGATAGAGTTTAGAATATATAATATAAAAGTGATCACCCCATTAGGGCTTTCTGTAAGGTGATATGTGACTCCTTGAAAATACTGTAAGAAAGTGTGGAGATACTTAAGGGTCTCAATCTCCTTTGATTACATAAACCAATTGTTTAACCATTTCACATAGAGCTATAATTAATCTTTGAAAACTTCTTTTAAATGGGATCATAGGGTTCAGAGGGTGAGAGAAATGAATAATGGGGGAGTGGGAGTGTGCCTAACCCAGACCATGTATGCCAGAGCCATGTATGAGTCAAGTCCAGCGATGGGGAGGGGATGTGTAGGGAGCAGGGGTGCATAAGGACATCAGAGATGGGGGAGAGGAGAGTCTAAGTGTTGAAAAAAACACAGAAATGGAGGCCAAAGATAAACAATGATTTTGCAGATGTTCTGCTGATCTTTGGGACACCAGTGATCTGATTTACTTTATTTGGTTTTGTTTTGGCATAGCATTATCACCTGCACCCACCTAACTTAGAGCTCTGGGGATCCCTGAAGCATTTCTTCTCAGTATTCCTATTGGCCTATTGTGACTGAATCATGAATATATGCATGGAGGCAGTGTGTGGCTAATAGGACAGGGTAAGTTGGGCCCACAGATTGGATTTGAATACTGGCTGAGTCAAATTCTGACTGTAATACCTTTAAAAATATCTTAATTTGAAGTTTAGTCTTCATATATAAAATGCCTAAAATAATCATCAACTTACAAAGTGAGTAAATTCTGAAGTTAATATTTAAGGATGGTTGTACATAAATCAGACACATTCTATTCCAGTCACGGGTGAAATTCAGACACTTCCAAAATTGCCATCATTAAGATCAAAATTATTGTTACCGTGAACTAAGTTCAGTTTCTTGGATGACAGGCTTATGCTTCACTGGACAAAGATGAGACTGGTTTAAAGTAGCCACACAGGCCAAGACTTACCTTCTCTCACTAGATACATGATATCCACTGTAATTTTCACCTTTCATCTGTCATGTTAGTTTTATTAGGTGTAGGCAGTTCAGCACAGTGAACACAATGGGCTTAGAAATGGAGTTTTATTCTTGCCCAAGCATCAGGGTTACATCATTGTTATAGAAGGAGCCTCAGCTTCTTACTCTAGGCTAAACTCAGCTCCTGCTATACGGTGAATATCCAATAAACTCTTTGGAGAAAATACATGCATGGATTTGTGTATAGACACATATACATGGTCTTTAACTATTAGGTTTGTGTATCTCCTGAGCCTTATCCTATTACTGGACCTTATTACAAATTCATTGCACGTATGCCCAACATTCAGAGCCACATATCAAAGATAAACAACCAGTACACAAATACATTCAGAAAGAAAAAACATATATACTTGTGCACGTTGCAGATAATCCATTTAGGAAGAGAGTTCAAAGAGTCACTGTGATTACCCTGGCAGTCTGGTCACAGCCACACACACTACCTCAGAGGTTAGGGTTGAGAGAAATGCAAGATGATCACGTTCTAGGAAGACTGAGCAGCTTCTGTCATTTCCTGAGATTCCTTTCCTTTCCTTTTTCCTTTCCCTTCCTTTCCCTTCCCTTCCCTTCCCTTCTCTTCCCTTCCCTTCCCTTCCCTTCTCTTCCCTTCCTTTTTTTCCCTGATATCTTCTTCTACATGCCCTCGCTGAGCAAAAATCAGCTCTTTACCTGTATTTTCTAGAATCCTGAAAATATTTAACTCGTTGAGAGGAAAAAAAGAAAAGCCAGACGATGTTCACAACATGGTGAGGAAATGGGGAGCTGGGTATTTATACTTCCTCTGGGCATCTCTGTGGCTCAATATCATTGGCCCCCAGAGGACTGAACTCAACTCACTTCTGGAAGGAGAGGGCCCAGGCTGGCTTTGGGAAGAAGTACCCCCATATCCTCTTCACATTTCACGTGTGCATGTTGTCTTCTGCACAGCACTCTCGCACACCCAGGTTAATACACACTCGTCATTAAATATGCAGGTCTCCTTTGTGTGGCAGAGACTCCTACTAGTGCAATCACAGCCTGTCCCCATGGAGCCATCTGCAAATGGAGATGGTCAAGACCGCATCTGGAAGCATCATATGCTGTTTAGATGGCTCCTAATACTGCGTTCTGGCATCTTATTTACATTGACATTTTAAGGCTCCTTGGCTTTCTCTCTCTTCCATAGCTCGCATGGGAGAATTAGCATCAGAAGGGTCAAGAAATGTCATTAGCTACTATAGAGATTTTTATTTGTATTTTTTAAATTTAACTTCAATTTAGACAAAATATAGTACATCATGAGTTTCAGATCTAGTGTTTGTTAATGTCCATCACCCAGTTTATTTGGATTTTTATGTGGATTTTATGTTCTCTGCCAGACTTTTTGTTTTTTTCTATTTCTTTCTCTTTTTAAACTTTCTCAGTCTTTGTGACTATTCTCTAAATGCATTGGGAGTATCTGGACTTTTGTCAAAGGTTATAATTTTTACCTTAGTTTCAGTTTGGTTTTATTGTTTGGTTTTGCTTTTTTCACTTTTCAGAGAATTCTTTCCTACATGTATAAAACATTTTTGTCTTTTCTCTATCTACCACTGATCCTTATACTATATTTTATCTCTTGGTTTTTATTCTTTTTCAGTTCTTTTTATAATATTTTAATCAATCTCTTTTGGACACTGTGGAAGGTTACCTGAGAAGCCAACTGTAATCTTGCCCTTTTCTATGGTTGCATGCCTCTGTTATCATCCATAGGGAAGCCCGGGTCTTCTCCCCTTGAGCCTGGGATGATAGTTGTTTTGACTAAATAAAGTAGCTGGAATGGTGGTGATGTTTGCAAGTTGCTGAGCCAAAGTTAATAAGTCTGGCAACTTCAACATTGTTTCTTGTTCAAAACCAGTCACCCATGTTAGGAATAGAACCACACTGATGTCATACCAATAACATGAAGAAACTATCTCCATGGGGTGAGAATGACTATGTGGATGAGCACAAAGGCACCAGGCATAGGGAAAAAATCTGTGGATCTTTCAGTTCAGTGGGTTTCCTAGCCAAACACTGCCCACTGAGGGACTACAAAATATTCCTTGAGGAAATAAAACCATACAGTCAAACCCAACATGGATTGTTCACCCATAGAATTATGAGAAAGGATAAATCATTGTTATTTGAGGGAATGAGTTTTGGAGTGGTTTGTTAAACAGCAGAAAAGAATAAAAATGTAGTAAATATTTCTGGAATGGTTTTGTATTTTTTTTCCATCCTGACTTCAAGTGGTTCTTAAATCTTATGAACCATTTCTTGTCTATTTCTGTTCTGTCTTTATTTCTTATTTTATGCCCATATCTACAAGTTATTCATAAAGATAGTTTGGAGAGTTATAATCTACTTTCTCTATGACACATGACTGTGTGATTGTGTATATGTGGTGTCAGGTAGGGGAGATGGAAGGTTTATTAGCAGAAACATTTTTATTTTAATTCTATATCTTCTATAGAAACTCTTCATTGGAAATGTCTCATGGTTTCCTGGAATGTCAAACACAGTTCTTTTTAAAATGGTCAGGTGATTCTAGTAGACTAAGGTGATTTACGAGTTTATCATCTACATTAACTGATATCCATTTCTTTAAAAAAAGAAAAAGAGGGCGTCTTGGTGGCTCAGTGGGTTAAAGCCTCTGCCTTCAGCTCAGGTCATGATCTCAGGGTCCTGGGATCGAGGCCCACATCGGGCTCCCTGCTCAGCAAGGAGCCTCCTTCCTCCTCTCTCTTTGCCTGCCTCTCAGCCTACTTGTGATCTCTCTCTATATATCAAATAAATAAATAAAATCTTTAAAAAAAAAGAAAAAAAGAAAAATAATTTTTTTTACTGTTTGTTTACTTGAGTGAGAAGGAGCACGTGAGTGGGAGAGAGGCTAAGGAAGCAGGAAGGAGAATCTTCAAGCATACTCCCTGCTGAGAACAGAGCCCAGCTCAGGGCTCCATCTCAACCCTGAGCTCAGGACCTCAGCTGAAATTAAGGTTCAGATGTTTAGAGGACCATGCCACCCAGGCGCCCTGACACCCATTTCTGTCACTGTTTGTCCTGCCATAAAATCAACACTTTAAGACTGTTTTCAAGCCTGATTCCCTAGACCCTCAACTCTTCCTTTAATTCCCCCTCTTGAGGAATGTCTGACCCAAAAGACTCAAATAGTGTTCTCACTATTTTACACCATGGGGTGGCATGTGTGTTGGGAGACTGGTGTTTTCAGTGTTTCACTAACAGTAAGCTACTGCTCCCCAACCTTCTTTCTCTAGACAGTCTTTTTCTGGTGGGGCGTCAGAAACTGGCTGTCCAAGGTTGATTTTGTTTATTTCCCTACACATGAAAATATGGGTAGTTATGTTTGCTCTTCTCATTGCTTCTTGTAGGATGAGGGAAGAAAAGAAGTCTGTGGACATATTTAAGTGAAAGTGACTGCCATTATCATCAGGAGCCCAGAAGTTTCCCTCAACATTCTGAAAGGACTTTATGCTATCTTCCAGATTCCTGCATTGCTGTGGTAATTAGCAGTGCCATTCTATTTTCCAGGCCTTTGGGTATTGGTTGTTGATCACTGCCTTTTTTCCCCCCAAGATTATTTATTTGTTTGTTTGTTGTTTCTTTGTTTGTTTGAAAGAGAGTGATAGAGAGAGTGATAGAATACAAACAGAGGGAGAGGGAGAAGCAGACTCCCCTCTGAGCAGAGAGCCAGAAGCAGGGCTTGATCCCACGACCCCAAGATCACAACCTGAGTCAAAGGCTGATGCTTAACCAACTGAGCCATCTAGGTGCTCCTGTTTGTTACTGCCTTATTCATTTTCCTTTCAAAACTGCAAGTATGTCCTCTTAGCTCCCATTTTGTATTAAAATTCAATGATTGGGTATCAGATTTTGTTAAACAATTGAACTAGTATTGATGCATTCTTATTAACCAAAATCTACAGTTTACATTACTGTCTGTCTTCAGTTCTATGCTTCTGACAAGTACATGTTTCCTCCCCACTACCCAAAAGTAGAGCCTTCCTGTGAAACCTTTCCTCAGCCATAATGGCACCAAGCAAATAAGCAATCGCCATGAATTCACATGGAAAATTTTTTGAGTATTCCCAGACCCCCAACATAACTGCTCTTAAAGTTTTCTGATACCTTGGGACATATCTTGTTAAAAGATGCTCAAAATTAATTAGGATAAAGCACAGATGTTCACAGACACTGTTTGAAACTGTGAAGTTTTGATTCAGTGATGTGGAGTGTGCTTTCTGGGAAAGGATTTTGGTGGGGCTGTTCTTGCTGCCTCTGTAATTGTTCAATGCAAAACACACACTGAAAGCTAGTTTTGATTTTCACCTCTTTTATAAAAGTGAAAATACTCTTCAAATTTCTTTCACATGCTGAAAACAGGTAGTAATGTAGGTCTTTCATAAGAGCTAAATGGCATAACATGAACTTCCCAAAACTAGGGGTTCCCTGTACATACTGTCATGTACCCACCATTAGACTATCACACAGGACACTTTTGTTAGCCTAAAATTTCCCTGTGCTCCCTGCATTCATGTCTCCCTCCCTCTACCTGAACCTTTGGCTACACTGATCTTTATACTATTTCTGTAGTTTTGTCTTTTCTGGAATGTCATGTCCTTGTAGGCATATAACTAATTAACCTTTTCAGGATGGCTTTTTTCATGTAAAAATATACATTGAAGGTTCTTCCATGTCTTTCCAGAGCTTGATAGCTCTCTTTCTCTTTTTTTTTAATCAAGGAATAACATTACATTTTATGGAGATTCCAGAGTTTGTTTATCCATTCATCTTATGTGCTTCCCATTCTGGACAATTAGAAAGAAACCTGATACAAAGATTCATGTGCATGTCTTGATGTGGACATATGTCTTCAACTCATTGGGTCAAATATCTGGGAATGCAAGACCACATGGTAAGAGTATGTTTAGTCCTGTGACAAACTCCAGGACTCTTCCTGGAAGGCTGTAATTTGCATTTTCACCAGCAATGAATTAGAGTCCCTGTGACTCTTCGCCCTCACCAGCATTTGCTGTTGTCAGGGTTCTTATGTTTTAGCCATTCTAATAGGTGTTAGTGTTATCTCATTGTTGTTTTACTTAGTAATTTCCTCATGGCAAATGATATTGAGCATCTTTTTATGCGCTTATTGCTATTTGCGTGTCTTTATGGTGGGAAATATCTTTTCAGATCTTTTGCCCGAGTTTAACCTGACTTCTTTCTTTCCCTGTTGTTGAGTTTTGAAAGTTCTTTGCACATTTGGCCAAAATGTTATGTTGCAAATATTTTCTGCCTGTCTATGGCTTACTTTTAATTTTTTTTAACTTACTATGAAATTATACATATATCTTTTCTCTTCCAGGTACTTTGTGGTTACTTTCAATTTGGAATTGTGTCCTTTCATTCTGGGAATATCTTGTATAATTTTCTAATAAATTCCTAATCCTAATACATCCTGCTATATTTTTAAAAATATCTTATTTTATTTTTATTTGAAAGAGAGAGAGAGCTCAAGGAAGGCAAGAGGCATGCAGTGTGAGAGGGAAACCAATGTGGCACTTGATCCCAGGAGCCAGGGATCATGACATGAGCTGAAGGCAGACACTTAACCAGATGAGCCATCCAGGTTCTTCCTACCTATGTTTTTATCATCCCCGAATTTCTAGAACACCTACTATGATATGTTGGTGTTCTCAGATGAATCCTATATTATTTTTCCTTCCATTCCCCATATTTAACACTTGTTCTTTTGTTCTACTTTCTTAAATCTATCTTCTGAGAGTTCTGTTGGTTTTCTTTAAACTCTCATATTGCTGTTTACTTACATATAATCTTTTGTGTGTCTATGTATTTCTTAATAATACTATTCTGTTCTTCTATCAAAGATCTAGTAAGATGGAGTATTTCATTAGGAATATTAATTAGGGGATTGTTTTCTTTTTAACTTTTATTCACTGCACTGAATAAGCTCTGCTCCGCCCCATTAATTTTCTTTTTAAAAATTAATTTTGTTGTGTGATTTTTACATCAGTGGATTTAATATCACTCCCGGTATATATTTGGCTGTCCATTCCTATGTCATGGTGAGGGACCATGAATCTAGCAGGGATTTCCATGCACATGGTGGGATGTGTTACCTCATCAGTGACATTGTAGGCTCCTGAGGAAGGAGGTTACCCATGTCAGTGAGGAAATACTTGAATGTTAGTACCTGTTAGTTCTTTCTTTGGAGACAGATTTATGCAGACTCATTGTAAAATCGCCTAATTTTGAATATCAATCTGGCTGGTGTTTTAAAAAATGAATATTGACAAGTTTTCTATGCACTTCAATATTCAACAGGTATTATTTTAGACAATCCCTCTCTCTTATGTGACCCCTCCTTCCTAGCATCCTTCGTACCCAGTGCCACTTTCTCTGAATCATTGTTGATTCTGCCACTACAGAGACCAACCATTTTGCTGGAACTGAAATGGATACTGTCTGGAAACTTCAGTTCAGAAATCTTTTTTTTTTTTTTTTTTTTTTTTTTAAAGATTTTATTTATTTATTTGACACAGAGAGAGATTACAAGTAGGCAGAGAGGCAGGCAGAGAGACAGGGAGAGGAGGAAGCAGGCTCCCTGCTGAGCAGAGAGCCCGATGTGGGCCTCGATCCCAGGACGCTGAGATCATGACCTGAGCCGAAAGCAGAGGCTTTAACCCACTGAGCCACCCAGGCGCCCTCAGTTCAGAAATCTTATACACACCTTCACCTTTTCCACCATTTTCAGTGCCACCCTGTCTCCAACACCTGATACGAAATTCCTATGTTTGTCAGGGATTGTCATGCACAGACCAGTTTCTCCTCATGGGTATCCTCTTTGGTGGGCTCCTAGGTCTCAGAGTTATCTATCCCAGTTGCCTTTCAGGTATAGTTTAATGACCCATATTTATACAATTTGTTTACACATACACTGCCACTATTTCACAGTGTCTCTGTGTGTGCACCATGGTTTTAGTGAACTTTAGAAAGTAGCAGAAATGAAGACATACACTCAATCTGCTGGGCTTACCTGTAAATTGACACTTTCATATTCCTTAATTACATTCCTTAAATTTGTATTTATTTTTAAATAAAATACAGAAAGGTACATATGTAGATACAGCTTGGCTACTTATCATAAACTTGACAAAAGTCCATAACCATCATTCTGACCAGGAAAGAGAACATGCCAGCATCCCCAAAGCCAATACAGATTCTGATTCCATAGGGCTGGACTAGAGCTCTAGAATATGTGTTGCCTACAAGCTCCCAGATGGTGCTGAGGCTGCAGGACCAGAAACCATACTTTCAGTAGAAAAGCTTTAGAACACCAATTTCTACTGCAAAGGGATTCTGGAATGGTTTGGTATTATATTTAAATTTCTAAGAGAGTATTCTCAGAGTATGGGATTATTTCCATTACTCATCAGGAGGTCTCCATTCTAGCAAATTCCTCGTTTTTGAAGTAATGGTTGCAAATATCCTAGGAAACAGACATAGCATCAGGTAGAAAATTGTCTAGGTCTATTCAACAGTAAAGTTCTGAGAGACCTAAAAAAGTTAGGAAGTGCAGTATATAGTGAATATCAGCCTGTGGATTTATTACCAGGGGATTATTTTCACTAAAAACATGTTTCCTCACTTCTAAGAATCACTAATCTGGATCTTATGTTTCTGATGTGAGAAAAAAATGAATATCAATAGAACCTTGACTTTCTTATTTCCCACATTTTGCTTTGGTCACCTCAACTGACCAATATCCTTTAGTTCTAAAAAGGGCTTTACTTGACTTTGTGTTAGTGCTACAAGATAGAAGCCTATGTAAATCAAATGTTGCTAACCTATTCCTTTCTGTGTAAGACCCAGTAATCAGCAGATGTATTTTCTTCAGCTTCCTTCACTCATTTTCCTTCCTTTGTCCCTCTTCCACTGGGTTGTGGATTTTAAACACTCTGAAGGTTTTCACACGTGTCATCTTCATATTTCAAACTCGAAAGCTCTAAAGCTCTAAAGTTCTAAAGGTAGCTGTGATTTCTGAGCGTGTGCCAGATATTTTCATGTCCACTGTTCACAGCTGTTCTTTCCAAATATTTTAGCCCATATTCTGTAAGTTGCCATAATCTGAGGTACAGATACTCAGAGTATCTGTATGAGTACTAAATACTCAAGTGAACCTTCCCACCCACCAAAGGAAATGTGATTCTCCAGCCAATGATTCAGATGTGTTACATATATCACTATGTTACATATATCACTATTCCCTTAACTCAGTGTAAGTTCATGTCAGTACTCCCAGCATGCCTGGCCAGGGCAGGACAGGTCCTGCTGCCCCAGAGGCCCCCCTGCTTCCCCAAGATTGAGTCAGTGCTGAGGAGAGGTGATGATGCACTGTCAAGACCTTGAAGGGAAGCTTGTCTAGCCATTGAGAGACATGTGCCTAGACATGGTCTGTGAGACACAGCATGACCTCTCAAGTTTTGGCAGCTAGCTGCTGTTTTCCTTCTATAGTTGGGCCATATGACTCTTGTCAAACCGACATGTTCCAAGATGCTTTGTTCTGTGCAGGAACAATTTGCCCACTTTTAAACTGTTGCAAACTAAAGCCTATTCTTTTACTTTCTACACTGATGATTTAATTAAGTGGAGCCTAAAAATTAAGCCTTAAAAAGGAGGGCAAGATAGAAACACAGGGTTTTTAATGCAAATTTAAAATGCATAGGTTGAGGTTTGTATCAAAAAAATATTGAGAGGGCGCCTGGGTGGCTCAGTGGGTTAAAGCCTCTGTCTTTGGCTCAGGTCATGATCTCAGGGTCCTGGGATTGAGCCCTGTATCAGGCTCCCTGCTCAGCGGGGAGCCTGCTTCCTCCTCTCTCTCTGCCTGCCTCTCTGCCTACTTGTGATCTCTCTCTGTGTCAAATAAATAAATAAAATCTTAAAAAATATATTAGGAAATACTTGCTTCTTCCATGGAAAATTGCTCTGATGCATTCATTTGTTGAATGCTATTTAGCATTTCCTCCTTTGGTACCTAAGACATTATAGGAATATTAAACCAATTTCCCCCTGTATCTCTACAGATATTTGATTTCTTTCTTGCTTCCCTTCTTTTGAAAATTGAACTAAATTTTCTAAATACTTGGAAGGCAACCTTATTTTTTAACTCAGAATGAATCATAAGCATAAACTTTCATTACTCAAAATATTCCATTCTTTAGATTTAAAAGTAAAGAGTTTGGAGCAAAATCCACTTCCAGCCCAATGATAATGGAGTCTACATATAAAATATAACAAGGGAGGATTCCAATTTTAAGGAGACAGGGTGAATATTGAATCCAAATTCAAATTCCATCATATATTCTCTTTATACATGCACTGTCCAATATAGTAACCACTGCATTGTCCAAGACAATGTCCTTTTAACATTTAAATATAAATTAACTACAGTTAACAAGAATTGAAAATACAGTTTCCCAGTTATACTATCTACATTTCAAGTGCTCAATAGCCATATGTAGCTATTCTTATATGTTGGTCTTTATTATTCTATATTAGAGAACATCCCCATTATGTTAGAAAATTTCTACTGGACGATTCCAGTCCATATAGTTATCACAACATGCCTGTGAGGCGGCACTTACCCCATTTTGAAGATGAATTAACTGAATGTCAGAACTGAAGAAGCTCCAAGTTATCACCTTTGTAATTGAAACCTAGGATTTGAATCCAGTTTTGGTTCAGTGCAAAGAAAAGTGCTTGATTTCCATATTGGGCACATTACTTTGTTTTATCCTTTCTTGGCTATAATTATAGCAGGAACATACTATGTCTTTTTTGACACAAATCTACAGCTGGTAGAAAATTTATGAAATATTTCAGATGAAGTCTCCCACGTCCAGCCCTACAAACGATTCACTTGCCAAACATAGTTTAAAATGGAACTTGTTCATGGATGGTTCTCTGGATTTATGTTTAAATGTGTTTCAAAATCAAGAATCATAGACTCTGGGCTAAAGCTCTAATCCCAATGAAATTCATTTTATGGTATTACATAGTAAGTGTTAATTATTGTTGTTGTTTTGTTCTTTAAAAGACCTGGTATCTCAACATAGTTTCAGAGAAAAGAGTCTAAGCATTCTGCTCCTAATCTGCTGGGTCTTGACACTGTAGATGATGGGGTTCATCAAAGGTGGGAAAACGATGTAGATGTTGCCCATAAGTACATGGATCAGGGGAGAGGTGCTTGCCAAAACGGTGCACCATTGTTAGGCTAATGATAGGGATGTAAAACACCAGAACAGCACAAACGTGGGAGATGCAGGTCTGCAATGATTTATGCCACTCCTCCTGAGAGGCAATTGCCAAGACTGCCCTAAGAATCAGGACATAGGAGTAGAGGATCAGAAAAGCATCCAACAACAGTGTGAAAATGACCAGCATCAGGGCGTAGTAGCTATTAAATCTGATGTCTGAGCAAGCTAGGCGGAGAAGGTCCTAGTGCAGGCAGAAAGAGTGGGAGAGGATGTGAGAATGGCAGTAATGGAAAAATTTCAGATTGATGATGGGGGGTGTAATAAAGAAGAAACTCTTAGCTACTATGGTGAGCCCAATTTTGAAAATCCTGCAATTAGTCAGAATGGAGGAATAACGCAGTGGATGGCAAATAGCGATATACCTATCAAAGGCCATAGTAAGGAGGACAGAGGACTCCATGAAGGAGAGACCATGGATGAAGTAGGACTGAACAATGCAGGAATCCAGGCTGATTTCTCGAATGAACCCCCACAGGGTGCCCAGCACCGTGTGCACTGTTGACAGCTCCATACACAGGTCAGTGACAGCCAGCATGGCCAGGAAGTAGAACATGGGTTGGTGCAGGCTTGGCTCAGTCCGGATCACATGCAACACCGTGCAATTGCCCAAAAGCACCAAGGCATAGATGGTGGAGAAGGGAATGGATATCCAGGGATATTGTCGCTCTAGGCCAGAAAATGCAGTGAGAACAAAGGTGGAAGAATTCACGCTAGGGATTCTCAAAGTGATCATTCTGGCACTGGGATACTTCTTCCAGGCAGTAAGAAAGTGTTTTTCAAAGGAAATGCTCCAATTTCAGATGAGTTAGGTGAAGTTTCAAAGTAAATAAAATTATGCTTAAAGTTAACTAAGTGTAGGAAATATTAGCCAAGCAACTCTGTTCTTTAGAGGTATATTATCTGCTGCCTGGAAGAGAATAGTGGCCTCCCAATGTCATTTCAGAGCCGTTATCATCCACTGACAGCTGCACAGATGTCCTTAGAAGCCACAAGTGAAAATTAATAGACTAGAGGAGGAGGATATGTTGCCTGGGATATTTTCTCAGGGATTCTGGTCACAAGCACAGCTGTAAAATTGGGAGCTGAGGTTCTCAAAGTAATTATTAGTTTCCTCCTCTCTGATTCATTAAATGAAGAGTGAGATTTAGCATTTAAGTATCCAAAATCTATTTAAGTAGTCAGTGCGTACCCATGATTTTCCATTTTCTGCGGTCTCCAAGTGAATTTTTCGTTCAAACAGTCCTTAGTAAAGACATTCCTGTGTTGTTCCACCCCAGATGACACAGCCAACAAATACTTTTTTCTCTGCAGGGACAGGCAGAGAGGAATATTTATGCATGAGATCTTTAGTGACTGATCTCCCATGAGAGCTCTCACACCAAGATGTTCAGCTTACCTGTGGTCTTGTGACAGGAAGACTTGGGTTGAAGACTCTCAGATTCTGACATCAGCCCAGTGATCTCCACCCAGTTATTCACTCATTGAATCAGTACATTCAGAATTCATTTAATATACATTTATTGAAGGGGTGAGCGACTTTTTTCTCTTCTTTAGAACTTAGCATACTTTTTTAAAAGATTTCATTTTATTTATTTGACAGAGAGAGATCACAAGTAGGCAGACAGGAAGGCAGCCAGAGAGAGAGGAGGAAGCAGGCTCCCCACTGAGCAGAGAACCCGATGCGGGGCTCGATCCCAGGACCCTGAGATCATGACCTGAGCCAAAGGCACAGACTTTAACCCACTGAGCCACCCAGGCACCCCAGAACCTAGCATACTAAAGATCAGAAGGAAGGCCAATGTGGAAAGTCCAGAATTTTAAATAGCCTCCTTGCAATAGCATTAATTGTCTTCTCCCACACATTGTTTTCCTGTTTGGGGTTCTGGCCCTGGGAGTCATCATGAAAGGGTTAAAGGCTCTTAGAGTGTAGGCGGGTGCTTTAAAGTCCACACTGGCTTTTATGTTTCATTTCATCCTTTCAACATGTTCAATGAGCTTCAGATTCTGGCTTCATCTTGTGACTCATTCCTCATCTTTGTCATCCTAGCACACCAGGCAGCCCTCAGGCTATCCCTCTTCTGAATGTACCCTCTATCCCTGTCAGACCCCTTCCAGAATCCCCTCGGCCGTTATTTTTGCCCTGAGCCCCTCTCCATGTAAAATAATTTAGCACACTATTTTTATTTGCCTCCTTCCTTGAATGATTGGAGTCTTTTCCTTTGGAAGAAAAATATGTACGTCTTGATCACTTCTTTTCTTTCTCAAAAGCACCATTTCTCTTCTTTCCTGAGATGTTTCTCCGAATGTTCTTTCTGCCTAAGATGTTCTTTTCACAGTAATGGTCTTTCCCATCTCCTCTCCAACCTCTTCCTCCTCTTTGTAAAATAATCTTATATTTTTCCTCGCCAACTCAACCATCACTTTTCAGGAAGTCCCTTAGCTGAGACAGATTTTCCCCGCATATCTATTATTTTGGTGACATATATTTATCTTTATATAATTATTCAATTTATAATTTGATATTCATGGGTCTCTGTTATATACTGAATTATAAGCTTCCTGACAGGGGGATAGTGTTAATTCTTATTCTGTCTAGAATAAGACAGGTAGGTTGAAATTTGTACCTCAAAGTCCTGTCACCTCTCCTCTATGCTCAGACTCATGGATACAATCATGTACTTGAGATCTTCATCTGTATATTTAATCCAAAAATTCAGATTATAACAAAAAAATATTTGGTTTTCCTCAGAAATCAATCCTTTTCTCATTTCCTCCTGGTGTCATAAAATGACTCCACAAATCACAGGATTGCTTAAGGAAACTCTCAAAAGGCTTTCTTGATTCTTCTCTTTCCTTCCCTCTCCTGGCTATCAAATCCTTCATCTCTTTCTACCATTTCCAGCCTCAAACATACGTACAACCTGTCTATTTCTCACGTATACACTATACACTACCATTATCTCAGTACATAATACTGTTATCTGTTCCTTAGCTATTATAATAATTTACCAGCTGGTTTTATTATTTTTCCCCTTGCCCCCTACACAGGTGTTCTCCCCAGAGAAACCAGACCTCTATTCTTTTTTTTTTTTTAAGATTTTCTTCCTTTACCTATTTGAGAGAGAAAGAAAGAAAGAGAGAGAGAAGAGCAAAGAGAAGAACAATCAGACTCCAAGCTGAGCCCTGAGTCCAAAGCAGGGCTTGATCCCAGGACTTTGAGATGATGACCTGAGCAGAAATCAAGTTGGACACAACTGAATGAGCTTCCCAGGCACTCCAAGCCTTTTTAAATTTACTTTTATTTATTAGTTTTTTTTAAAGATTTTTAAAATTTTTATTTGAGACAGAGAGAGAGAGAGAGAGAGAGAGAGTGAGTACAAACGGGAAACTGGCAGGCAGAGGGAGAAGCAGGCCCCTCATTGAGCTAGGAGCATGATGTAGGCCTCGATGCCAGGACGCTGAGATCATGACCTGAGCCTAAGGGAGATGCTTAACTGACTGAGCCACCCAGGTGTCCCAAGACTGCTTTTTTTAAAACATCTGCTAGAACACATGAGGCCATGTTAAAAAATTAAATAAAATAACAAAAAACAAAATTCACTAAAGGATATTCATTGCTTTTATTTTTTTTTAATTTTATTTTTAATATTTGCCCAAGGGGTACAGGTCTGTGAAT
The DNA here is from genome assembly GCA_002007465.1 of Ailurus styani. Classification (NCBI taxonomy): domain Eukaryota; kingdom Metazoa; phylum Chordata; class Mammalia; order Carnivora; family Ailuridae; genus Ailurus; species Ailurus styani. Next base: position 8 of record LNAC01001329.1, on the reverse strand, counting down.
CATCAGGC
>LNAC01001328.1:221653-233303 GCA_002007465.1 Ailurus styani | reverse complement strand
TTTTTTTTTAATTTTATTTATTTATTTGACACAGAGAGAGAGACAGCAAGAGCAGGAAACAGGTGAAGGGACTGGGGGAGGGAGAAGCAGGCTTCCCAAGGAGCAGAGAGCCCAATGCGGGGCTCAACCCCAGGACCCAGAGGTCATTCCTGAGCCAAAGGCAGATGCTCAATGGCTGAGCTACCAAGATGCCCCCATCTGATTCTTTACACAGCAGTCAGTCTGCAGGATGACTTATCTCCCCAACCAGATGTCTGTCCCCTTTCATACACAGACAGGCATGAAGCAGGTGATGGGTAGGCTTTCAGGACAGTTGGGGAGGCTCTTAACACATTCCAGGTGGATATTCCAGCATGTTGTTTTAGAAAACAGGAATCCATGCCACATGCCGTTTCTGCCCCGGGGAAAAAAAAACCAGAAAGAATCCTTTCAGCACCTTGTTTCATGAGCAAGCATACTTTCTTAGTAAAAGAAAACTCATTTGCAATCATTTAAATTTTCTATCTCTTGATGAAGTTATTTGGTATCTTAACTGAGGAGGAAGGGACCCACTCATCCTCATGTAGCTGCCTCATATGAGAACCAAGGTCTATGACGTGATGATGTCAGAGATGACCAGAAGTGGGTTTTCTGTGTGTACCTGGATGTCTAGTCAGTTAAGGGTCAGACTCTTTATTTTACCTTAGGTCATGAGATTGAACGCTGTGTCAGGCCCCTTGCCTTAAGATACTGTCTCTCTCTTTCCCTCTGCCCCAACCCCACGTGTTCTCTCATCTCTCTCTCTCTCTCTCTCTCTCTCTCTCTCTCTCTCACTCACTCACTCTCTAACAAAAAAAGGGAAGAAGAATAAGAAGTGGATGTTCTGAGGGGTCTTACACCACAGGTGGAAGGGGAGTGGTGGTGAATACTGATCCTATCTTATTAAATTTGCTATCGTGAAAAAGTGTTATTTTTCTAACACTAAAAGTGAAGACAACTAAAACAGAACAAGTAAAGATTCATGTGGGCAGGAAAATTTGGATAGAATAGTCAGGCTTTGAAATTGGTCTGGAAGAATGAAAAATATCTTTAAAAAGAAGGCTTTTCCAGATAAGGTTAGAGGCAAACTTTACATCCCCAGGTCAGAAATCCGAGCAAAGCCTGGGCAGTAAGAGAAGGTCTCCTGTCTAGAGTGATGCGGGGACTGAGGTACTCCCTGCCCTAACAACACACTCCAAGCCACCCCATGTTGTACAAACTCTTATGCCTTCTCTCTTCTCTCCTCCCTCTAGTGTCCTCACTGCCCAGCCATGGGTCAGTCCTCCTCTTCCACAACCTCTAACATAAAGAGCGATGATTTTGCCTCTTTCTTTGAGAATTTTTTTAAAGACATCAAGATGGAAAGCAGTACCTTCTCTCAGGAAAACCTCAAGATTGCTGTATCACACCTGGAGAAGGGAGACCATGAGGAAACTGAGGTTTCTGCCCTCAGTAGTGCATTGAAGGACACTGAGAATGCCCGAGTGAACATTGCTGTGACTGGGGAGCCTGGGTCAGGGAAGTCCAGCTTCATCGATGTCCTGAGGGGGGTGGGGCATGAGGAAGAAAGGGCTGCCCCCACTGGGGTGCTGGAAACAACCCTCAGCAGAACCCCATACAACCACCCCAAACTTCCCAATGTGACATTATGGGACCTGCCTGGCATAGAGATCTTTCCAACAGAGAATTATCTGGAGAAAATGAAATTGAGTGAGTATGACATGCTTATTATTGTCTCTGATCGACGTGTCACACTAAATATTGTGCAACTGGTTACAGCAATTGGGAAAATGGGGAAGAAGTTCTACTTAGTTTGAACTAAAGTGGACAGTGATTTACATAATTTACAGATGTGTAAACCCAAGACTTTCCATAAGGATCCAACCCTGCAAATGATCCGTGATAACTGTGTGGGATGCCTGCTAAAAAGCAATGTGAGTGACCTTCAAGTCTTCTTAGTCTCCAGCATCGACGTGTCTGCCTATGATTTCCAGAGCCTGGAGACCACCCTTCTGAGGAACCTCTTAGTCCACAATTGCCACACGTTCAGACAGTAAATACCTCCTTAACGTTATCAAGGCTGATATTCACCAAAACAAGGATTATCTGAAACTGAAGATCTGGCTGGAGGCTCCGACGGCTGGAGCATCAGCTACAGCCCCTGAGCCTTTTGAGGGTTTGATCAGTGATAAGGATATGGAGACGCTAGAGGAGACCTTAACCCTCTACCCGACTTTCTCTGGGCTGGATGACCCATCCCTGGAAAATATGATCAAGGACTTACATGTATCAGTGGAGAAATTCTAGAGAAGAATTATGTCTCCATCTACTCTCAACTGAGAAGGATGTAAGTCTTCATTTGAAAAACTGTTGAGTTATATGGGAAAATTGTGCTGTATAGCTCGAGGAGTCAGTGATACTGATTTTTACTTTCCAACCACTTTCTACTTGCAGAATTATTTCCTTGAGACTGTGGTGAGTGATACTAACGTTCTTCTTAAAAAAGAAGAGATTTTCTAAGGACCCCATGGGCTCTGGGCAAGCTTATCTGCTTAAGCATGTGGGGGATAAAAAGGGGGAAAGTGAGGCAGAGAACTTCTGAATCATTCTCAGTGTTGGCACAGCATCGGTGCCTAGAAAGATGACTTAGGTCTTCCCTGAAGTAATCCTGACCCACAGCTCTCAGGGGGCACTACAGACGTTTCCATAACTCACTCTTGAACCAACCACCGACTTAATGACTATTATTTGACAGTAAAACAATCAGTCCTGAAGAATCCTTCCTTCATATGATCCTTCTTGGGAAAACGAAGGACAAGAATCTGAATCTTCTGCTTAGAGGTGAGAATAACACTTTGTGTGATGGTTACCTCATATCCAGCACTGGTCTTACTACTGACATACTTGTAAGAAATGGCTGTGCCCACAGTAAGTCCTGAAAACTGAATTTGTAAATAAATGCCTCCATAGTCCATTTTTGGTGTTCCTGACATTCTGTTATGAATGTATAAATTCTGATCATTAAGATCATCAATTAATGTTGAGTGATATCCTCCGCATCTTCTTTCTAGGGTTACCATTTTCTTTAATAAACATAAGAGATAGTGAGCAGAATATGTGTCACAGGAAATGAAAGAGAAATTCTAGCTATGGAAAACATCATCTGGGCACTTTGTAAGAGGGAGAGGTGCATAAGATGGCAACATAGTCCGGGGGTTCCTTGGTGGCTAAACAGTATATTTGGTGCCGGAATTTGAGAGGTTAGGGAGTGAAAGACAAGAAAATTGTGATAAAACTTAGTGGACATTTTTAAAAACGCAAAAGACACTTACACATGTGAAAGGATACACAATCCTTCATCTGAAAGGTGAAATTCAAATTATAAATGGCATCTACACTAAGATATCATTTTTCCCCTATTAGATTTGGGTATTTTGCTAAGTTTGACATTTGCTGGGTAAAACTGTAGAAAAATAGTTGTTGTTGTACATTGTTGGTAGTGAGAGTACAAGCTTTTCCTTATGATATGAATAAGTTCTGCCAATGGTGACTCTAGTTAATACTACTGTGTTATATACTTGAAATTTGCCAATAGAGTAGATCTTAAGTGTTCTCAGCACACACACACACACACACACACACACACACACGTGCTAAATATGTGAGGTGATGGATGTGTTAATCGACTTTGGTAATCAGTTCACTACATATACATATATATGAAATCATCACATTGTACACTTTAAATATCTATGACTGTATCTGTCAATTGTACTTAAATCAAGCTGGGGAAATAAGAAACTAGGGATAGGGTGGATGGGTTATGGACATTGGGGAGGGTTTGTGCTTTGGTAAATGCTGTGAAAGATGTAAGCCGGATGATTCACAGACCTGTACCCCTGGGGCAAAGAATAAAAAAAGAAAGAAAGAAAGAAAGAAAGAAAGAAAGAAAGAAAGAAAGAAAGAAAGAAAGAAAGAAAGAAAGAAAAGAAACTAAACAGCTGGAAACATTATAAAAAGATATATGCCTCAAGTTATTAATCTCTGTCCTATTTGAAATGGGAAAACATAGAATTCAACTGTTCTTCAATAGGAAATGTCACAGCCACAAAATAGACTACTTGACAACCATTCAAAGAAATGAGTAATATACTATATATTGCTACGCTGTCATCTTCAGGATCCATTGTTCAATGCAAAAAGGAAGGTGGAGGAGTATGTGTACACTATGTTACTGATGACCTAAGAAAGTTCACAATATGAATATATGTTTACACATATTCTTCAATTAAATATGAGCAAACTTTAGGAATAAAATTCAATTATTTATAGGGGAGGTGATTGTTGGTGCCGGGTGGAGAGGCAGTGGTATGAGCTCGATTCCACTTGAAGCAATTTATTTTACATTGGAACTGTGCAAATTTTTACATAGATATGCGACTGTATAAACACAAACACCCAACATATAGAAATAAAAAGCATAACATAACATGTTTATGTATGCTTCATTTTGGTGTAACAAAACAGAAGTTATTTCAAGGCTTCATTTCTAATTATTAAAATTCCGGTGTAATTAACACAGTGCTATATTAGTTTCAGGTGTACTATATAGAGATTCAACGAGTCCATTCATCACTCGGTGCTCATCACGATAATATAGCCTTCATCCCCTTCACCGATTTGATCCATTTCCCCCACCACGTCCACTCTGGCAACCACCGGGTGTTCTTTATATCCGAGAGCCTGTTGTGTGTGTGTGTGTGTGTCTGTCTCCTTTTATCTTTGTGTGTTTCTTTGTTTTCTTTCTTAAATTTCACATGTGAGTGAAATCACGTGGCTTTTATTTTTCTCTGGCTGGCATAATTCAGTTAGCATGAAACGCTCTAGATCCATTCACGCTGTTGCAAATCTCATTCACTTTTATGGCTGAGTCATGTTCCATTCTATATGTACTCCACATCTTCTTTATCCATTTCTCACTGGATGGACACCCGGGTTGCACCCAAATCTTGGCTATTGTAAATAATTATGCAATAAACATGGGGAGCCATATGTCTTTTCAAATTAGTGTTTCCAATTTCTCTGAGTAAATACCCCATAGAGGGATTATTGGATCATATAGTAACTGTACAGTTAAGTTTCTGAGGAAGTGCCATACCCTTCTGTCCATGGACTACACCAGTTTGCAATCCATCAACAGTGCACAGGGGTTCCCTTTTCTCCACATCCTCACCAACACTCGTTGTTTTCTGTGCTTTTAATTGCAGTTATTCTGACGAGTGAGGTGGGATCTCATTGTGATTTTGACTTGCATTTCCTGATGAGGAGTGATGTTGAGCATCTTTTCACGGGTCTGTTGGCCATCTGAATGTCTTCTTTGGAGAAATGTCTGTTCACATCTGCTCATTTTTATATCAAATTATTATTATATCTTTTGGTGTTGAGTTGCATCACATCCGTACCATATATGTTTGGATATTAACCCCTCATCATATATGTAATTAGCAAGTATCTTCTATTCAGTTGACTGTCCTTTTGTTTTGTTGATGGTTTCCTTCAATATGCAAAATCTTTGTATCATGATGTGGCCTCAGTAGTTTGTTTTGCTTTTGATTCCCCTGCCTCGGGGGAAAGCTATCTAGAAAAATGCAGCTACAGCTGCTGTCAGAGGTATTACTGCCTGTGTTCTCTTCTAAGATTTTCGTGGATTCAGGTTTCACACTTAGGTTTAATCCATTATAGGCTTATTTTTGTGTATGAAGTAAGTGGTGCATGTAGGTGTTGCCAGGTTGATACATGGCGTGGACCAGGCTACTCATACTGTGTGACAAAATCCACGTATGGGGGATGATCCTGAAAGTCAGGAGACTCCATAGCTGGCTCATACTACTTCCTTCCTTTGTGTTTTTGGTTTTCTTCGTAATTATGGGAATTGTCAATGGGCTTCACGATGGAGTGACTACAAATCTTGCTTGCGCTCACTCCAATAAGCACAATGAAACTGCTTCCAAGAATTCAGCAAATATAATTAAACCTAATATTACTCAATGTCCACCTATTTGCAATGCAAAGAACATGAGTGCCATGGAGTTCATGATGTGTCCTTATGGGAAAGAATTAAGAGAATGCCCCCCCCCATACGGCCTATGGAGTCCGGAGTGGAAACATAAGAATAGGGACTTATGGAATAAGTATTTTAAGAGAATAGGTTGCGATTACTGTGTACTACATAATGACATACATTAGCTTACTTTGTATTGTTCACTTAATGTTATACCCTCATCTGTCACCTCTTGCTCGTGGGGTAGATTGTTATCCTTTGCAGGAAATCATTAAGACTTTGGTTAATCATATTTGGAGAAATTGAAAGGGGACTATAATCATTATCTAAAAATAAAATCCCATACTTGATGAAATGGAAAAATAAGGAAATGTAAAACATATAAATAAAGTCCCTCCGTGCCAATCGGGAGGAGATGCTTACAACCCATACCTGTGTGTGAGCCTCCTCATTTGCCGACGCTGTCCTTTCCTTCCTGTACCCATCCCCTCTGGAGCTGGACTGCAGCAAGAGGTGCCCAACATGGGGCAGGAAGGTAAGCTAATCTATTCAGGGACAGCTAGGGCTCTGCCTGGGTTACTGCAGACCCCCCTGTCAAGGAACACAGCGTGAGAAAAGGCAGATAGACAGAACTAGAGAAGTCATGGGCCATAATGAGTCTAAGGAATGTAGACTCTTTATTGATATTATCAAACATATGATTGAAAAAAGAGGTATCAAGGTTACTAGTAGTCGGTTGGCTCGGTTTTTATCCTTTGTTGAAACTTGCTGTCCCTGATTCCCTAAAGATGGTAGTTTGGATATTAGGACATGGAATAGTGTAGGTGAGGAAATTAGAGCATACTATTCTAATCATGGGCCAGAGAATGTACCAGTAGAGGCCTTTTCACTATGGTCATTATTAAGAGATCTATTGGATTCCTCGCCTACATCCCAAACTCTTGATAAAAAATTAAGGGAAAGTCAGCAAGCAGCTCCCTCAGAGGAAACCCCATTATTACAGAAATCTGCCTCTCAAATCTTTGCGATCGAAGCGGCTGATTCAGAAGAGGAGGATGACTATGATAAAAGAGGTAGAAGTATATATGATCAACTTTCCCCTGAGGAGGAGGCTGACTTAGAGGAAGAAGCTGGAAAATATCATGAGAAAGATTGGCACCTTTTTGTAAATGCCACAGCCCCAAAACGTGACTCCATGGTTAATTTATGCAAAACTGCCAAAACTCCCAAGAAAAGAGTTCCAGCCCCTAAAAAACCCCTGGCACCATTGAAAAATATAGGGTTTAAGGGAGCCATGCGAGATGCCCTTAGAGATGGAGACCTTACTTTTAAATGCTTTCCAGTGATCTATGAGGATGAATAGGATGAACCTCAATGGGAACCCCTCCCTTATAAGGTCTTGAAGAAGTTAAAAAGGTCAGTCTCTGATTATGGACCCACCTCTCCATATACCATGCAACTGGTAGAAACCATTGCAAGTAGATGGATGACTCCTTACGACTGGCATCAGACAGCAAAATCTTATCTCCCTGCATGAGCTTATCTATTGTGGAAAGCTGAATATGAGGAACTTGCTAAACAATGAATGACTTTATTAACAAGAGATCTGGCAGGTGTTCAATTACCTATGACATCGTAATGGGGTTAGACGAATGGTCACAGGCTCGTGATCAATTAAATCTATTTAAAGATGCCTTGAGCCAATCTTCCACCATAGCAGTCAATGCTTGGATACATCTGCCCACTGGTGAGGTTAAAGCTACTGGTCTTAGTAATATTAAACAAAACCTAGAGGAACCCTATCAAGACTTTTTAGCAAGACTGATTGATGCAGTAGAAAAGACCATTCCAAGTGATGGAGCTGCTCAAATTATAATAAAGCAATTGGCCTTTGAAAATGCAAATACAACCTGTCAAACCCCGATCTGACCCGTTCGAAAAACCGGGACACTCAATGATTCTGTAAAAGCCTGTTCAGAAATTACTCCCTCTTATTTGCAAGGCATTGCTATAGCAGCCGCCTTACAGGGCCAAACAAGTACCCAATTTCTTGCTAATCTAAATAATAAGGGCATAAAAAATAATACATCTAATAATGCTTCTTGTTTTTCTTGTGGCCAGGTGGGTCACTTTAGCAGGTCCTGTCCCAATAAGATTGCTAATGGCCCAGGGCAAATGAACCCACCTCCTAATCCATCTGCCCCAAAACATTGTGCCCTCATTGCAATAAGGGATTTCATTGGAGCAAGGAATGTCGATCCAAATATCATAAAAATGGATCTTTGCTTCCTCCTAATGATCAGATCGCCAATCAAATGCCAAATACTCCTGCCAATTTGACACCTCAGCCCAACACCTTTTCGGGAAACTGGGTAAGGGGCCCGACCCAGGCCCCTCAAATAATCGGGAATCCCAACAATCCCTTCCGCAACGAAGGACCATATCAGACCTTGCAAAAGCCACCCATGGCAGCGCAGGGTTGGACTTGTGTTCTACCTCCTCAGTAATTCTGACACCTGATCAAAGTTATTCGACTGTGTCAACAGGGGTATTTGTACCTCTCCCAGATAATACATTTGGATTGCTCTTGGGTCATAGTTCAACCTCATTATGAGGAATTGAAGTCATACCAGGTGTAATTGACTCAGATTATACAGGAGAAATTAAAATAATGTTAGAACCTCCTATAAAGACTCTTCAAATTCAGGCAGGACAAAGAATAGCTCAGTTACTTTTGCTCCCTTTGGTTTCAGTCAATAATTCTTCAGTCTCCTCCACTCTGAGAGGAGAAGCAGGATTCGGTTCTAGTGATATGGCTTTTTGGGTTCAAAAAATAAAAATGTCTTGCCCTACAAAGGTTCTAAAGATACAGGGAAAATCAATTGGGGGATTAGTAGATACTGGGGCCGATGTAACATGTATAGCAGGAAAAGATTGGCTGAATGCCTGGCCCACTAAGAGCACTCTCTCAACCTTGGTGGGTTTAGGATCAACAAATAATGTAGCTAAGAGCTCTCAGATGTTGACTTGGGATGATGGCAAAACCTCTGGAACTTTTCATCCTTATGTTATTCCCTCATTACCAATGAACCTATGGGGCAGAGATATACTCTCTCAAATGGGTCTGTTACTTTTCAGTCCCAATGATAAAGTGACAGCCCAAATGCTACAAATGGGCTTTAACCCTGAACAAGGTCTTGGAAAAAATCAGGAGGGTATAACTACCCCTATAGTGCCTGTTCAAAGAAAGCCTAGGGAAGGTTTGGGCTATCAATCAAATTTACCCTAGGGGCCATTGTTAAAGTTACAGCCGATCCAATAGAATGGAAAGATGATACCCCAGTGTGGGTAGAACAATGGCCACTATCTGATGAAAAAATACAGACTGCAACTGAACTTATTAATGAACAACTAACCAAGGGCCATAAAGAACCCACCAATAGTCCTTGGAATACTCCTATTTTTGTCATCAAGAAAAAATCAGGAAAATGGAGACTGTTACAGGATCTCCGAGCTATTGATAGCACCATGGAGACAATGGGAAGCCTACAGCCCGGATTACCATCTCCGGTAGCTATCCCAAAAAATGACTATGTTATAGTCATTGATTTACAAGACTGCTTTTTTACTATCCCTTTAGCACCACAGGATTGTAAAAGATTTGCTTTTAGTGTTCCCTCACCAAATTTGAAATGACCTTATCAAAGATACCAGTGGACAGTCCTCCCTCAAGGAATGAAAAATAGCCCAACACCATGTCAAAAATTTGTAGATTCAGCTCTCCTCAAATTTAGACAATCATATCCTCAAGTCTATTGTGTTCATTTTATGGACGATATACTTAATAGCCATTCTGAACATTCCCTCCTTCAAGGAGCCTTAACAGTCTTGGTTCAAGCCCTACAGGAATTCGGGTTAATTGTAGCCCCAGAAAAAATTCAAACTGACCCTCCTATCAATTATTTAGGAAGGATCATTCATTCCTCTTTTGTTGTGGCTCAACATCTCCAGCTTAGGACAGATTCCTTACTAACATTAAATGACTTTCAAAAATTTCTGGGTGATATTAATTGGATAAGGCCTTATTTAAAATTGGCCACACAAGATTTAAAACCCTTATTTACTATTCTCCAAGGTGATTCTAATCCAAATTCACCTAGACAACTAACAACTGAAGCCAAGGAGGCTCTTAACAAGGTTGAGAAGGCCATTAATGACCAACAGTTGCTTAGATTAGATTATACAAAAATATGGGAATATATCATTCTGCCTACACCCCATACTCCCACAGAAGTTTTACAGCAAAATGGGGCCTTGGAATGGATCCATCTCCCAGTGACTTCTAAAAAGGTTGCTTGTGCTTACACCTCCCTTGTGGCGCTGTTAATTATCAAAGGCAGAATTTGGAGTATTGAGTTATTTGGAAAAGAATTTACATCCTTGATATTACCTTATAAAAAGGAAGAGGTTGATCATCTATATCAATTAGACCCCGTTTGGCAAATTGCTATTCATTCATCTGTGGGAATCATAACTTATCACTTGCCATCCCACCCTCTGTTACAATTCNACTTGCCATCTCACCCTCTGTTACAATTTTTTAAAGAACACCCTTTTATATTTCCCAAAATAATTACCTCATCTCCTTTACCCTGCCTGCAACCTTGGTCTTTACAGATGGGTCTTCCACAGGAAAGACTGCTTATGTCATTAATGGTCATAGAAATGTCACTCAAACTTCTGAAAGTTCAGCTCAGAGAACTGTACTAATAGCCGTAATAGAAGTTCTAAAAATATTATATGATCAACCACTTAAGCTTTTTCCTGATTCCCAATATATAGTCAGATTATTTCCTGTATTTGAGACAGCTATTATAACCTCTAATAAAACTTCATTTGCATCAAGGCTTTTAGAACTGCAGAACCTGGTGCAAACCAGGACACAAAAAATATTTGTAGGTCACATCCGTGGTCATTCAAAATTGCCAGGACCTCTAACGGTAAGCAATAATGTGGTTGATCTAGTGACCAAAGAAACTGTATTCACTATCGAGGAAGCTACCAGTAGTCATGCCATTCATCACCAAAATACCCCTCACTAAGAAAATAGTTTCACATAACCCGAGAAGCTGCTCCAGAAATTGTAAGAAAATGTGCAGTCTCTCCGACAACTCAACCCTCTTTGCCTATGGGAGTAAGTCCACAAGGACTCAGACCCAGTGATTTATGGCAAATGGATGTAACTCATATATCTAGTTTTGGCAAGCTTAGCTATGTATGTGGTTCTGTAGACACATTTTCTCATATCATCATGGCCACTGCTAGAGCAGGAGAAGCCTTTAAAGATGTCTCTCAGCATTTAATGTTCTGCATTGCTTATGCAGGTATGCTGAAAGCTATAAAAACGGATAATGCACCTGCATATACCTCTGCAGCCTTTAAAAAATTCTGGGATACCTTTAAAATTTCCCATAGTACGGGAATTCCTTATAATCCTCAAGGACAAGCCGTTGTGGAACGTGCTCAACAAACTTTAAAAACACAAATAACTGGGCACCTGGGTGGCTCAGT
>LNAC01001328.1:160128-217684 GCA_002007465.1 Ailurus styani | reverse complement strand
AAAACAAACTGAGGGTTACTGGGGGGTGGGAGGGTAGGGATAGGGTGGATGGGTTATGGACATTGGGGAGGGTTTGTGCTTTGGTGAATGCTGTGAAAGATGTAAGCCTGATGATTCACAGACCTGTACCCCTTGGGCAAATAATAAAAATAAAATTAAAAAAAAAAAAAGAACTGAACTAGTAGCTGTAATAGAAGATCTAAAAATATTTTACGATCAACCTCTTAATCTTTTTATGGATTCTCAATATGTGGTCAGATTATTTCCTATAATTGAGACAGCTATTATACCCTCCAATAAGACTTCTATTGCATCAAGGCTTTTAGAACTGCAGAACTTGGTACAAACCAGAACACCAAAAATATTTGTAGGTCACATCTGTGGTCATTCAAAATTGCCAGGACCTCTAACGGAGGGCAATAATGTGGCCGATCTATTGACCAAAGAAACTGTATTCACTATTGAGAAAGCTACTGGTAGTCATGCTCTTCATCACCAAATGCCTCCTCATTAAGAAAACAGTTTCACATAACTTGAGAAGCTACTCAAGACGTTGTGAGGAAATGTGCAGTCTGTCCTACAACTCAACCCTCTTTGCCTATGGGAGTAAACCCACGAGGACTCAGACCCAATGACTTATGGCAAATGGATGTAACTCATATATCTAGTTGTGGCAAACTTAGCTATGTGCATGTTTCTGTAGACACATTTTCTCATATCATCACGGCCACAGCTAGAACAGGAGAAGCCTTTAAAGATGTCTCTCAACATTTAATGTCCTGCTTTGCTTATGCAGGTATGCCGAAAGCTATAAAAACTGATAATGCACCTGCATATACCTCCGCAGCCTTTAAAAAATTCTGTGATACCTTTAAAATTTCCCATAGTACAGGAATTCCCTATGATCCTCAAGGACAAGCCATTGTGGAACGAGCTCATCAAACTTTAAAAACACAAATAACTAAACTCCAAGCTTCAGATTATAAATATAGTTCACCACATCATATATTAAATCATGCACTCTTTGTGATAAATTATCTGAACTCTGATTCTCATGAAGTAACTCCCATACTGAGACATTGGGAACACGAGGATGCAAAACCAAAACCTTTAGTTCTTTGGAAGGATTTGCTTTCTGGAATATGGAAAGGTCCAGATGTGTTATTAATATGTGGGCGAGGTTACGCTCACGTCTTTCCACAGGACGCTGACTCACCTATTTGGATTCCAGACAGGCTAATAAGACATCATGTCTCGCAAGATACCTCCCCTCCCACGGCCGATGTGTAGACCTTTACCCCCTTTAAATATTCGCCCTAGAAAAGATGCTGTTAAATCTCCAGAAGCTGCAGAAAACCTGGTTCCTCCACTCCAGCTGCTACGCCTTGAAGAACAGTCCTCAGTCCTTACTGCTACGCCTATGGTGACAACCCAACGCAGTCATCTACTGTTCTGGGGACAAGTGAAGCAGCTTTCAAATCAAGCTCAGTGAATAGTGAAGGGACAAGGCACTGCGGTGACTCCTGAAACTATGTTTGTGGCTATGCTGGTGGTTATCTCATGCTAGGTGATATGTGTGTCTGCTTCTCATCATTGGGCTTATATTCCGGATCCTCCAATTTTACACCCAACCCCCTGGGGTGCAACCTCTGTACGTGTATTTACTAATAATTCTGATCTATTGGGCGGAAATTCTAACTCGTTCATTTTACATAGATCTGATAGTAATTTTACCTTTTATGGAAAACTTGACACTCCTCCCATATGCTTTGGTACAAATACTACTCAGTTATCTTTCGGATGCTTACCTGTAAATTATCGAGGTATGCTTACTGATTCCCCTAGTGGAAATCCTAAAATAAGAGATTTATGGATCTTAAATTTACCATATCTTGGAACTTATAAAGATAATGAAACTCCTGTCCCTCCCCCTACCACACTTCCTCTGTGTGAGGCATTGTTGGGGGATCTTAATTCAGCCTGGACTCATGTTGATAGGTTTCAGGGATTTCCTTTATGGCACAAATGTATCTTCTCAAAGGATGGCTTACAATTTGTACCCCGTAATTCAAATCAATTGTTGATTATTCTTGTCTAGTCCTAATTACGACTATAGAAGTTATCTGATTAACAATACTGAAAAATATTTTTGGAATGATAATTTAATCTCAAAACCAGAAAAAAATTAATAGATGATTCTCCCTAGGCTCGGTGAGCCCTATCCTGGTAACAAAAATCCCTACTGGAACTCAAATATACCCTAAATTATATAGAGTATTGGCCTCCACTGGAATGATTTTTTTAAAGAGACCTAGGCAACCTGATCATGTGGATGTAGTGACTGCCTGTGTGGGTCCACCATATGCTCTGTTAATCCAAGCTTCTGGGAGAATAAACATAAAAAAAAAAGATAACCATACTTACCATGTCTATCGTAACAAATGTACTTTAACTAATTGTATAGATCCAACTATTGGACCAACTGTTACTGCGCTCATACATCAAACTCCATACATAGTATTGCCAGTTGAATTGAATGATCAATGGTACGAGGACCCAGGAATGTATGCTATACAATTAATAGATCAAGCTTTAAGTAGGCTTAAGTGTTTTGTTGCAGCACTAATCCTAGGAATAATTGCTTTAATAGCTATTATAAGTTTGTTTGCTTTATCTACCACTGCGTTAGTTCAAGAAATACATACTGCCAACCATGTTGATTCCCTAAGTGGAAATGTATCAACTGCTTTATATATACAAGATCAGATATATTAAAAAAAATTGAAGCTTACTTAAACGCTCTTGAAGAGGCTGTTCTGTATATTGGTAATCGGATTCAAAATCTAAAGACACGTTTAAGTACCAAATGTCATGGACAATATAAGTGGATCGTGTACATCCACATCTTTATAATTCGTCAGAAATGCCATGGGAAAGAGTTAAGAACCAGCTCTTGGGCATTTGGGATAATAATAATGTTTCACTAGACCTAACTAATCTCCAAGACAAAATTAAGGAAATTAGTGAATCTCATGTTTTTATGACCTCAGCCTCTGACGTGGCCACCTCCTTCTTGGCAACCCTGCAACATTATACCTCTACTACTGCCTGGTTCCCCTCCTCAATCAACTTAGGATTTCCGTATTAATTATTGTTCCCCTTCTATTTCTCTTCCCAGTCATCGTCAAATTGTTAAGCAGAGGAATCAGACAAACACACCTGGAATCGAAGACTTTACAATTGAAAGCCAAAAATAAAAAAAGGGGGAAATGGCGTGGACCAGGCTACTCATACTGTGTGACAAAGTCCACATATGGGGGATGATCCTGAAAGTCAGGAGACTCCATAGCTGGCTCATACCACTTTCTTTCTTTGTGTTTTTGGTTTTCTTCGTAATTATGGGAATTGTCTATGGGCTTCACGATGGAGTGACTACAAATCTTGCTTACGCTCACTCCGATAAGCACAATGAAACTGCTTCCAAGAATTCAGCAAATATAATTAAACCTAATATTACTCAATGTCCACCTATGTGCAATGCAAAGAACATGAGTGCCATGGAGTTCATGATGTGTCCTTATGGGAAAGAATTAAGAGAATGCCCCACCCCCCCATATGGCCTATGGAGTCTGGAGTGGAAACGTAAGAATAGGGACTTACGGAATAAGTATTTTAAGAGAATAGGTTGCGATTACTGCGTACTACATAATGACATACATTAGCTTACTTTGTATTGTTCACTTAATGTTATAGGTCAACCCTCATCTGTCACCTCTTGCTCATGGGGTAGATTGTTATCCTTTGCAGGAAATCATTAAGACTTTGGTTAATCATATTTGGAGAAATTGAAAGGGGACTATAATCATTATCTAAAAATAAAATCCCATACTTGATGAAATGGAAAAATAAGGAAATGTAAAACATATAA
The DNA here is from genome assembly GCA_002007465.1 of Ailurus styani. Taxonomy (NCBI): domain Eukaryota; kingdom Metazoa; phylum Chordata; class Mammalia; order Carnivora; family Ailuridae; genus Ailurus; species Ailurus styani. The sequence continues at coordinate 213,756 of LNAC01001328.1, read as the reverse complement.
ATAAAGTCCCTCCATGCCAATCGGGAGGAGATGCTTACAACCCATACCTGTGTGTGAGCCTCCTCATTCGCTGACGCCATCCTTTCCTTCCTGTACCCATCCCCTCTGGAGCTGTATTCGGCAGATGCATACGAATTGTGTGCAATTGTTATGTCTTCTCATTGGGTTATCTTTGTATGTGTTCTTCTTTGTCTTTTGTTACAGTCTTTGTTTTAAAGTCTACTTTGTCTGATAAGCATCGGTATCCCAGGTTCTTCTCACATCCTTGTGTATGATAAATGTTCATCCATCACCTTTCTGAATCGTTTGACTAATTTTTGTAGATATAATTGATTTTACTGCTTTTATGCTTTTGTTTTTATAAGGAATTAGTCTACTGCATTTAGGGTTTGTATATAATTGCATTTTTTCCTTTCCTAATTTTCATTTTTTTTGGATTTGTATAAATTCTTTCAATATTTTTCTTTTCTTTTTCAAAAATTTTTTTTAATTTTATTTTTATTATTTGCCCAAGGGGTACAGGTCTGTGAATCATCAGGCTTACATCTTTCACAGCATTCACCAAAGCACAAACCCTCCCCAATGTCCATAACCCATCCACCCTATCCCTACCCTCCCACCCCCCAGTAACCCTCAGTTTGTTTTATGAGATTAGAAGTCTCTTATGGTTTGTCTCCTTCCCCATCCCATCTTGTTTCATTATTTTTCCCTCCCTACCCCCCACAACCCCCCACCCTGCCCCTCAAGTTCCTCATATCAGAGAGATCATATGATAATTGTCTTTCTCTGATTGACTTATTTCACTCAGCATAATACCCTCCAGTTCCATCCATGTCGTTGCGAATGGCAAGATTTCGTTTCTTTTGATAGCTGCATAATATTCCATTGTATATATATACCACCTCTTCTTTATCCATTCATCTGTTGATGGACATCTAGGTTCTTTCCATAGTTTGGCTATTGTGGACATTGCTGCTATAAACATTCGGGTGCACGTGCCCCTGAGGATCACTACCTTTGTGTCTTTAGGATAAATACCCAGTAGTGCGATTGCTGGGTCGTAGGGTAGCTCCATTTTCAACTTTTTGAGGAATCTCCATACTGTTTTCCAGAGTGGCTGCACCAGTTTGCATTCCCACCAACAGTGTAGGAGGGTTCCCCTTTCTCCGCAACCTCGCCAACATCTGTCATTTCCTGACTTGTTGATTTTAGCCATTCTGACTGGTGTAAGGTGGTATCTCGCTGTGGTTTTAATTTGTATTTCTCTGATGCCGAGTGATGTTGAGCACTTTCTCATGTGTCTGTTGGCCATTTGGATGTCTTCTTTGGAGAAATGTCTGTTCATGTCTTCTGCCCATTTCTTGACTGGGTTATTTGTTTTATGGGTGTTGAGTTTGAGAAGCTCTTTATAGATTTTGGATACTAGCCCTTTATCTGATATGTCATTTGCAAATATCTTCTCCCATTCTGTCAGTTGTCTTTTGGTTTTGTTGACTGTTTCCTTTGCTGTGCAAAAGCTTTTAATCTTGATGAAATCCCAATAGTTCATTTTTGCCCTTGCTTCCCTTGCCTTTGGTGAGGTTCCTAGGAAGAAGTTGCTGCGGTTCAAAATTTTTATAGAAAAATTCTGTGATTCATCACTTGCCTGTAATACCTAATGCTTATTATATCAAATGCCCTCCTTAATGCCTATCACCCAGTTACCACATCCCCTCCACCTTCCCTCCAGCAAACCACAGTTTGTTCTCTATTCATGAAGACTCTCTTCTTGGGCGCCTGGGTGGCTCAGTGGGTTAAAGCCTCTGCTTTCGGCTCAGGTCATGATCTCAGTGTCCTGGGATCGAGGCTCACATCGGGCTCTCCACTCCCTGTCTCTCTGCCTGCCTCTCTGCCTACTTGTTATCTCTCTCTGTGTGTCAAATAAATAAATAAAATCTTTTAAAAAAAGACTCTCTTATTGTTTGCCTCCCTCTCTTTATTTTATTATTTTATTTTATTTTATTTTTTATTTATTTTATTTATTATTTTTTTATCTCTCTTTCTCTCCCCCTATGTTCCTGTGTTTTGTTTCTTAAATCTACATAGGAGCAAAATCATATGGTATTTGTCTTTTCTGCCTGACTTAGCATCATACCCTCTGGTTCCAACCAAATCCCCGCAAATGGCAAGATTTCATTCTTTTTAATGGCTGAGTAATATTCCATTGTTTATATATACTACTACTTCTTTATCCATCCATCTGTCCGTGGACATCTGGACTTTTGTCATTTGTTAGCTTGTGGACATTACTCTTAGAAACATTAGGTATATGTGCCCCTTTGAAACACTATTTTTGTATCCTTTGGATAAATACCTAGTAGGACCATTGCTGGGTCATAGAGTAGCTCTATTTTTTACTTTTTGAGGAACCTCAATTTTGCATCCCTGAGTGACTGCAGAGTTTTCTTTCCCACTAATACTGTAAGAAGGTGCCTCTTTCTCTGCGTCTTCATGCAACATCTTGTTGTTTCCTGAGTTGTTAATTTTAACCATTCTGACAGACGTGATGTAATATCTTCTTGTGGTTTTGATTTGTATTTCTCTGGTGCCCAGCCATGTTGAGCATTTTTTCATGTGTCTGTTGGTCACTTCTATGTCTCCTTTGGAGAAATATCTGTTCATGTCTTGTGCCAATTTCTTGATTGGATTGTTTGTTCTTCGGGTGTTAGGTTTGATATGTTCTTTCAAGATTTTGGATACTAGTCCTTTATCTTATATGTCATTTGTGAATATTTTCTCCCATTCCATGAGATAACTTTTACCTTTGTTGTGCAAAAGCTTTTCATGTTGATTAGTTCCAATAGTTCATTTTTGCTTTTTACCCTTCTCTTTGGAAACATGTCTAGAAAGAAGTTGCTGCAACTGAGGTCAAAGCGGTTGCTGCCTGTGTTCTCCTGTAGGATTTGGATGGATTCCTGTCTCACATTTAGGTATTTCTTCCATTTTGAGTTTATTTTTGTGTACGGTTTAAGAAAGGGGTCCTGTTTCTTTCTTTCTTTTCTTTTTCTTTCTTTTTTTTNTTTTTTTTTTTTTTTGTTTATGTGCCTGTCCAATTTTCCCAATGTCATTTGTTAAGAGACTTTTTTTTTTTTAACCACTGGATATTTTTCCTGCTTAGTCAAAGATTAGTTGACCATAGAGTTGAGGGTCCTTTTCTGGGTTTTCTATTCTGCCCCTTTGGCTATATGTCTGTTTTTTTGCCAGTACCATACTATCTGATGATCACAGCTTTGTAATACAGTTTGAAGTCCAGAATTGTGATGCCCCCAGCTTTGGTTTTCTATTTTAAGATTGCTTTGGCCCTTCAGTCACTTTTCTGGTTCCATAGAAATTTTGGGATTGTTTGTTACAGCTCTGTGAAACATGTTGATGGTATTTTGATAGGGATGGCTTTGAATGTGTAGATTGCTCTGGGCAGCGTAGACATTTTAACAATATTTATTCTTCCAATCCATGTGCAGGGAATATTTTTTCCCCATTTCTTTGTGTCTTCTTCAATTTCTTCCATAAGTGGTCTGTAGTTTCTAGAGTACAGATCCTTTACTTCTTTGGTTAGGTTTATTCCTAAGTATCTTATGGGTGCTTTTGTAAATGGAACTGATTTTTTTATTTCTCTTCCTGCTGCTTCATTTTTAGTGTACAGAAATGCAACAGACCTCTGTGGTTTGGTTTTATACCCTGTGATTTTGCTGTGTTCCTCTATGAGTTCCATCAATTTTGTAGTGGAGTCTTTTGGATTTCCTACATACAGTGTCACGTAGTCCGTAAAGAGTGAATGTTTGACTTCTTCATTGTCAATTTGGATGCCTTTTGCTTCTTTTTGCTTTCTGAAAGCTGAGGCTAGGACTTCCAGTACAATGTTGAATAACAGTGGTGAGAGTGGGCATCCCTGTCATGTTCCTGACCCTAGGATGGACAAAAGCTCTCAATCCCCGTTGAGGAAGATTTTCACTGTGGGTATTTCTTTAACCTACTGAGCCACCCAGGCACCCACTGTGCATCTTTCTTTTATGATTTTGCATTGTGTTCCCCTCTATCCCTACATGGTGGAGGGTTTTCATCAAGAGAGTGCAGTGTTTTGTCCAATGATTTTTTTTTGCATCATTTGAGAAGATCTAATGTTCTCATCCTTTTTTTCATTAATGTGGTGTATTACATTGATTGATTTGCAGATATTAAACCACTCCTGTATCCCAGGAATAAGTCCCATTTGATCCTAGGGAATGATCCTTTTAATGTACTGTTATATCCCACTAGCTACTATCTTGGTGAAAATTTTTATGTCCATTTACATCAGGAATATTGGTCAGTAATTCTTCTTTTTAGTGGGGTTTTTGTCTGGTTTGGGGATCGAGGTAAATTTGGCCTCATAGGATGAGTTTGGAATATTTCATTTCTCTTCTTCTTCTTCTTCTTCTTCTTCTTCTTCTTCTTCTTCTTTCTTCTTCTTCTTCTTCTTCTTCTTCTTCTTCTTCTTCTTCTTCTTCTTCTTCTTCTTCTTCTTCTACTTCTTCTTCTTCTTCTTCTTCTTCTTCTTCTTCTTCTTCTTCTTCTTCTTCTTCTTCTTCTCCTTCCCATTCTTCTTCTTCTTCTTCTTCTTCTTCTTCTTCTTCTTCTTCTTCTTCTTCTTCTTCTTGAAACAGTTTCAGAAGAATAGGTATCAATACTTGTTTAAATATTTGGTAGAATTCCCCTGGGAAATCATCCATCCTCGGACTCTTGTATGTTGGGAGATTTTTTGTTTACTGCTTCAATTTCTTTGCTCTCTAGTTTTTTTAGTGTTTTTTTTTCAAGCCCATCTAGTATCTTAATAATTGTTTCAAATTCTATTTCAGACATTTGTGAGTACTACCTTCTGTTCTTTCTATTGACGTGAATTTCTCCATCTCATCACATTGTCCAGAAGAGAAGAAAGTAAAAAACAAAACAAAACAAAAAAACAATGAGAAAAACAGAAACAATGACAAGAAAACAGAAAAAAAAGAAAAAATTCATCTTGTCTTTTTTACCTATTTGTTAAAAATAAAGTAGATGCCAAAATAAGCAATAAAGAAAAGCCAATATATTTTTTCTTTCATACTAAAATAAGAAAAAAAGAATTGAGAAAATAAAAACATAACTGAAAATATAATGCTAAAAGACTGAATTATAAAAATACAAAGAATGCTATATAGTGATTTTCCCTAGAGCTGAAGCTTTGAAGCCTTCTATGATCGGTGAACTTGGTACTGGGAGGGAGTGGTTGGTACTGATTTTCTGGGGGAGAAGCCTGTCCTGATTCTCAGGTGGACTTGCCCTAGCGCAAATACTTCTCCAGGGCACAGGTTGGGAGGGATGAACAGAAAAATTGGTATATTACAATGGAAAATTACATAGTCATAAAAAAGAATGAGATCTTGCCATTTGCAACAATATGGTTAAACCTAGAAGGTAAAAGGCTTAGTGAAATAAGTCAGAGAAAGTCAAATATATGATTTATATATGGAATTTAAGAAACAAAAAAAAGAAGAAGAAAGAAGGGAAGGAGGGATAGAAGGAAGGAAGGAAAAGAGGGAGGAAGGAAAAAAGGAGGGAAGGAAAAGGAAAGGAAAGGAAAGGAAAGGAAAGGAAAGGGGAAAAGAGGAAGGAAGGTAGGTAGGAAGGAGGGAGGGAAGGAAGGAGGGAGGGAGGGGGAGGGAGGGAAGGAAGGAGGGAGGAAGGAAAGAGAAAGAAAGAAAGAAAGAAAAAGAAAGAAAGAAAGAAAGAGAGAAAGAGAAAGAAAGAAAGAAAGAGAAAGAAAGAAGAAAGAAAGAAAGAAAGAAAGAAAGAAAGAAAGAGAAGAAGAGAAGGGAAGGGGAGAGGAGAGGAGGATAGAGGAAGGAAGAGGAGGAATGAAAGGGGGAAAAAAAATAAAGAACATTTTAGGTCCATATTTTTTCACTAGTGAATTCTACCAAACATTTATGAAAGACTAATTCTACATAAGCTCTTGCATGAGAAGTTATACCTTTCACCTCATTTCATCAGAACACCCCAGTACCAAACCAATGAAAATAAAACACAGCCACAAGACTAAAGAAGCAACTCCCGTGGATACAAGCACAATGATAGTCAACAAAATGTTAGTGATGCAGTTACACCAATATATGAAAAGGATGAGACATCACAAACAAGTGAGATTCACCCCCAGAATGCAAAGCTCTTTGAACATCAGGAAAATCAATTACTATAATTCATAGGATCGACTGATACACTAAGAAAAATCCTGTGAAAATCTCAACAGATGAAGAAAAACAATTCAATAATATTTATCATCCATTTACTACAAAAAAAATCATTTGTCAAACTAGGAGAATTTCCTTAACCTAATGAACACCATTCATGTTAACAAGCAAACAAAAAACACTAACAAGTATTACCATTCTTAATTATGAAAGACTAAATTATTTCCCGTAACATCAAGAAGAAGACAAGGGTACCTGCCCTCAGCATCCTGCAATATAATCTACTTGAGTACTAGTCTGTGCAATAAGATAAGAATTTTTAAAAAGGTGTACTTACTAGAAAGGAAGACATAGAATTGCCTCTGTTCACAGGTAAAAATTTTTCACATTGAAAAGTCCCAACAAATCCACAAAATGCTCCTAAACTAATGAGTGAATGGAAATGTCACAAAATACAAGATCACTTCACCAAAGAATTTCTGTATTCCAGCAATGAAAAAATGGAATTTGAAATTTGTAAAGAAAAACAAAAATACAATGGCACTAGAAAAGTAAAATACTTAGGCATGGCAGCAAAATATAAGCAGGAGGTACACACTGAAAATGAAAAGAAACAAAAGAATATTCAAATATAAGGAAACATAAATTGTATTAAAAATTGAAAGCATGAATATGATAATGTATTTTTTCACAATTTGACCTATAAATTTTTTTTTGACAGAGAGAGAGAGATCACAAGTAGGCGGAAAGACAGTCAGAGAGAGAGAGGAGGAAGCAGGCACCCCACTGAGCAGAGAGCCCGATGCAGGCCTCAATCCCAGGACCCTGAGATCATGACCTGAGCTAAAGGCAGAGGCTTAACCCACCGAGCCACCCAGGCACGCTTGATCTATAGATCCTAAACCTCAACCAAGTTCCTAGTAAGTTTTGTTGACAGGTATAGACAAGCTAATTCTGAAATTACGCAGGGGATGCCTGGTTGGCTCAGTTGGTTAAGCATCCAACTCAGAGTTTTGGCTCAGGTCAGGATCTTGGGGTCCTGGGATCAAGCCCTGTGTCCAGCTCAGCACTTAGCAGGGAGTCTACTTGAGTTTTTCTTCCCTCTACCTCTCCTTCTCCCACCACTTGCACACTCTCTCTCTAAAATAAATAAATATTTAAGAATTTTAAAAATAAAATAAAGGGGCGCCTGGGTGGCTCAGTCATTAAGCGTCTGCCTTTGGCTCAGGTCATGATCCCAGAGTCCTGGGATTGAGTCCCACATCGGGCTCCCTGCTCTGCTGGAAACCTGCTTCTCCCTCTCTCACTCCCCCTGCTTGTGTGTCCCTCTCTTGCTCTGTTTCTCTCTGTCAAATAAATAAATAAAATCTTAAATAAATAAATAAATAAATAAATAAATATAAAAATAAAATAAAATTACATAAGAAAGGCAAGGAAAACAAATAGACAAAACAATTATTGGGGAAAAGGAAAAATGTTTGAAGGCTTATACCCTATTCTTACCCTTTTCTAATATTTACTAGAAAATGTTTGTAATTGGGACATTCTGCTCTAGAGGAAAGGATAGATTTAAACAACAGGACAGAATAGAAAGGATGGAAATTTACCTAAATATGATCAATTTTTGAAAACTTGATATAGCAATTGAATGGAGAATGAAATCTGTTTTCAAGAATGTTGCAGGAAGGGATCCCTAGGTGGTTCAGCTGGTCAAGTCCTGGGATCAAGTCCTGCATCAGGATCGTTGCTCAGTGGGAAGCTTCCTTCTCTCTCTTTCTAATCCTCCCCATGCTTGTGCTCTCTCTCTTTGAGAAATAAATAAATAAAAATCTTTAAAAAAAATGTTGCTGGAACATACAGATACTAATATGGCCAGGAATGGGGTGGGGAAGGAAGAAATTAAACTATTTTTTCCCTGGAGAGAAGGCTGTGATGACAAATTTCTCTGACCCCAGTTAATTTACCTATGTATGCTTCCTAATAATTCTGGACTCTCCATGGAGCACTTTTCCTGTAACTTATTTCTTTTATGTAAATGTTGAATTCCCTTATGACTTTGTATACCCACAAGATCCTTCAGCAAGTGAGTCAATCCCCATTTTGAAGGTAAAGTGAAATACTTTTGAGTGATTTGCTGGAGGTTAGTCCACTAGAAAGTAGCACAAGGACTCTCTCTGTTCACCCTCAGGCAAATGCCCCTGTCCACACGACATCCCCACACAGAGTTCAAACAGAAACCTCAAGTCTTACAGCTCTGTTTCTGAGTTCTTGATGCATGACTCTTGCACTTCACCCTTATCCCCAGAGCTGCTCTTCTAGAACCTTCTTCATCTCCTTTAATGGCACCTGTCTTCACACAGTTTCAGGACACCAGAACATGACTTTTCTATCATCCCTCTGATATCTTCCTCCAGCTCATCAACAAGCTTGGCATGTTTATCTTCAAAATACATCCTGAATCCAGTTGCCTCTCACACCCTCTTGTCTCTTTCTCTCCTGCCCAGGCCACTGCCATTTCTCACAAGAACAACTCAATAAGCACCTTCAGGTACTGCAGGCCTGCCCCATTGGTCACCACGATCATCCATCTGCCAAACTCCTTCCAAAGCATAAATTGGATCATGCCCTTCCTTCAGTGTTTTCCATCATAGAATGAATTCTGAATCAAGTACCGTGCCCTCCAGTGTCCTACATCACCTGGTAGCCGATTACTTCTAAGCCTTCCTTTCCTACTTCTCTGCCATTGTGCACACTACTGCATCCCAGGGAATCACCAGCTAGTGATGGATACAGAAATCTCTTTGCACTTTTCATGGCCTTAGCATTTGCTGTTCCTTTTGTTTGGGACACTCTTCCTACATATACACACATTGTGTGTGTCTGCTCAACTGTCAGGTCTTCAGAGAGGTCTTTCCTGCCCACCAATTTGAAATATCCTCCCTTTCCACTTCCATTTCTCTTTTCTTCTTCACACCACCAGCACCACTTGACACTATATCATTCTTTATTTTCTTGACTATTTCCTGTATTCCTTCACATGAAATGTGGGCAGGGACTTGATCCTTTTATTCCCTGCTAGTCCTGATGAAGAAGCTCTAGATCTTCAGATGTAGTGACCATTCAATTAATGCTGAATAAACAAATGCAAATGTAAATGAGGGAAGAAACTGGTATATGAGCAAAACCCCTTGGCCGTAAGGACCTCACCCTTGGTAAGCCTGCCCCTTAGTAAACTTTCTATTGTTCATTGTATAGAGTTGCAACACTTCTTCTTACCTTTTCTCAGATTTGCACACCCTTCTTTTCTTTACCTTTCCTTTCTTTTCTTTTCTTCCTTTTTTTTGTTTCAATTTATAAATTCTTATCATTCTGGCAGATGCATCTAAACTGTGCAGCATTTAAGCTGAAGTCAAGGAATTAGGCACGTTGTGATCCAGACAGTTACCTTCATATGTGGAAAGGGGCAACTGGGGCTTTGGTTTGGACATTGGAAGAAAATCCCAAAAGACCAAGTAATAAAAATAGATTCTGGAGACCTATCCAACTTTCCCCATTACCTAGCTCTGTGACTTTTGAAAAATGACTCAAAGATCAGGGATCAGGGCTGCATTTGAAAAAAGTGAATGACAAAGGCATTACACCTCTCCTTGTTAGGAGAGTCAAATATGATAGCATTAGCCTGGCCCACAATTAGTTATTAGTAACAGTTTTCTGTCATTAAAGTTATGCAGGAAAAATGACATCCCTGCAAAGATCACTACAGTTTATCTCCCCTTTTATTGATGATGACTCCCATGAAGTGAGTTCATTTTTCACTTGCTACATTGACTTAGGGGTGCAGCAACAAGAGAGAGGGACACAGGTGGCCTGGTTGGTGGACTTTTCACATCATATATTCCAATAATGTCCTACTTCAGAGAACCAATTATGTCATCCCATAGCCCCTGAACTGGACAGAAGTTAGGACAGAGACTGTTTTACCACTGACTTAGTTGGTAAGAAGACTGTAAGATGCCTTCAGACAGGAGCACCAAGGATCAGGGTGAGGCATTTACTTCTCTCACCACCAACTCCCTGGTGGTCCAGTTCACCACCCACAAATTTAGGTCATGAAAAGGACTTTTGTGTTCAAGTGAATGTCATATGTCTTCTATTGTCTTAATGGAAAGGCACTGAATTGGAAGGGAAAACCTCAGGTATAGTGAAAAGTTCACGAATTCTGGGGGAAGAGAAGGTTGTGTTAGTCACAGTACTGGCCACATCCAGTTGATGAGATGGAAAATAAGAAAGATTTCCTCAGTGTCCACATGCTTTATAAAGATAGATGTTATCTTTTGGCAATATGACAAACAACCTGTATCCTGAGAGTGCAAATTTTGTACTGGGAACACAGTAAATCTAAGCAACAAGGGAGAGGTAGATAGTGTAGTTGGAGGACCCTAGGTTTATATCATCCCGGAAATACAACTAGATAAATGTCAAATTATCCCAAATACCCCAGAAATAGACTGGAAGTCTGACAGAAGAAACTCCACAACTAAAAGGAGAGAAGAGGCCACAGGGAAAGGTAGGAAGTGCAGAGAGGTGGTTTAGGGGAGAAATGGGTCACAGGTACCACAGAGCAGAACATGTCCTGAATTTGGAGAAGGACAGAGAGAGATGATTACACAGGGAAAACACAAGGAGAATGGTTCCCCAAAGCTATTGGCTTGGAAAATGAGAGGGACTGATTTTCATGAATTTCTGCAATCAGTGGGGTCTTAATGCCTGGAGGTAGTTTTAAGGGTCAGCAGCCATGATTGTGATGGAGCCCTGAGGACATGGTGCTGCTCCTGGAGGGAATGCAGACAAACAACCAAGAGACAGAAACCATTGAAATAGTGATCTGAACAGCATCTGGGGAACACGGGGAGAGGGGGAAGATTATTCACTCTTCTCAGAGCACAAATCATAGAGACTGTATCAGGCAAATGCCTCTTTGGGAACAAAGGAGTTTGCCGGTGCCATTTCCCTCTCCTGATCCTCAGAATAAACACAGCACTACCTTCAAGAAGCAGCACAGCATCAACACTGACTGCCAAACTTCCTTGTGCCAAACCCCAACCCCCTGTACTCTAGCAGGACTATCCTTCTCAGTCAACCTGATCTCAGTCCTAGCATGGAAGGCAAAATATAGTGATAAAGAAAAAAATATTAAAAACAGCAAGAGAAAAGAAGTCTTTAATGTACAATGGAAGACCTATAAGTCTAGCTTCAGATTTCTCAACAGAAACTTGCCAAAATGCAAGCTGGTACAGCCACTCTGGAAAACAGTATGGCGGTTCCTCAAAAAGTTGAAAATAGAGCTACCCTATGACCCAGCAATTGCACTACTGGGTATTTACCCTAAAGATACAAAGGTAGTGATCCTCGGGGGCACATGCACCTGAATGTTTATAGCAGCAGTGTCCACAATAGCCAAACTATGGAAAGAACCTAGATATTCATCAACAGATGAATGGATAAAGAACATGTGGTATACACACACACACACACACACACACACACACACACACACACACACACACTGGAATACTATGCAGCTATCAAAAGAAATGAAATCTTGTCGTTTGCAACAATGTGGATGGAACTAGCGGGTACTATGCTGAGCGAAATAAGTCAATCAGAGCAAGACAATTATCATATGATCTCTCTGATATGAGGAACTTGAGGGGCAGGGCAGGGGGTTGTGGGGGATAGGGAGGGAAAAATAATGAAACAAGATGGGATCGAGAAGGAGACAAACCATGAGAGACTCTTAATCTCACAAAACAAACTGAGGGTTACTGGGGGGTGGGAGAGTAGGGATAGGGTGGATGGGTTATGGACACTGGGGAGGGTTTGTGCTATGGTGAGTGCTGGGAAAGGTGTAAGCCCAATGATTCACAGACCTGTACCCCTGGGGCAAATAATAAAAAAAAAGAAAAAAGGAAAAGAAACTTGCCAAGCTAAAAAATAGTGGCATGATATATTCAAGTACTGAAAGGNAAAGAAAAAAGGAAAAGAAACTTGCCAAGCTAAAAAATAGTGGCATGATATATTCAAGTACTTAAAGGTAAAAATAGATAGATAGATAGATGATAGATAGATAGATAGATAGATAGATAGATAGATAGATAGATAGATAGATAGGGCCAGGATTCCTCTATTCAGCTAAGTTATCATTCAGAAAAGGAGATATGGAGTTTCCATGACAAGCAAAAACTAAAGAAGCTTCCGGCCCCTTAACTAGTCCTGAAAGAAATATTAAAGGTGTCTCTTAGAGTGCAAAGGAAAGACCGAAATTTATAAAGTAAGAAAAGATCAGAGAAAAATCTCCAGAAACAACACCAAAATAAGTACTACAATAGCAATAAATACATATCTATAATTACTTTGAATGTAAACAGACTAAAAGCTCAACTCAAAATAACATAGGGTGTCACTATGGATAAAAAACTAAACCCATCTATATGCTGCCTGCAAGAAACTCATTTTAGACCTAGAGACAGGTTCATATTAAATGTGAGGTGATGGAGAAACACTTATCATGCAAAATGGATGTTAAAAAATAGCCAGAGTAGCAATACTTATATTGGACAAACTAGACTTTAAAACAAAGACTGTAGCAAGAAATGAAGGACACTATGTCATAATAAAGGAGACAATCCAAAAAGAAGATATAACAATTGTAAATATTTATAAACCCCATATGGGAGCACCCAAATATGTATGCCTGTATGTGTGTGTATGTGACTATCTTCTTATTTATTCATTCATCTTCATGTATATATGATGGAATATTACTTAACCATACAACAGTATAACCATATATCAGGATAACCATATAATCATAAATCAGTATATATACCACATAAAATAAAATATTGCTTATCCATAAAAAGAATGGAATCTTGTCATTTGCAACGACATGGATGAAGCTTCAGAGTATTATGCTATTTTATACTTTCTAGTTTTTGTCACTTTTGGTTTTTCCTGTCCACTCAGAGGTCCTCTAATATTTCTTGCAGGGCTGGTTTTGTGGTCACAAACTCCTTTAGATTTTGTTTGTCTGGGAAACTCTTTATCTCACTTTCTATTCTGAATGATAGCATTGCTGGATAGAGTATTCGTGGCTTCTGATTTTTCCCATTCATCACGTTGAATATACCATGCCACTCCTTCTGGCCTGACAACTTTCTGTGGATATATCAGCAGCTAGCCTTATGGGTCTTCATTTGTAAGTTAGGAATTTCTTTTGTCTTGCTGCTCTTAAGATTTTTTATCAGTATATTTTTCAAATTTAATTATGATATGTCTTGATGTTGGCCTTTTAAATTTATTTGTAGGGGATTTTTCTGTGCTTCCTGAATTTGGTTGTCTATTTCCTTCCCCAGATTAGGGAAATTTTCAGCTATGATTTCCTCAAATAAATTGTCCACCCTCCCCCCTTTCTCTCTCTTCTTCTGAGACTCCTATGATACAAATGTTACTATGTTCAATGGATTCGCTGAGTCTCTAAGTCTGTTCTTGTGATCCGTAATTATTCTTTCTCTGTTTTGTTCATCGTCATTATTTTTGATAATTCTACCTTCTATATCGCTTATTATTCCTCTGCTTCTTCTAACCTTGTATATCCTGTCTGTTTCAAATCTTAATTATCACATTTTTTCATTTCTAACTGATTGTTTTTTAACTCTTTTATCTATGCAGTAAGGGTCTTCCGATGTTGTCCAGCACTTTTTTCAAGCCCAGAGAGTGTCCTTATAACTGTTGCTTTAAATTCTCCATCAGTTATGTTATTTATATCTGTTTCACATAGATCTCTGGCCATGACCTTATCTTTTTCTCCTTTGGGATGAATTATTCCATCTTGGCATTTTGTCCAAGTCTCTGTTAGAAAATCCTGTTAAATCCTTTTAACTTTAAGCCTGTTAACATAACTCCTGGGAGTTATGGCTTTATGAAGAAGAGGTCTTATAGTGTCCAGGGCCTGTTGCTTCAGGTAGTGTCTCTGATATGTACTCCATGCACTCTGCTGCTGTGTTTTGGCTGCTCTGTCCCTCAGGCCATTCATCTACAGGGGTTCTCCTTGCCTGCAGTGGACAGTGTTTGGAACTTGGCCAGAATGTGGTTGAGTTTTAACTAGGTGGCTCTGGTCTTCTTGTTAAATGAAACTTGATGCTACCTCACTACAATTTGCAGAACTCTTTTCCCAGGAGACATGGTGTATGTTGGGGGTGGGGGTGGGGGTTCTTTTGGTCTTCTGGTGAAGGTGCTTGAAGCTCTGGGACTTAGGCACACTTGTCTATGAAGGGCAGTATCAGCAGAGTACAGGGTTATGGGACTTGGTATAAGTAGGTTAGATAGCCAGTATGGTTTTTGTGCTGTCTACTGAAGTTGATTTATGGTGAGCTCAAGGCAAGGGAGGGAAATGGCACCAATACAGACTTTTGTTCCAGGACAGGTGTCTCTATTCTTCTTGCTCTCAGGAAAGCACTCCCAGAGGAATGAAAAATCTCCACCTGTGCATCCCAGATGTTTTTCAGATTGCTGTTTCCACACTGTCTGTCACCAGGTTGTTTGCCTGCCAGGAGCAACATGGTGCACTTTGGGCTCTATGTGACCAACCCTGATGACTTTTAAAACTCCAAAATTTATGGACATACTGTGGTGGAGACCTGCACTGATCTTCTGGGGGATGGTCTCACTGCACTGGGACTGATATAGGTTTGACTCAGAAGGACAGGTGTGCCAGAACCCAGGGGCATGGGACTTAGAGAAAGCAGGAAAGGCAGCCAGGGTCCAGGCTAGCTGCCCTCAGAAGTTAGTTCTGTGTCTATTGCAAGAGGTAGGGGAGGGAAATGACATCTGCTGGCTCTTATGTCCCTGGAGTGGCATCTCTGCAAATACCAGCTCTCACAATTGTGCTCCAAGAAGAACAGTTTGTCCCCTGTAAGCTTTATGCATTCCTCAAATTATGCCCCCTGCCTCTGAGTTGCTTGCCTGCCTTCTCTGTAGGAGAAGGGCAGCACCCTTTGGGCTCTATACCAGCCAAGCACACTGACCCCTAAAACTCTGATCTTTGAGCCCCATTGATTGTAAAAACTCATGAAAATCAGATCCTTTCCTTTTCCCATACAATGGCTTTGAGGAAATGGTCTTGTGTGTTCCTCTTCATGCTCCCTGCCCTTTCTCTCTTGCTCTTCTTTATCCACAACCATGGATTTCTCCACTCAGGAGCATGTGCCTTTGGTTTCTCTGTCAAACCGTGTCTCCACACTTGCTACCTTCTTCAACGTGGCCTCCTCTCTCCCTTGTTATGTCATTTTAATCTTCGAACAAATTTACAAGGTAAGTATTGCTCTCTCCATGTTGTAGGTAATGTGCCTGTTTGAAAATGTACTTAACTCTCACACAACTAGAAGGAGGTGGAGCTACGATGTGAACCCAGGCCCAGCAGCCTCTATGTATCCTTTAATCAGATTTTTGTTGTTATTATTGCTTGAGTTTTCTGAGGTTTTCGAAAATATATTTTGGGGCGCCTGGGTGGCTCAGTGGGTTAAAGCCGCTGCCTTCGGCTCAGGTCATGATCTCAGGGTCCTGGGATCGAGGCCCACATCGGGCTCTCTGCTCAGCAGGGAGCCTGCTTCCTCCTCTCTCCTCTCTCTCTGCCTACTTGTAATCTCTTCTGTGTCAAATGAATAAATAAAATCTTTAAAAATATATATATATATTTTGGATGTTAATGTTTTATCAGATAAGAATTGCAAATATTTTCTCCTATTCATTAAGTTTCCTTTTTACTTTGTTGATGATTCCCTCTGCTGCACAGAACCTTTTTAATTTCATTCAATTAAACTTGCTTATTTGTACTTTTGTTGCATGTTTTTGCAGTCATATTAAAAAAATCATAGCCAATATTGATGTCTAGGAGCTTACTGCATGTTTTCTTCCAGGAATTTTATGGTTTCAGGTCTTAAAATGAAATCTTTGATCCACTTTGAATTTTTTTTTATTTGAATTTGTTTTTATGTATGGTATGAGATAAAGTCTAGTTTCATTCTTTTGCATGTGACTGTCCTGTTTACTCATCACCATTTATTAAAGAGACTGTTCTTACCCCTTTTGTGTTTTCTTTTGTCCTTCATCATAAATAAATTGGCCATATATTCTTGGATTTACTTCTGGGTACACTATTATGTTTCATAGGTCTATGTGTCTGTTATTATGCCAAAACCATACAATTTTGATTATTCTCACTTTGTAATATAGTTTGAAATCAGGAAGCATGCCACCTCCTCTTTAGTCTTTGTCAAGATTGCTTTGACTAATCAGGTTCTTTTGAGGTTCCATACAAAATTTAGGATAGTTTGTTTTATTTTTGTGAAAAATGTGGGGGTTGGATTTACCCTATGGATTACTTTGAGAAGTATGGACATTTTAAAAATATCAAGTCTTTCAACCTATGAGTACAGAATATGTTATGTTTGTTTGTATCTTCTTCACTTTCTTTCATCAATGTCTTAGAGTTTTTAATGCACATGTCTTTCATGTGCACATGTCTTGACTAAATTTATTCCTAGGTATTTTATACTTTTATGTTCAAATATAACCAAATACATTTGGTGTATTTGTACCAGATGTATGATGTTTCTATCAAAGTATCATTAACATAGAATATTATATTAGTTTCAGGTGTACAATATAATGAATCAACAATTCTGTACATTACATAGTGCTCATCATCATAAATCTACTCTTAATCCTCCTCACCAATTTTACCAATCACTGAACCCACCATCCCTCTGGCAACAACAATTTGTTTTCTATGTTTAAGGATCTCTCTTTTTTTAATCTCTTTTTTTTCTTTGAGTGTTTTGTTTCTTAAATTCTACATGTGAATGAAATCATATGGCATTTGTATTTGTCTGACTTATTTCACACAGCACTTTCCCCTGTAGGTCCACAAATGTTGCAAATGGCAAGATCTCTTGCTTTTTTTATTGCCAAGATTTAGTCCATTGTGTGGATAGATGGATAGATACATAGACAGATAGATAGATATCATATATCTATACGTATATAGATATATGGTACATATAGATATACATATCTAGGGAGCCAGGTAAGATGGCAGAAGAGTAGGGGACCTCATTTCATCTGGTCCTTTGGATTTAGCTAGATATCAAATCATTCTGAACACCTATTAATTCAACCTGAGATATAAGAAAAGAACTGCTGGAATTCTACAAATAGAAAAGCGACCACTTTTTGTAAGGTAGGGGTATGGAAAAGTGAATCTGAGGGGATATATCAGAAAATAAGTATCGGGGAGGGATCTACCTTAGGCTGATTATCAGAAAGTAATATAGCCATGGAGTGAAAAATCAGAATTTTAGAAGTCTGCTTCAGTGAGAGACATCCCTGCCTGGAGAGTGCTCAGGTGGTGAAGTGGGGCAGAATCCTGGGGGGGATACTGTGGTCTCAGGATTCCTGGGGACACAGAAAGAATGGGAGTACCTGGGTTGACAGAGTTCCCAAGCATTAGATCAAGGAAACTGGTTATGATCAGCAAGCCCAGGAGGGGTTCTCAGCTCGGTTTGCCATAAACCATGAACCAAACCACTTACCTTGCAGGGGCCCTACAAAGGGCAGAAACATGGCAACATTATATCTTTCCCCAGGAGGATTGGCCTGGGGATGCACCGCAGGAGTCTGCAGAGTTTGGTGCACACAAAAGTGCAGAATGCTTTCCCAGAGGATTTCCTGAAGAGAGGGGACTGAGATTGTTCAGCTCTGGGGTGGATATCCAGGTGAGCCATTTTAATTTACATCCTCTAAAGTGGCATGGAAAGCCTTCAGGAAACAAAAGACACACAGAGCCACCAGAAGTGGCTCATGCTGAGCTTGGACTCCTAGGAAGGTGCAGTGCCACTCTGCCTAAGCAAAGACACCTGAGAATCAGTGCAGCAGACCCTTCCCTAGAAGACCAGCTGGAACATCAATACCAAGTTTATGGAGCACACAGAACTGCAAAATGCTAGGAGTCGCATGGGCCTCACTGGCTGATACAGTCACAGTGTGGAAATGGCAGCGTTTGCACAGCTCCTGCCATACAGAGTGAACCTAATATCTACTTCCACTGTTTTTGATTTCTCTCCTGGGAATAAGCCTGTTGCTTATGATTGGGGCCCTAAGGCACTCCACACCAGACCGAGATTACTCGTATGATATTATATGAGGAGACTCAGACCCTCAGCCCCACAACAAGGACCCTAGATTCTACCTCCCAGCGTTTTCTCATGGAGTTCTTGTAGATCAGAGAGAAAGACTTTAAGACACTGCCAGGCCTGAGAGCTAGACATTAGTTCAGCCTGAAGAAATGGACCCTTATCTAAAGATGTTATATGAGTCAGAGCAGGACATAAATTATTACATGTTCCCTTATTGATTAATGAGAGGGCATGGTACCCTCCATAGGGTCTGCTTTCCATGAATATTGCCATTTATTCAAAGAATAGCCAGAACAGGACTCTTATGGTGCTTGTGCACTCAGTTACAAAGAAGTAGCTTATGTGAACAACTTAGGCCCTACCTCCATAATTATCACTATTTCCCTCACTTCTGCACTCCTCGCTTCTGTGATTAATGTGCTATATAATGACACGTGATTCACTTATGTTAGACTGTGCTTGAACTATATAACTAGTGCCTTATTCATATAAGTTTAACAAAGATAGATGATTCTAATACATAATAATGGTTACTGTCTTTAATTTGTATCTCTATTACTATGGAATTTCCATTTAACTAGTTTCTAAGAACAAAAGTGTGACCCATTTGCCCTGTATGAGACCCACGTGTCCTGTTTGGCTGAAGAAGTCATTTCAATGTCATTTAAGACAGATGATCTGTCTCCATCCAAATCTATAGGGGGCAGACATAAAGTATAAAGGTCAAGCTGAGGAGAATATGTAAAGAATGTTTTCATTGATCAAAGTACCATATCACGGGAATCAGTTAATTTCAAAAAAATCATATTCTGTTCATGTATTGTTCATCTTACTGTCTATAAATAAAGCTACTGAGAATAGCAGAGTTATAGATGCCTGCTTGGTGATCAGAAAGAACTGCTTGGCTCTCTCATTCCTTTCACTGACACTGTCCATCCTTTAGGGACCCCTGGACCTGCTGGAGCTGGACTCCGGCAGCAAAACTCCAGTGCTAAGGGAAAATAATATATTCTATATATTATTCAAGGTTTTTTTTTCATGATTTGTTTATCTCTCAGTTTATAAGTCTACTTTTCTTTTTTCATTTTTTTCTTTTCAACTAGTTTCTTATTTTATCAAAACTTTGTTTTTAAGATTTTTTTAAACTTCCATTTTTACATTTGCATTTTATGATATATTCATCATTTTTTACTTCCTTTTACTATATTCAATTAAATATATGTTTTGCTTTCTTTATGATTTTGGGATTTAGTGTCTGATCACAACAGTCCATAACACACCAAGAACCAAGTGGATTACCCTCTTTTGTCAACCTGAGAGATTATATTATTTCTCCCCCCTCCTTTTCTCTTTTCCCGTTCGTTTTTTGGTTTCTGAACTCTGAATTTTTCTACTGTGTATTTTGCTAGACTTGTGGTTTCTATTTCTGATTTTGTTCTCATTCATCTGCTATTCTCTGGGGAAAATGACTAGAAGTAGGAACTCACAACAAAAGAAAGAACCAGAGGTAATACTCTCCACTGCAGATCAAATCAATGTGGATATATGTAAAATGTCAGAGCTGGAATTCAGGATAGTGATTATGAAGTTACTAGCTGGACTTGAAAAAAAGCATAAAAGACACTAGAGAATCTCTTAATGCAGGAATAAAATCTAATCAGGTCAAAATTAAAAATGCTTTAATTGAGATGCAGTCTAAATTGAATGTTCTGACAGCAAGGGCAAATGATGCAGAAGAGAGTCAGTGACATAGAAGACAGGATAATGGAAGGAAGCTGAGGAAAAGAGAGAAAAAAACTAGTGGACCATGAGGGGATGCTTCAAGAAATTAGTGATACCATGAAGAGAAACAGTATTAGAATTCTTGGTCCAAGATGAAGAAGAAAAAGAGAGGGACAGAAGGTATATTTGAGCAAATTGTAGCTGATAAATTCCCTAATCCAGGGAAGGAAACAGGCATTCAAGTGCAAGAGATAGAGACAACCCCCCTCAAAATCAATAAAAGTAGATCAACACCCCCAAAATATAATAGTGAAGCTCACATATTTCAGAGATCAAGGAAAATCCTGAAACAACTCTAGACAAGAGGTTCTTAACCTACAGGAATAGGAACTAAATAAAAGGATTTCATGAACACTAAACCAGTCCTGCAAGAACTATTCAAGGGGATCCTTTATGTTAAGAGAGAGCCCAAAAGTAACAAATACCAGAAAAGAATAGAGACAATCAACAGAAACAGAAACTTTGTAGGTAATACAATGGCATTAAATTCATATGTTTCAATAATTACTCTGAATGTAAGTGGACTAAGTGCTCCAATCAAAAGACGGAGGGTATCATATTGGATAACAAAAGAAGACCATCCATATGATGTCTACAATAGACTCATTTTAGACCCAAATTCACCACCAGATTGAAAGTGAGGGGGTTTAGAAATATTTTTCATGCTAATGGACTTCAAAACAAAGCTGAGGTAGCAATCCTCATATCAGACAAATTAGATTTTAAAACAAAGACTGTAGTAAGAGAGGAAGAAGGCCACTATACCATAATTAGTCTATTCAACAAGAAGATCTAACAATTGTAAATAGTTATGCCCCTAACTTGGAAACAGCCAATTATATAAACCAATCGAAAGAAAATAAAAGAAACACTATTGTATTGACAATAATACAATAATAGTAGGGGACATTAACACCCAACTCTCATCATCGGACAGATCTTCTAAGCAGACTATCACTAAGGAAACAAGGACTTTGAATGACACACTGGACCAAGTGGACTTCACAGATATATTGAGAGAATTTTATCTTAAAGCAACAGAATACACATTCTTGTTGAGTGCACATGGTGCATTCTCCAGAATATTTTCAGACCATAATCTTTAAAACTTGAACTCAATCACAAGAGAAAATTCAGAAAGAACACAAATACATGGAGATTTAAGAGCATCCTACTAAAGAATGAATGGGTCAACCACAAAATTAAAGAAGAAGTTTTAAAAATTTTAGAAACAAATTAAAATGAAAATATGACAGTACAGAACCTTGAGGATGCAGTAAAGGTGGTCTCAAGAGGGAAGTACATAGCAATGTAGGTCTTTCTTAAGAAACAAAAGTCTCAAATATACAACCTAAACTTACACCTAAAGGAGCTGAAGAAAGAACAGAAAATAAAGCTAAAATCCAGCAGGAGAAGAGAAATAATAAAGATTAGAGCAAAAATCAGTGATATAGAAATCCAAAGAACAATAGATCAGATCAGCAAAACTATGACCTGGTTCTTTGAAAGAATTAATAAAATTTACAAACCTCTCGTCAGATTTTTCCAAAAGAAAAGAGAAAGGACCCAAATTAATAAAATCATGAATGAAAGAAAAGAGGTCACAACCAACACTGAAGAAATACAATTA
Source organism: Ailurus styani (assembly GCA_002007465.1). Classification (NCBI taxonomy): domain Eukaryota; kingdom Metazoa; phylum Chordata; class Mammalia; order Carnivora; family Ailuridae; genus Ailurus; species Ailurus styani. Next base: position 191,848 of record LNAC01001328.1, on the reverse strand, counting down.
TAAGACAATATTATGAGCAATCAAATGGCAATGAATTAGGCAGTCTGGAAGAAATGGAAGCATCCCTAGAAACATAAACTACCAAAACTAAAACAGGAAGAAAGAGAAAACCCGAACAGAATCATAACCAGCAAAGAAATTAAAGTAATAATGAAAAAATCTCCCAACAAACAAGAGTCCAGGGTCAGATGGACTCCCAGCAGAATACTACCAGCAATTGCACTAGTAGATATTTACCACAAAGATACAAGAGCATTGATTCAAAGGGACATCTGCATCCCCAATGTTTATAGAAGCAATGTCCACAATAGCCAAACCGTGGGAAGAGTTGAGATGTCCATTGACAGATGAATGGATAAAGAGTGGTATATGTATACAATGGAATATTACTCAGCCATCAGAAAGGCTTAATACTTATCATTTACATCAACATGAATGGAACTGGATTTTATTATGCTGAGTGAAATAAGTCAGTCAGAGAAAGACAATTATATAGTTTCATTCATGAGGAATATAAGAAACAGCATAGAAGAAGGGGAAGGGAGGGAAAAAAGGAATGGGAAGAAATCAGAGAGGGAGAAAAACCATGAGAGACTCTTAACTAAGGAAAAGAAACTGAGGGTTGCTAGAGGGGACATGGGTAGGGGAATAGGGTAACTTGGTGATGGGCATTAAGGAGGGTAATGATGTGATGAATACTGGGTGTTATATGCAACTGATGAATTACTGAACTCTACATCTGAAACTAATGTACATACTATAAGTTGGTTAATTGAATTTAAATTTAAAAATTGATCTTTTCATTCTTTTGTATAAAACTATCCTGTTTTCTCAGCATTGTCAAAGAAACAGTTTATTTGCCATTGCATATTCTTAATTCCTTTGTAATGGACTGTATGTGATTTTTTAAAAATTTTTATTCTGTTCCCCTTATCTATCTGCATATTTTTGTGCCAGTATAAGAGTATTTTGAGTACCAAAACTTCGCATTACAAGGGCTCCTGGGTGGCTCAGTTGATTAGACATCCAACTTTTGATTTTGGCTCAGGTGGTGATTTCAGAGTCCTGGGATGGAGCCCCACATTGAGACCTGGGCTCATTGTGGAGTCCTCTTTCCTTCTCAGTAATCCCCACCACCACCACCTACCACTCATTCTCTCTTTCTCTAAAATAAATAAATAAAGATTTTTTCAAAAATAAGTTAAAAAATTTTACAATACATCCTGAAAACGAGAATTGCAATACTTCAGTTTTGTTCTTCTTTGTCAAAATTGTTTAGGCTCTTCAGGGTATTTTCTGATTCTATACAAATTTTAATATTATTTTTTCTACTTCCATGAGAAATGATATTGATATTTTATAGGGATTTCATTCGTATGAATTAGATTGCTTTGGTTAGTATGAAAATTTTAATAATATCAGCCCTAATCATGGAGTATCTTTTCATTTGTTTGTCTTGTCTTCAATTTCCTTCATCAATATTGTAGTTTCCAGGGTACAGGTTTTTCATATTTTGGTTAACTATTCCAAGGTATTTTATGCATTTTGGTGCAATCATAAATGAAATTGCCTTAATTTCTCTTTCTGCTACTTTGTTATAGTATATAGAAATGCAACCAATTTCTGTTTATTAAGTGTGTATTCTACAAGTTTATTAAATGCATTGGTTACTTCCGATAGTATTTTGGTGACATCTTTAGGGTTTTCTAAGTATAGTATCGTGTCATCTGCAAATAGTGACAGTTTCACTTCTTCCTTACCTATCTGGATGCCTTTTATTTTATTTATTGTCTGATTGCTGTGGCTGACTGTTCAGTACTATGTTGAATAGAAGTGAAACTGTACTTCTTTGTCTTTTTTCTGATTTTAAAGGAAAAACTCAGTATTTCAACATTGACTATGATATTAGCTATAAGTTTTTCACATATGGCCTTTATTTACTTGGGGTATGTTCTCTCTAAGCCTACTTTTTTAAGAGTTTTTACCATGGATGGAGGTTTAATTTTGTCAAATGCTTTTCCTGCATTGTTTGACAGGATCATAGGTCTTCCCTTTTATTCTTGATGTGGTGATCATGTTGACTGACTTCTGAATATTAACCTGAAACAAATCTGAGTTCATTGTGGTGGATGATTTTTTTTAATGTATTGCTTTGTTTCACTTTGTTTATTTTCTGTTATTTTACTTTATCATCATGATAAGTGTACTATTTAATTTCCATCATCCATTTCAGTCATCCCCTCACCTACCTCCCCTCTGGTAATGATCAGTTTGTTCTGTATAGATGAGAGTCTGTTTCTTAGTTTGTCTCTCTTTCTCTTTTTTTATTTGTTCATTTGTTTTGTTTATTAAATTCCACATATGAGCAATATCATATGGTATTTATCCTCCTCCCTTCTGACTTATTTTTCTTAGCAGTATACTCTCTAAGTCCATCCATGTTGCAAATGCCAAGATTTAAATTGTTCATAGATAGATAGATGATAGGTAGATAGGTGATAGATAGATAGATGATAGATAGATGATAATAAATGATAGAGAGATAGATGATAGATGTAGATTTATATATAGGTGTAGATATAGATAGATGTAGATTTATCCCATTTTTTTCATCAATTCATCTATTGAGTACTTGGGCTACTTCCATAATTTGGTTATTGTAAATAATGCTATAGCAAACACAAGGCTCACATATCAATTTGATTTAAAGTTTTTGGTTTTTTTGGGTAAATGCCCACTATTGGGATTACTGGATCTTAGTTCTATTTTTAATTTCCTGAGGAAAATTCATGTTTTTCACAGTGACGGCACCAGTTTGCATTCTCAAAAACAGTGCATGAGGGTTCCTTTTTTCCCACAATATCACCAAAACCTGTTGTTTCTTCTGTTGTTGGTTTTAGCCATTCTCAGTGGTATGATGTGATTTCTTCTTCTTTTTTTTTAATATTTTATTTATTCATTTGAGAGAGAAAAAGCACAAGTAGGGGGAGCTGCAGGCAGGGGGAAAGGGAGAAGTAGACTCTCTGCTGAGCAGAGAGCCTGAAGCAGGACTTGATCCAGGGCCCTGGGATTGTGACCTGAGCTGAAGGTAGGCACTTAACTGACTGAGCCATCCAGGCGTCCCTTTGGATTTGCACTTCCCTGATGATAACTGATGTTGAGCATCTTTTCACGTGTTTGTTGGCCATCTGGATGTCTTCTTTCAAGAAATTTCTGTTCATATCTTCTGCCCATTTTTAATCGGATTATTTGTTATTAGGTGTTGATTTTTATAAATTCTTTATATATTTTGGACAATAACACGTTATTAAATATGCCATTTTCAAGTATCTTCTCCCACTCAGTGGGTTGCTTTTTAGTTTTGCTAATTGTTTCTTTGCTGTGCAGAAGACTTTTATGTTGATGAACTCGCAATATTTTATATTTGCTCTTATTTCCCTTGTCTCAGGAGACATAACTAGTAAGAAGTTGCTATAACCAAAGTCAGAGAAAATATGGCCTGTATTCTCCGTCAGGACTTTTATAGTTGCTGGTCTCACATTTAGGTCTTTAATATATTCTGAGTTTATTTTTCTGTATGGTGAAAAAAGTAGTCCAAGTTCCTTCTTTTGTATGTAGCCATCCAGTTTTCCCAGTGCTGTTTGTGGAAGAGACTGTCTTTTTCCCACTGTATATTCTTGCCTGCTATGTTGAAGATTAATTAGCCATAGAGTTGTGGGTTCATTTTTTGGATTTTCTATACTATTCTATTGATCTACATGTCTAAGTTTGTGTCAGTACCATACTATTTTGATTACTAGAGCTCTGTAGTATAACTTGAAGTCTAGAATTGTGATACCTTGAGATTTGCTTTTCATTTTCAAGGTGTTTTTGGCTATTTGAGGTCTTTTGTGGTTCACATAACTTTTATAATTGTTTGTTCCAGCTTTGTGAAAAATGGTATTGGTATTTCAATAAGGTTTACATTAAATTAGTAGATTGCTTTGGGTAATAGAGATATTTGAAGAATATTTTTTCTTCCAATCCATGAATATGAAATGTTATTCCATTTCAAAGAGCAAGAGAGAGAGCACAGAGGAGGAAAGAGAAGCAAACCCTCCACTAAGCAGATGGCCTGACAGGGGGCTTGATCCTAGGACCCTGAGATCATGATCTGAGCCAAAGACAGATGCTTACCCTACTGAACCACCAAGGTTCCCCCTTTTTAACTTTCTATGTCATTTATTTCTGCTCTAATATTTATTACTTTCCTTCACATGATGGCTTTCGGCTTGATTTCTTTTTCTTTTTCTAACTCCTTTAGGTGTAAGATTAAGTTGTATTTGAGATTTTTTCCTGCTTCTTGATGTGGTCCTGTAATTCCATCTTTGGACTGTCTTTGCTGCATCCCAGATGTTTTGGGCTCTTGTGCTTTCATTTTCATTTGCTTCCGTGTATTTTTTTTTAATTTCTTCTTTAATTTTATGGTTAACCCATTTATTCTTTAGTAGTATATTCTTTAATCTCCAAACTCTACCACACAATTCCTAAAACTGATACACAAATTCAGTAAAGTTGCATGATACAAAATACATACAGAAATCTGTTGCATTTCTATACATCAGTAGTAAAGCAGCAGAAAGAGAAATCAAGGAATTGATCACATTTACAATTTCACCAAAAACCATAAGATACCTAAGAATAAACCTAATCAAAGAGATAAAAGATCTGTAATCTGAAAACTCTAAAACAATGATGAACGAAATTGAAGAGGACACCAAAAAATAGAATAACATTTCATATTCATGGATTGGAAGAAAAAATATTCTTTGCTCTTTGACTCTCACTCTTTCTCTCTCTCAAGCAAATAAATAAAACCTTTAAAAAAAAAGAAACAAAAAACCATAGAACATATCAGTGAAACCAGGAGCTGTGTCTTTGAAAAAAAAAAAGATAAATACCTAGTCAGATTTTTCAAAAAGAAAAGCAAAAGACCCAAATAAATAAAATCACAAAAGAGAGAGGATAAATAACAATGAACAACACAAAAATAGAGTTATAAGAGAATATTTTGAAAAACTATATGCCAACAAATTGGAAAACCTGGAAGAAATAGATAAACTCTTAGAAACATAAAACTACCAAAATTGAAGCAGGAAGAAATAGAAAATTTGAACAGAGCAATAATTATCAGTAATAAAAAATCTTCCAACAAACAAAAATCCAGAGCGAAATGGCTCTATAGTTGAATTCTACCAAACATTTAAAGAAGAGTTAATACCTATTTTGCTCAAAATATTCCAAGAGTAGGAAGGGTAGGAAAACTTCCAATTTTACTGTATGAGGTCAGCAATACCTTGATACTTAAAACAGTTAAAGACTTCGCTAAAATCCTAAAATGTGTGTGGATCTAAAAATGACCCATCACAGCCAAAACAATCTTTAAAAAGCAAAGCAAAGCTAGAGGCATATCAGTTCTGGTCTTCAAGTCATACTACCAAGCTCTAGTGACCAAAACAGTATGGTACTGGCACAAAAATAGACACATAGGTAAATAGAAAAAAAGAGAAAATCCAGAAATGAACTCACAACTTTATGTCAGTCAATCTTTGACAAAGAAAGAAAGAATATCTAATGGACAAAGGACAGTCTCTTTGATAAATGGTGCTGGAAAAACTGGTCAGCAACATGCAAAAGAATGAAACTGGGCCACTTTCTTACACCACAGAAAAAAATAAATTAATGTATTAAAGGGAGTGCATGGGTGGCTCAGTCATTAAGCATCTGTCTTTGGTTCAGGTCATGATCCCAGGGTCCTGGGATTGAGACCCACATGAGGCTCCCAGCTTTGCAGGAAGCCTGATTTCCCACTCCCACTCTCTGCCCCCTTCTTGTATTTCTAACCTTGCTGTTTCTCTCTGTGTGTCAAATAAATAAATAAAATCTTTTAAAAAATCAAATAAAATATATTGAAGACCAGAAGCCATATATATGAAGGTATTCTGCCTTCAATATGAAGCTATTCTGCCTTCAATATATGAAACCAGAAACCATTACAATCCTAGAGAAGAACACAGTAATCTCCTTGACATTGCAGAAAATTCTTACTGGACATGTCTCCTGTGGCAAGGGAAACAAAAGCAAAAAATAAACTATTAGGACTTAATCAAAGTAAAAATGTCTTCAGAACAAGGGAAATAACTAACAAAACTAAAAGGCAACCTACCAAATGGGAGAAGCAAATGACATATCTGATAAAAGGTTAGTATCCAAACTATATATAAAAAAATGAAGAACTTATAAAACTTAAAATCCATTTTTTATTCCAATAAAAAAACATGGAGGGTGGATGGATTATGGACATTGGGGAGGGTTTGTGCTATGGTGAGTGCTGTGAAAGGTGTAAGCCTGATGATTCACAGACCTGTACCTCTGGTGAAAATTAAAAAAAAATAGCATGGATAGACCTCTTTCCAAAGAAGACATCCAGATGTCCAAAAGACATGTGGAAATCTTCTCACATCACACATCATGAGGGAACTACAAATCAAAACTACACTGAGAGCATGCGATGTGATGAGCACTGGGTGTTATATGCAACTGATGAATAACTGAACTTTACATCTGAAACTAGTGATGTACTATATGTTGGCTAATTAAATTTTTAAAAAAGCTACAATGAGATATCACCTCACACCTTTCAAAATGGCTAAAGTGAAAAAGACAGGCTACAAGAAGTGTTGACAAGGATGTACTGTTGGCGGCAATGCAACCTGGTGCAGCCCCTCTGGAAAAGTGTATGGTGGTTACTTAAAAAGATGAAAATAGAACTACCCTAAAATCCAACCATTGCATTCATAGGTATTTACCCACAGAATACGAAAGTACTAATTTAAAGAGAGACTTTTACTCCGATGTTTATAACAATGTTATCTACAACAGTCAAATTATGGAAAGAGCCCAAATGTCCACTGATTGATGAATGGATAAAGAAAGTTTTTTATATCTATCTATCTCTATCTATCATCTAGCTATCTATCTATCTATCTATCATCTTTAAATATATATAAATATATATGATGGAATATATAATGGTGTAATACATAATTGAATTTTATATAATATATGTTATATAATATATAATGGAATATATAGAATGGAACCTATAATGGAATATTACTCAGCCATAAAAAAGAATGAAATCTTACGATTTGCAATGACATGAGTGGAACTACAGATTATTATGCTAAGGGAAGCAAGTCAATCAGAGAAAGAAAAAATAGTATATGATTTCACTTATTTGTGGAATTTAAGAAGCAAAACAAATGAACAAAAAAAGAAAGACACCAATTAAGACTTTTTTAAAGATTTTATTTATTTGTCAGAGAGAGAGGGAGAGAGCACAAGCTGTCAGAATGGGAGGCAGAGGTAGAGAGAGAAGCAGGCTCCCTGCTGAGCAAGGAGTCCAATGTGGGACTCGATCCCAGGACCCGAGCTGAAGGCAGCCACTGAACCGACTGAGCCACCAAGCACTTTTTTTTTGAGAGAGAGAGAGAGGGAATGCAAATGGGAAGGGGCAAAGAGAGAAGGAGAAAAATAACCTCTAGCAGGCTCCATGTTCTGTGCAGAGCCCAACACAGGGCTAGATCTCATGACCATGAGATCATGACCTGAGCTAAAATCAAGAATGGGACAGCTAGCCAACTGAGCCAGGTTCCCCAAGAAATAGACTCTTAACTCTAGAGAACAAACTGGTGCCTATCAGAGGGGAGGGAGTGGGCATGGTTTGAATGAGGATTGAGGAGGGCACTTGTGATGAGCACTGGGTATTGTATGTAAGTGTTGAATCACTGAATTCTACACCTGAAACTGATATTGCAGTGTATGCTAACTAACTGGAATTTAAATGAAAACTTGGAAAAAATTGACAAAAAGTGAACAGATCTAAATGATTTATAGGAAACCAGCAATCAGAAGTCCCAGAAGAAGATGAGAAAGAGAGAGAAGCAGAGAGCTTATTTGAAGAAACATTGGCTAAAAATTCTCAAATTTGAGGAAAAGGATAGACATATATAAATAGGAATATTGATAATGTCTCAGTTCTCTAAGGAGAACTATACTGAGACATATTATAATCAAACTGTCAAAAGGTTAAGAAACTAGAATATCTGGGAATTAGCAAGAAAAGGGTGAATCATCAAGCATGGAGATCCTTCATAAGATTATTAGTGATTTCTCAGCAGAAACCTTCTGGGCCAGAATGCAGTTGGATGACATATTTTAAATACTGAAAGGAAAACAATTCTAAGCAAAAGTTCTATATCTGGCAACACCATCCTCCAAAACTGAAGAAATTAAGACATTCTCAAATAAACAAAGGCTGACAGATTTTACTACTTCTAACGTGCCCTAGAATAATTGTTAAAGGGAGTCTTTTAACATGAAGAAAAAGAAATCTAGACAGTAACTCCAAGTGTGTGTACACACATATACATATATATATACACACATATATAAGCTCCAGTAAAGTTATATATATATGAGATATATATAAATACATATATATATATTCCAGCTTATATATATAAAATGTTCCAGTAAATATAAGTAAATACATGAGTAAATATAAAAACAAATTTTATAGAAATTATAAAATTTTCATTTATAGAAATTATAGAAATTTTTGTTTATAACTCTGTTTCATTATTTTGTAAGATTTATTTATTTATTTATTTATTTTTAAGATTTTATTTATTTATTTGACACACAGAGGGAGATTACAAGTAGGCAGAGAAGCAGGCAGAGAGACAGGGAGAGGAGGAAGCAGGCTCCCTGCTGAGCAGAGAGCCCAATGCGGGTCTCGATCCCAGGACGCTGAGATCATGACCTCAGCCAAAAGCAGAGGCTTTAACCCACTGAGCCACCCAGACCCCCTTATTTTGTAAGATTTAAAATCAAAAGTTTTAAAGATGAAAAATCTAGGTGGTTGGAAATTGGCAGTGGTGAAGGAGGACCATATTCTCACCTCATCCTTGAAACACAACTAGATAACTATTATATCATTTTAAATAACCCAGAATTGACCTGAAGCCTAATAAAACATACTTCAACAAAAAATAGGGAAAGACCATATTGAAGAAAGTAGGAAGTGTCAAAATGCATTTTGAGAGAGAAGATCTTGGCCACTGCTGTGGGAAGGGAGTATTGGTTTCAGAGAAGGACAAAACATAGACTAACACACAGGGAAGCTCACAAGGAAAACAAATACCTGAAGCCAGATAGTATGGATTGTGTGACTTCTGATAATCAGCTTAAAGCCTGGAGTGGTAAAGGTCAGAGTGCTTATTAGGGATAGAGCCCAAAGGGCATTGCGGTGCTCTTGGAAAGAAGACAGGCAAACAATCCACAGATATAGAGTATGGAATCAGCAATCTCAAGGGCACCTGAGGAACACAGTAGGGAGGTTATTCACTCATCTAGGAGCAACACCCAGAAAGATAGCATTCACAAAGGAACAAATGGAACAAAAAAACTGGTCTGTGCCATTTCCCTCTCCTGCCCCTCAATATAGGGCAAACTGTGAGAACAAGCACAGCACTGACACACATTACTTGCTTACAAGAATACCTACAACACAGTCTGTGGAACCACCCCTCTCAAACACACTTGTCTCAGTCCCAGTGTGGCAGGACCTTCCTCCATAAGACTGACCCAAACCCCTGCTCACAGCATGTCTTCTGATGCAGGAATATTGCAGAGACTTTATCCCAGCTGTACTAGCTATGGGCCTCATTTTATAAATAGAGCAGAGCACACCTAGTTCAAATGTGCCACATTCAGGCCAGGGACCAAAAATAAGCCACAGCAGGCAGTTAGAGCACCTGTGGATGATAGGCTTAAAGGATAAAGTGAACAGGACAAAAGAGTGGAGCATATGCAGCACATACTGGAAACACTCATAGAAGTGCCAGGCCCCGCAGAATAGGAGATATTACAGGGTAGGGCACTGCAGGACCTCTTCTTCATAAAGGCATTATCTTCAAGAGGAGACATAGCTGACTTCCTAACACAGAGAAAAAGGCATAGGGACTTAGATGAAATGAGAAAACAGAGGAATTTATTCCAAATGAAAGAAGAGGATAAGGCCATGGCCAGAGACCTAAGCAAAACAGGTATAAGTAACATGCCTGATAGAAACCTTAAAGGAATGATTAGAAAGGTACTCACTAAACTTGAGAAAAGAGTGGAAGACATGAGTGAGACCCTTAACACAGAGATAAAAAATAACAGCAGAGATAAAGGGCTCCATAAGCAAAATGATAAAAAAAAGTCGGTGGAATAAAGATCAGGGTAAAAGAAGCAGAAGAATGAGTTAATGATCTAGAAGACAGTGTAATTGAGTGCAATAAAAAGCTGAACAAAGAGTGAAAATGAATTATGCAAAATGAGAATAAACTTAAAGAACTCAGTGACTCCATCGAGCACAATAACATTCACATTAAAAGTATTCAGAAGAAGAAGAGAGAGACAAGGGGGCAGAAAATATATTTGAAGAAAAAATAGCTGAAAACTTCCCTAATCTGGAGAAGGAAACAGACATCCAAATCAAGAAGGCACAGAGATCCCCACAAATAATCAATCCAAAGAGCTCCATGCCAAGAAATATAATAAGTAAAATGTCAAAAAGTAATAATAAACATTTTAAAAGGAACAAGAGTAAAAAAAGACAGGTACTTGAAAGAGGAAATCCAAAAGGCTATCAGTGGATTTTTCACCAGAAACTTTGCATACCAGAAAACAGTTACAAAATGCTGAATGGGAAAAATCTGCAAACACAAATATTCCATCCAGCAAGGCTATCATTCAGAAGAAAAGGAAAGATAGTTTCTCAGACAACCAGAAACTAAAGGAGTTTGTGACCAATAAACCAGACCTACAGGAAATATTAAAGGGGCTTATTTGAGTAGAAAGGAAAGACCATAAATCAGAGTATGAAAAATAAATATACATGTAAGAATCAATCAAGGTATTCATAAAATAAAAGAATTATGTAAATTATGTGTAAATTATGACACCATATGCCTAAAATATTGGGGGAAAGAGGAGTAAAGAATGGGTTCAAAGCTATGTATAGAAGAATGAAACTCGACCATTCCCTTACACCATACACAAAGATAAACTCGAAATGGATGAAAGACCTCAATGTGAGGCAGGAATCTATCAAAATCCTAGAGGAGAACATACACAGTAACCTCTTCGACATCAGCCACAGAAATTTTGTTCAAGACACATCTCAAAAAACAAGGGAAACAAAAGCAAAAATGAACTTTTGGGCTTCATCAAGATAAAATCTTCTGCACAGCAGAGGAAACAGTCAACAAAACAAAGAGGCAACCCATGGAATGGGAAAAGATATTCACAAATGACATGACAGACAAAGGACAGATATCCAAGATCTATAAAGAACTCCTTAAACTCAATACCCAAAAAAAAACAGATAATCATGTCAAAAAATGGGCAGAAGACATGAACAGACACTTCTCCAAAGAAGACATAAAAATGGCTAACAGACATGAAATCATGTCTCTCCATCATCACTAGCCATCAGGGAAATTCAAATCAAAACGGCTTTGAGATATCACCTTACACCAGTTAGAATGGCCAAAGTTAACAGGGCAGGTGTTGGAGGGGATGTGAAGAAAGGGCAACTACTGTTGGTGGGAATGCAATCTGGTGCAGCTATTTTGGAAAACAGTGTGGAGATTCCTCAAAAATTAAAAATAGATGGGCGCCTGGGTGGCTCAGTGGGTTAAAGCCTCTGCTTTCAGCTCAGGTCATGATCTCAGGGTCCTGGGATCGAGGCCCGCATCGGGCTCTCTGCTCAGCAGGGAGCCTGCTTCCCCTTCTCTCTCTGCCTGCCTCTCTGCCTCCTTGTGATCTGTCTCCCTCTGTGAAATAAATAAATAAATAAAAATAAAATCTTTAAAAAAAAATTAAAAATAGAGCTACCCTATGACCCATCAATTGCACTACTGGGTATTTACCCCAAAGATACAGAGGTAGTGAAAAGAAGGGCCTCTGTACCCCAACGTTCATAGCAGCAATGCCCCAAATCACCAAACCATGGAAAGAGTCAAGATGCCCTTCAACAGATGAATGGATAAAGAAGATATGGTCCATATATACAATACTCAGCCATTAGAAAGGATGAATACCCAACTTTTGTATCAACATGGATGGGAGGAGGAGATTATGCTGAGGGAAATAAGTCAAGCAGAGAAAGTCAACTACCATATGGTTTCACTTACTTGTGAAGCATAAGGAATAAAATGGAGGCTATTATGAGAAGGAAAGGAAAAGTGAAGTGGGGTAAATCAGTGGAGGAGATGAAGCATGAGAGAATATGGACTATGCGAAATAAACTGAGGATTTTGGAGGGGAAGGAGGTGAGGGGATGGGAAAACCTGGTGATGAGTATTAAGGAGGGCACGTGTTGCTTGGAGTTCTGGGTGTGGTGCATAAACAATGAATCTTGGAACACTGAAAAAATAAAATTAAACGTAAAAAATAAATAAAAATGGGCAGAAGACATGAACAAAGATTTCTTCAAAGAAGACATCCAGATGGTTAACAGACATGTGAAAAGATGTTCAGTATCACTCATCATCAGGGAAATGCAAATGTACTATAACTTCACACCTGTCACAAAGGTTAAAATAAAAACACAGGAAATGACAGGAGTTGGTGAAATTGTAGAGAAAAGGGAACTTGTGCACACTGTTGATGGGAATGCAAATGGGTGAAGCTACGGTAAAAAACATTATGGAGTTTCCTCACAAAGTTAAAAATAGAACTACTTTATGATCTAGTAATTGCACTACTGGGTATTTACCAAAAAATGCAAAAAATACTAATTGGAAGTGATACATGCACCTCAATGTTTATAGCAATAAAATCTACAATAGCCAAATTACAGAAAGAGCCCAAGTGTTTGTCAACAAATGAGTGGGTAAAGAAGAAATGGTATATATGCAATGGAATATTACTCAGCCACAAAAAAGGAATGAAGTGAAATAAGTCAGAGAAAGACAAATACCAAATGATTTCACTCATGTGGAATTTAAGAAACAAAATAGCAAAGGGGAAAAAAGAGAGAGAAACAAACCAAGAAACAGACTGCTAACTATAGAGAACAAATTGATAGTTACCAGAGGTGAGGTGAGTGGGGGGAAGCTTTACATGTGTGATGGAGATTAAGGAGTGCACTTGTGTGATGAGCACTGGGTGTTATATGGAACAGTTGAATCACAATATTGTACACTTAAAACTAATATAACACTGCACGTTATCTATGCTGGAATTAAAATAGAAACCTAATAAATTAATAATTAAATTTTTAAAAGGAATACCATTGTGATAACATGAATAGAGTTGACGGTACTATCCTAAACAAAATAAGTCACAAAGAAATACAAATATGATCTGATCTCACTTACATGTGGAATTTAAACAAAACAAAACAAAACAAATGGATAAACAAAAAATGGAGTCTTAAATACAGAAAAAAGCTGCTGTTATCTGAGGGGAGTTTTGTGGAGAGGTCATCAAAATATATGAAAGGGGTTAAGAAACAAACTTTCTGTTAAAAAATATGAATTATGGAAATTAAAAGTACAGCACAGGAGATATAGCCAATAATATTGTGATAACTTGATATAGTGACAGAGGAACACTTATTGTGGTGAGCCTTGAGAAATGTGTACAATTGTTGAACTAGTATGTTGAACGTTTGAAACTAATATAACCTCTTATGTCAATTACACTTCAATAATTAAAAAAAATACACATTAAGAAGCCACCATCCAACAGAATGGCTAAATTTACCCATTAGTCTGCTGCCAGGAGCTGCCTGGGCCTCACTGGTTGACACAGTCACAGCGTGGAAATTGCAGCGTTTGCACAGCTCCTGCCATACAGAGTGAACCTGGTATCTCCTTCCACCACTCTTGATTTCTCTCTCAGGAATAAACCTGTTGCTTATGCTTAGGCCTTAGGGCACTCCACACCAGACCGAGATTACTCGTATGACAGTATATGAGGAGAATCAGACCCATAGCCCCATAGCAAAGACCCCAGATTCTACCTCTGTGGCCCTCTCTCCCAGCGTTTTCTCATAGAGCTTTTGTAGTTCAGACAGAAGGACTTTAAGACAAAGCCAGGCCCAGGAGCTAAGCATTAGTTCAGCCTGAAGAAAAGGAGCCTTATCTAAAGATGTAATACGAGTTAGAGCAGGACATAAGTTGCTACATGTTCCTTCACTGATTAATGAGAGGGCATGGTACCCTCCATAAGGTCTGCTTTCTAAGAATATTGCCCTTTATTCAAAGAATAGCCAGAATAGGACCCCTATGGTGCTTGCCCACTCAGTTACAAAGAAGTAGCTCATGTGAACAACTTAGGCTCCACTTCCATAATTATCACTATTTTCTTCACTCCTGTATTCCTCGCTTCTGTAAATAATGTACTAGATAATAACGTGTAATTCATTTATGTTAGACTGTGCTTGAACTATATAACTAGTGCCTTATTCATATAAGTTTAACAAAGATAGATGATTCTAATACATAAAAATGGTTACTGCCTTTAACTTGTAACTCTATTACTTCAATTTTAAGAACAAAAGCGTGACTCACTTGCTCTGTATGAAACCCATCTGTCCTGTTTGGGGACAGATGTCATTTGACAGATTGTCAAGACAGATGGTCTGTCTCTGACCCAATCTATAGAGGGCAAACATAAAATGTTCTGTTCATGTTTTGTTCATCTTGCTATCTATAAATAAAGCTACTGAGACCAGAAGAGTTAGAGATGCCTGCTTGGTGATCAGAAAGAACTCATGGCTCTCACACTCCTTTTGCCGACACCGTCCATCCTTCAGGGACCCCTGGACCTGCTGGAGCTGAACTCCGGCAGCCTGCTAAATGTTAGCAAGAATGTGGAGCAACCAGACCACACATATCCATTGCTTTTGGGAGTGTAAAATGGTGCAACTACTTTGGAAAAACAATTTGATTGTTTCTCATTATACTTAGAATAAAATTAACAGTTTCATTCCAGGGTATTTACCTAGGGGATATAAAAAAACGCCAATACATATACTCAAAGGGCCATATCAGTGTTATTCATAGCAATAAAAACCTAAAGGAAATCTCTCAACTGGTGAGCAAATCAACAAATTATGGTATATCTATATAATGAAAGTCTACTTAATAATATAAAGAAAAAAATATGTGTACAATGGTATGAATGAATTGCAAAGGTATTTTGGTACCTAAAATAAGGCAGTTACACTGGCTTTCATACCGTATGATTCAACTTACAGTTACATAAAAAAATCAGGATTGGTGAGGAGCCAAGCATAGGGGTGTGTGGATAGCTTATAAATGGTCAAAGCTTGATGGAATATATTAAAGGATGGAGGGATTGAAAATATCCAAACAGTGACAAATGTGGTAAGTTTTGAGAGATGAATAGGAATTTATGAAGCACACAAGAAGTGGAAACATTGAAAATTGTTAGCACAGGAAAGTGAACTGAGTTTTGATACAATCTGGCATGTTTAGTTAATTCTATTCAGCATTTTATGATTGCAAAGGAGAGGAGTCTTGAAGGAAATTATGTCAAAAAGACATTCTTGTTTACATCTTTTTAACAAAGCAGATTTCTCTGATGTTTGATAATTATTCACAATTTATTCTGTTGAGAAATGCACCTTGTGATATTATAGATGTTCTAAACCAACATTAGTTAATTATAATAATGTATGTTATAATTACTTAACATGTTAGCTAAAAATTACACATGACTTTTAATATATATTAATCCACTTATATTATTCTCCATAGGATTTAGCAGTATTATAGCCTGAATATGTTCATGTGATTATTTGTCTTCCTCCCTAAGAAAGTAAATTCAGTGAGACAGAGAACTCACTTTTCAAATTAAAAAGAGTATTAATTGGGTCTTAACAGTGCCAGAGCTACACATTGAGCATTCATTCATTGTATGTGCATGTTTAAAAAAATGTTCAAATTATTGAAAGTTTATTATATATGGACAGACCATCTAAATTTTAAGCTTCTGAAGACAAAAATCCTCTTAATTCTGTCTAAATATCTACTATACTAATTATCAGTATTTTAAAAATATCATGACCTACTTTATATTTATTATTGTTTGTGGGAAAAAAATCATAATAGGATAAAATATAAAATTTTCCAGGAAGCATCAATTCCTGGTTATCTGCATTTAGGTCTCTGCTCAAATATTACTACCAGAGAATTAGTTTCATGCATACTATTTGAACTGGCATCTGATGCCTTATTCTCTGTTCTGTTGCCTTTCTCCATTTTTTTTTCACATTATAGTTTCTAATAATAAATTTGTGCACTTGTCTTTATTGTGTAAATAATTTAATAGAATTATGGGAAGAAATGGATCTCTTTTCTTTCACTACATTAACACGTCAACCCCCAGATTATTGTCCAGTTATCACAGACAGCCACAAATTTTGGATAAATGAATAAGTGAATGAATTGATTTTGTCTCTGAGCCTTAGTCCACGAAGTAGGAGTGTGTGTGTGTATGTGTGTGTGTGTATGTGTGTCTTTCAGACAAAGGAAATAAAATATATTTACAAAATAATCAAAGTTACGGGCTAACAAATTATGGTTTTTCATTTAAAGAAAAATGCAGAAGAAATTCAAGAACTTTTTTTCTAGTATAAGGGGAAAGTTTCTAACCAGTTGACTTCTTTTATTTTAATAGATGAGGTATAAATTGGTTAGCATAATGAGGTAATAAGTTAATTTGCCTATTTTAACACTTTTATTTTAATTCATCATTAGACAAAGTGAAATCCCTCTATGTATAAGAATCAATAATTCTCTGGCAAATGGATAAGATTTTCAAAGAGCCAGGTGTGAACCACAAGAAATAAGCAAAGGGAAGAGGCATATATAATGATATATTTGGAACACATTCTAGAAATGTCTTTTAGTTCTTGTGAAGAAACACACACACACACACACCAAACACACCACACACACACACACAAAAACACATGAATGCACATTAATGTACACTACCACAACCATTGCCTTGGACTCCCTGACTCTTGTCCCCTGGAAACTCTGCTAAACATATTAATTAATCATTGGAGAGAGATGGTCCCAATAGGAGTCACTAAATTACTCAGCCCAGGAAGATGCAATGTGTGTGCATGCCCTAATCTCAGGGGGGTTGGTGTTCAGCTCCAATCTATCCTGGTCTCATGGTGCCCATACATGTTTTCCAGAAAAACCCAGTTTGTCCTGTGGCATGATGTCATTGTGTGGCATCCATGATGACTGACATCACTTTTGATCCTTAATGTCATCCTTATGGCTCCTGTTATTTCAAAAATTTTAACACTGAGGTATATTTAGTAAAATCAATTAGATCCAGTATCAGGTAAGTAAGGGAGGAGACAAACCAAGCTATAATTTCCTCCAAAGTTAACCAGTGTGTAGCTTCAGGTTTTTGTTGCAGGCAAAGAGAAAAGCATGAGATCATAGAATTTTGAGTCCAATGTGATACTACATATTTTGCAGATAAGGCTGTCCCAAACCAGTGAGAAATCCTGTGATTCATGCTTATTGTACCTAAGATACATTCCCTTCTAGAATCATGACTTATAATCTAAACATCTCATAATATTTTGAAGAGTTGACATAGATATCACTTTAAATTTTTAGTCTCCAGGGAAGACAGTGAAAAATTAGTACCGTGTTAGAATGACTTTCCTGATAATTTGGTTCACTTCATTATTAGAATTATTTATAGTAATAAAAGACAAAAATATAAGCCAATTCTTTTAATTTCTAGCTAATCAGAAAACTGGAAAATGTAATAAACTTGCTTAAGATAGTGAATATTAGTGACTGCCAGTATTTTACTACATGGATCACTAGATGCATTTAATCACATAGCTTTGCCCCAAGAACGTGGTGTTCTATTTTATGAAAAAAAAAACAAAACTTCATTTTAGAATGAAAGAGCAAGTTGACTAAGAATGTACAGCAAACCATAAGAGACTTCTAATCTCATAAAACAAACTGAGGGTTACTGGGGGGTGGGAGGGTAGGGATAGGGTGGATGGGTTATGGACATTGGGGAGGGTTTGTGCTTTGGTGAATGCTGTGAAAGATGTAAGCCTGATGATTCACAGACCTGAACCCCTTGGGCAAATAATAAAAAAAAATTAAAAAAAAAAAAAGAATGTACAGCAAGTGAGTATCAAAGGCATGATTATTATTATCCATATATATTTAACTTCCCCAATTTTTAACTAGTATAGCATAGGTAATGATGTGAAGAATTGGGCATGAAACCAATGCATGTTTTTACATCTTGCTAATATCTACTATTAATATAATTAATTTATATATTTAGAAGACATATCCCCTTGAATTCTTATTAGATTCATAATCTCCACCATTAGATCATTGTTTTCTGTATTAGACTGTCACTATCTGATTATTTTTCTGTATAATTTTCTTTCATATTTTTATAAGGCAACACCAGATATGCAATTTTAAAAGAAAACACAATTTCCTTGCTTTCATGATCAGGTTAAGAGTAAGGCACAACAATGTCTTTCTTTACTCATTCATTCTTTTTTCTCTTATTTCTATAGGTTACCTGAGTTCTTCCTAAACACAAACAGTGCTAATTTCAAATGAAGAGAAACAGAACACCCTGATAACTCATTTTGGCTTCTGTTTTCAGAACAATTTCTGCAGTAAGTCAAAGTCCATGGTGAATAAGTATCTCACAAAAGGCATTTGGATAAAAAGTTGTAAATACTTAATTCTACATAAAAATTAAGACATTTATAAAAATAAGGCTATGGTTCAGAAGAAAGTGATTGTGTAGCTTTTATTTTGTTCAGTAACTTTAAAATAAGAAAAAAGAACCAAACTGATACAGTGGCCAATTATTCTTCACCTGAACTCAGACTCCTCCATCACTTTGGAAAACTGTTGTTGGTGTTAAGTGGTTAATGTGACAGTGCAGAAATGTCAGTGGTAAGATCTCTGTTTCTAAATCTTAATGAGTTTTTCAGGGAACAGTGTCACCTTTGTTCTACCATCTTCTCAGAATTGTAGTGTGTATAAATTAAAGAATTCATTACAGTTTATAAAAAGAAATCCATTTTCAAGTCAAAGAGTATGAGAATGAATACATTTATACCCATCCACACACTGCTGTTGGAAAAATAAAACTCTATGGGCTTGATGCTTATTCTTTTTTTTTTTAAGATTTTATTTATTTATTTGACAGAGAGACACACAGTGAGAGAGGAAACACAAGCAGGGGAAGTGAGAGAGGGAAAAGCAGGTTTCCCACTGAGCAGAGAGCCCAATGCGGGACTTGATTCCAGGACCCTGGGATCAAGGCCCAAGCCGAAAGCAGACCCTTAATGACTGAGCCACCCAGGTGCCCCTTGATGCTTATTCTTTACCTAAAAGAGTTATGTGATTTTGTTGGTTCATGAAACAGAAAATTAGTGTAATCAAAAACTCATAATTCTATTTTCTCTGTGTGCTTCTCTAAGTATATTCCCCCAATTCTCATCTTCTCTGGCCATATAAAATGTTGACAAATTCGTGGCCTTCTTTTACAACCTAGTTCCCCCAGTTATAAACCCTCTAATCTATACCTTGAGAAACAAAGATGCAAAAGGAGCGATAAAAAGGCTATTTCTGGGGAAGAAGGGGAGGAAAAGATAATCTCTTGATTGAAGTTTCAGATAATGGAAAAATAAATAAATAAATAGATGGAAAAAGAGTGTTTTGAAGTTTTTAAAGTCAACTGTAATTATTATTGGATAAGCTAAATAATACCCCATTGGAAAAAAAACATGTAAATCTCGACTGAACACAAAACATTTTCCTATTTGCTTTCTAGAAACTTCTAGGTAGTATGGAGGGAATAGTCACTAAAAGTGTGAACTGATTGCATTTGACGTTATATTTTTCTTCCATATGTTAGAGTGAAGGATTTATATATGAGCCTTTTTCTTTATTGTTTCATTGACTGTTTCAGATGAACATTACTAAATTGCACAAAACATCAAGAGCTGACATTTGTTTTGAGTATCTTATGTGGTATAAAACAGGATCATGAAACCAGTAATGGAATTTGAAGACAACGGATTTTAGCCAGAGTGGTGGGAAGGTGAATGTTAACCTTTATGTAGCTTGTCATGGAAATTATTACAAAACTCTGCCACTCAAACTTTTTGTTTTAAATTAAATTTTTTGAGAAAAGTGTGGATACACTCTCAGTTTTATGAAGTGAATCAGAGAAAGCCCATGAAGTTTTTATGTACTTTCCCAAATAGTAGCATCCTCAAAATTAATGTATATCAAAAGAGGATGTTAACAACTGTTAACAGAACAGTTCCATCACCAAAGATAGTTTCTATGGCCTTAAATAGTCACAATCACTTAAATTTTGCCCTTAAACTCTCATTAACCGCTGGCTACATTAATCCCATCTCCACTTCTATAATTTTGTCCTTTGAAAGATATTACATAAATGGAACCATAGAGTAGGTAAACTTGTGGAATTGGGTTTTTTTTAATGCAGAAAAATTCTCTAATGCTTATGCATTTTGTGTGTATCAATAGTTCAACCATATTTAAAATTTTTTACTTGTGCTTAAATATACACAACACACAATTTACCATTTTAAACAATTTTAATTATACAGCTTTGTAGCATTGAGTACATTCCCATTGTTGTACAATTATCACTACAGTCCATTCCAAAAGTTTTTCCTCTTTTAAAACTGAAACTTTGAATCAACTAAAAATAATTACCATTTTCCCAATCCCTGGCAACCATATTATACTTTGTGTATCAATAAATTTAACTACTCTAGGTACTTCATATAAATGGAATCATATAGTTTTTGTCCTGTTGTGACTGGCCAATTTCACTTATCATATCTTCAAGTTCCATTCATGTTGTAGCAATTGTCAGAATTTCATTTCTTTGTGTCTGAGTAATATTTATATATGTATAAATAAAAATATGATATATAAATATGTTATATGTAAATATATATAACATATCCATTTTAATTTTCCTGTTTATCTGCTGTTGGACACTAGACATTTGTGTTGTTTTCACACTTTGGTGACAAGGAATAACAATGCTATGAAATAGGCATATCTCTGTGAGATGCTACTTTCAACACTTTAGGATATTTATTCAGAAGTGGAATTGCTGAGTCACATGTTAACTTTATTTTTAATTTTTTAAAGAACCACCATATTCTTTTCCATATGTATGCACCATTTTACATTCCCACCAGAAACAAAGAGAACTAATCCTACACATTTTCACAAACACTTCTTAATTTTTTCTTTTATTTTGGCACTAGCCATCCAAATATGTGTGAAGTAGCACTATGTGGCTTTTGTTTTCAATTCACTAATTTAATGACCCTGAGGATCTTTTCATGTGCTTATTGGCCATTTGCATATCTTCTTTTTGAATAGTGTCTATTCACAACTCTTATGACTGAAGTATTTTCCCCAAATTCCAAATGTGCATTTTCATTCTACTGAAAGTGTCTTTTTGTGCAGAGGATTTTTTATTTTGATTAAGTGATATTTATCTATGTTTTTTTCTTTTGTTCTTTGTGTTTTAGCTGCCATATCCAAGAAGTCATTATAAATTCAATGCCATGAAATTTCTCTGCTATGCTTTCTTCTAAGAGTTTATCTCTATGACCCATTTTAAGTTAATTTTTGCATACTGTAAAGGTAAAGATCCAACTATTTTTTTGCAAGTTCATATCCAGTTTTTCCAAAAATATTTGTTAAAAAAGACTTTTCTTTCCCCATTGAATGAACTGAACACTTTTGTCAACAATAATTTGACTACATGTTAGGATTATTTCTGGGCTCTCTCATTTATTCCATTGGTCTACATTTCTGTTTCTGCACCAGATATAGAATTATTGGCTGACACTGTCTTTTATTCTTGCAGCAGTTTAAATATATTGTCCTAGTAAATTCTAGATTTCAAGGACTCCATTTACTTAGAATTCCACTAATAATATTGTTGAGGTTCACTTTTATGCGATAAGTTATTTTTTCTCTTTTGTTTATTTCACTTTCTCTCTTTATATTTGACAGTTTTATTATAATTTGTCTTTGTGTGTGTCTTTTTGAGTTTACCCTGTTTTGAGTTATTTGAGTGTTTTGGATTTCTAGATCCAGGTATTTCTTCAAATTTGGGGATTGTTCTACCAATAAATCTTTAAACAAGTTCTCACCGTTATCTTCCTCTTCTGCTTTTGGGACTTTAAAATGCATATATAGATCCACTCAATCATATCCCTTGAGTCTCATAGGCTAAGCTTGCTTTTCTTCATCTTTTTTTCTCTTCTTTTTAAATTTTTAAAAAATTTTAGTATAATTAACATATAGTGTTATATTAGTTTCAAGTGTATAATACAATGATTCAACAATTCTATACATTACTTGGAGCTCATCATAAGTGTACTCTTACTCCCCTTCACCTATTTTATCTTTACCCCTCCCCTTGGCTTCCCTCTGGCAACAACCAATTTGTTGTCTACATTTAACAATATGTTCTTTTTTGTTTCTTTTTTTCCTTGTTTGTTTCTTAAATTCCACATATGAATGAGATTATATGGTATTTGTCTTTCTCTGATGGACATATTCATTTAGCATAATGCCCACTAGAATAATCTATGTTGCTACAAACATCAAAATTTAATTCCTTTTTATGGCTGAGTAATATTCCATTATATATAGCGCAATCATATTTTCTTTATCCATTCATGTATTGATGGGCACTTGGGTTGTTCCCATATCTTAGCTATTGAAAATAATCTGCAATAAACATAGAAGTAAACATATCTTTTCAAATTAGTGTTTTTGTTTTCTTTGGGTGAATACTCTGTAGTATTGGAATTAGTGGATCATATAGTAATTCCATTTTTCACCTTTTGCGGAACATCCATACAGTTTTCCACAGTGGCTACACTAGCTTGCATTTCCACCAACATTGCATCAGTGTTCTTTTTCTCCACATTTCACAAATACTTTTGATTTCTGTGTTTTTCACTTTTTTCTTCTTTTAATGAAATAGTATATATTTCAATTGTACAACATGACAATTTGATAAACATAGTGAAAGATTGCTACAGCCAAGCTAATTAGCATATTATCTCCTCACATAATTATCATTTTGTTTGTGAGAAAACAACTGAAATCTATTAACTAAGCAAACTTTATTTATTTATTTATTATTTATTTTTATAAAGCATGTGAGCAGGGGAGGAGGAGGACCAGGGGGAGGTAATCTTAAGCAGGCTCCATGCTCAGCATAAGGCCCAACATGAGGCTTCATCTCATGACCCTGAGATCATGACCTCAACCAAAATCAAGAATCAGATGCTTAATCAATTGAGTTACCCAAGTGGCCCATTGGTAAACAAATTTTGAATGTTCAATACAGTACAATTAACTATAGTACCATGCTATACATTAGATTACCAGATTTATTCATCTTACATAATTACAACTTTGTACTCTGACCAACATCACTCATCTCATTCAGCACAACTGATAATTATCATTCTAATCTCTGCAACTAAGAATTTAATATTTTTAGGTTGCTACATATTAGTGAGATTATGCAATTTATATTTTTGGTTCCTGGATTGTTTTATTTAGTATAATGTTCTCCAGATTAGTGCATGTTACTACAAATACCAGGATGTTTTTTTGTATTATTAAGTTGTTGTTTTAATTTTAGTTCCAGTATAGTTAACATATGGTGTTATATAGCTTCAGGTGTACAACACAGTGATTCAACAGCTCTATACATTACTCGGTGCTCACTGTGATAAGTAAACTATTTTTTTAAAACTAGTTAGCTAACATACAATGTTTTACTAGTTTCAGGTGTACAATATAGTGATTCAAAGTTCCATACATCACCCTGTGCTCATCATGACAAATATAAATTTTAATTCCTATCATGTAACCTATCACCCCATCACCCTCCCCTCTGGTAAATATTAAATCATTCTCCATAATTGTGAGTCTGTTTCTTCCTTTGTCTCTCTCTCTCTTTCTCTTTCTTAATTTTTCCTCTTTGCTTGTTTGCAATGTTTCTTAAATTTCAAATATGGGTGAAGTCATATGATATTTGTCTTTCTCTGACTGATCTATTTCACTTAGCATAATTGTCTAGCTTCATCCATGTCATTACAAATGGCAAGATTTCATTCTTTTTAATGGCTGAGTAATAGTCCATCGTTTATATATACCACATCTTCTTTATCCATTCATCTCTCAATGGACCTCTGGGCTCTTTCCATAATTTGGCTATTGTTTATAATGCTGCCATAAACCAAGATGCATATATCCCTTTGAAACAGTATTTTATTTTCCTTTGGGTAAATATCCAATAGTGCAATTGCTGGGTCATAAGGTAGTTCTGTTTTTAGGTGCACTTTGGTCTTCTTGTAAAATGAGACATGACACCACTTTCACTAGAACTTAAGCCCTGCAGAACACTCTGGTCAGAAGATGTGGTGAGGGCACGTATTTCTGCTGGTCTTCTGAGGTAAGGACCCACTACACTGGGACTGAGTCAAACTTGATGGAGAATGGCAATCATGACAAAATGCAGGGAACTAGAACTTGATATAAGCAGGTTAGGCCGCCTGTGAGTGCTGCACTGCTTCCCACAGGTGTTCTGTGCTTATGCTGAGAGTTGGGGGAGGAAAATGTTGCCTTCTGCTTCCTTTGTTCCTGGAGAAACTGGTTTTTTTTTTCCTAGCTACTATAAGACATGAATATATACACACTCAACACATACACTTAAAGAATTACTGCAGTTTACACAGATGATCGATGTTGTATGCAGAGTGAGGTCTGTGTGTTTATAGTATTTAAAAAAAACATATAAACCATGATCCAAATAATCTCAAGTATAATATATTATTGATTTACTCAACTTAATTTGATAATATTTGAGACACACAGATTTCTTTATTATTCTTTAATAAATAAAATTAAATAATTGAATCTTTGGGGTGTTTTTAAAGGTTTTATTTAAATACCCGTTCATTGACATACAGTACCGTATTAGTTTTAGGTGTACAATATAGTGATTCAGTATTTCATACAACAGCAGGCGCTCATCACAGGTGCACCCCTTAAGCCCCATCACCAGTTTAATCCATCCACCCCCACTTCCCTTCTGGGACCAAAGTTTATTCTCTATAGGTAAAAATCTGTGTTCTGGTATGACTCACTCTCTCTTTTCTCCCCTTTCTTCCTTTGTTTTGTGGCTTAAATTCCACAATGAGTAAAATCATATGATTTTTATCTATCTCTGATTGACTTATGTCACATAACATAATACTCTCTACCCTATTATGTAGTTGTAAATAGCAAGATTTCATTCTTTTAACGGTTGAATAATATTCTAGTGTGTATATATATATATATATTTATATATATATACATACCACATCCTTTTTTTTTAAAGATTTTATTTATTTATTTGACACAGAGAGAGATTACAAGTAGGCAGAGAGGCAGGCAGAGAGACAGGGAGAGGAGGAAGCAGGCTCCCTGCTGAGCAGAGAACCAGATGCGGGCCTCAATCCCAGGACGCTGAGATCATGACCTGAGCCGAAAGCAGAGGTTTTAACCCACTGAGCCACCCAGGCGCCCATCCACATCCTTTTTATCCCTCCATCATGGACACTTCAGCTGTTTGCATATATTGGCTGTTGTAGATATTGCTGTTGTAAACATTGGATGCATGTTTCCCACTGAATTAACATTTTTTATTCTTCTTGTAAATACCTAATAGTGCAATTACTGAATGGTAGAATAGTTCTAATTTAACTTTTTGAGGAAACTTCTTACTGCTTTCCACAGTGCCTACACCAGTTTACATTTACACCAATAGTGCAGGGGGTTCCCCTTTCTCCACAGCCTCGCCAACACCTGCTCTTTCTTGTGGTTTTATTTTTATCCATTCTGGGAGGTGTGAGGTGATATCTCATTATTGTTTTCATTTGCATTTCTCTAATGATCAGTAACATTGAGTATCTCTTCATGTATCTGTTAGCCATCTGTGTGTCTTTGGAAAAATATCTATTCAGGTCTTCTGCCCATTTTGTAATTGGATTAATAATTTTCTAGGTGTAAAATTTTATAAGTTTTTTACATATTTTGGACACCAATCCTTTATCTGATATGTCATTTACAAATACCTTCTCCCACTCTGCAAGTTGCCTATTAGTTTTGTTGATGGTTTCCTTCACTGTGCAGAAGCTTTTTATTTTGATGGAGTTCCAATAGATTATTTTTTCCCTTTTGTTTCCTTTGCTTCAGGAGGCATATCTAGAAAGAAGTTTCATATGGCTTATGTTCTCTTCTAGGATTTGTATGGTTTCAGGTCTCACATTTAGGCCTTTAATCCATTGATGGTGTAAAAACTGACCCAGTTTCAATCTTTTTCATGTTGCTGTGATGTTTTCCCAACATCATTTGTTGAAGAGACTTTCTTTATTCCATTGGATATGCCTTTCTACTTTGGTGAAGATTAAATGATTGATTGTGTAGCTGTGGGTTCATTGTGGGGTTTTCTATTCTGTTCCACTGAACTATGTGTCTGTTTTTGTACCAGTACCAAGTTGTCTTGATTACTACAGCTCTGAAACATAACTTGTAGTCCAGAATTGTGATGCCTCCAGCTTTTATTTTCTTTTTTTCAACATTACTCTGGCTGTTTGGGTTCTTTTGTTGTTCCATAAAAATTTAACTTTGTTCTTCCTCTGTGAATAATTCCTTTGGTGTTTTGATAGGAATTGATTAAACATACAGATTGCCTTGGGTAGCATAGACATTTTAACAATATTTGTTCATCCATGAGCATGGAATGTCTTTCCATTTCCTTGTGTAATCTTCGATATCTTTCATTAGTGTTTAGTGTTTTTTCAGAGTACAAGGTTTTAACCTCTGTGGTTAGGTTTATTCCTAGGTATCTTCTTGCTTTCGGTACAGCTGTAAGTGTGAGTGATTCCTTAATTTCTGTTTCTGCTGTATCATTACCAGTGTATAGAAATACAACAGATTTCTTTATGTTGATTTTGTATCCTGCGACTTTACTGAATTCATGTATCAGTTCTGGAAGTTTTTTAGATGAGTTTTTAGGGTTTTATATAGAGATTAACATGTTATCTGAAAATAGTGAACGTTTTACTTCTTACTAACTTATTTAGATGCCTTTCACTTATTTTTGTTGTGTAATTCCTGTGGCTAGGACGTCCAATACTATTTTAAATAACAGCGAGAGTAGACATCCCTGTCTTGTTCTTGACAGTAAAAGAAAAGCTCTCAGTTATTCCCCATTGAGGATGATATAAACTCTTCATTTTTCAAAGATGGCCTTTATTATGTTGAGATACATTTCCTCTAAACCTACTTTGTTGAGGGTTTTTAATCAAGAATGGTTGCTGTACTTTGTCAAATTTTTTTCTGCATCTATTGAGAGGATAATATGGTTCTTATCCTTTATTAATGTGTATCACGTTGATTGATTTGCAAATGTCGAGCCATTCTTGTAGCCCAGGAATAAATCCCACTTGGTTGTCATGAATGAATTTTTAATGTATTGTTGGATTCAGTTTGTTCGTATTTTATTGAGAATTTTTGCATCCATGTTCATCAGGGAAATTGGCTTATAGTTCTCTTTTTTAGTGGAGTATTTTTTGATTTTGGTATCAGGCTATTGCTGGCCTTATAGAATGAATGTAGAAGTTTTCTCTCCTTTTTATTTTTTGGAATAATTTCAAAAGAATAGAATTATCCTTTCTTTAAAGGTTTGGCAGAATTCCCATATGAAGCCATCTGGTCCTAGATTTTTGTTTGTTGGGGAACTTTTTTTTATTTTTTTCTTATTTGTCCCACGGGTACAGGTCTGCAAATCATCAGGATTACACCTTTCACAGCATTTGCCATAGCACAAACCCTCCCAATGTCCATAACGCATCCACCCTATCCCTACCCTCCCACCCCCCAGTAACCCTCAGTTTGTTTCTTGAGATTAAGAGTCTCTTATGGTTTGTCCCCTTCTCGATCCCTTCTTGTTTCATTATTTTTCCCTCCCTACCCCCCATGACCCCCCGTCCTGCCCCACAAGTTCCTCATATCAGAGAGATCATATGATAATTGTCTTTCTCTGATTGACTTACTTCCCTCAGCATAATACCCTCTAGTTCTATCCACGTCGTTGCAAATGGCAAGACTTCATTTCTTTTGATGGCTGCATAGTATTCCATTGTGTATGTATGTATGTGTGTATATATATATATATATATATATATATATATATATATATATATACATACCACATCTTCTTTATCCATTCATCTGTTGATGGAAACCTAGGTTCTTTCCATAGTTTGGCTATTGTGGACATTGCTGCTATAAACATTTGGGTGCATGTGCCCCTGAGGATCACTACCTTTGTATCTTTAGGGTAAATACCCAGTAATGCAATTGCTGGATCATAGGGTAGCTCTATTTTTAACTTTTTGAGGAACCTCCATACTGTTGTCCAGAGTGGCTGCACCAGCTTGCATTCCCACCAACAGTGTAGGAGGGTTCTGTTGGGGATTTTTTGATTACTGATACAATTTCTTTTTTTCTTTTTTTTTTTTTTTTAAGATTTTATTTATTTATTTCACAGAGGGAGAGAGATCGCAAGGAGGCAGAGAGGCAGGCAGAGAGAGAGAGGGGGAAGCAGGCTCCCCGCTGAGCAGGGAGCCTGATGCGGGCCTCGATCCCAGGACCCTGAGATCTTGACCTGAGCCGAAAGCAGAGGCTTTAACCCACTGAGCCACCCAGGCGCCCACTGATACAATTTCTTTGTAGATTATTGATCTGTTCAAGTTTTCTATTCCTTCCTGTTTCAGGTTTGGTAGTTTATATGATCTTAGGAATTTATCCATATCTAACGGTTTGTCCAATTTGTTGGCATATATTTTTAATTACTATATTCTCTTATAATTGCTTATGTTTCTATGGTCTCTATGGTATTTCTCCTCTCTCAACTGAGATTTTATTTTGGAGACCTTTCTCTTTTATTTTTTATAATTTAGGCTAGATCTTTTTCATTTTTATTAATTTTTGAAAGAACTTCTCATTGATGTTTCCATTGGTCTGTTCTATTGGTTGTATTTGTTTTCTTGTTTCCTTTTTTTAATTTCTATATCATTTATTTCTCCACTAAGTTTTATTATCTCCTTCCTTCTGCTGACTTTAGGCTCGTTTGTTGGTTTTTTCCTACTCCTTTAGGTAGAAGGTTCAGCTGTCCCTTAGAGATTTTTCTTGCTTCTTGAAGTAGGCATGTATTACTATATACCTCCCCCTTAGTACTACTTTTGCTACATCCTGAAGGTTTTGGTCCAACGTGTTTGTATTTTGTTTCCTTGTACACTTTTATTTCTTCTTTGATTTTCTTGTTGACCCTTCCATTGTTTAGTAGTATGTTGCTTAGCCTCCATGTATTGGTAGTTTCTCCAGGTTGTTCTTTTTTTCCTTGTGATTGATTTCAAGTTTCATAGTGTTGTAGTCAGAGGAGGCATATGGTACGTTCTCAGTCTTCTTGAATCTGTTGAGGCCTGTTTTGTGTCCTAATATGTGATCTATTCTGAAGAATCTCCCAAGTGCACTTTAAAAGAATGGGTAATCTGAGGAAGAGCAGCAAGATGGCAGAGGAGTAGGAGACCGATTATCATCAGGTCCCAGGAATTCACCCAGATAGCTATCAAACTATTCTGAACACCTAGAAATTCTACAGGAGATCAAAGAGAAGAAGAGCAACAATTCTAGGAACAGAAAATTGACCACTTTCTGGAAGGTAGGACGTGCGGATAAGTGATTCTGAAGCGACGGGAAGATAGACCCCGGGGGGAGGGACCGGCTCCTGGCAAGGGAGCGAGCAGCAGAGCACAGACTCAGAACTTTTAGAAGTTGGCTCCACTGAGGGACGTTGCCCCAGAGGCCAAGTGCAGGGTGAAGCCCCTGCAGGGACAGTATGGTCTCAGGACCCATGGGGACACAAAAAGACCAGGGGTGTCTGAGCGTGACCGAGTGCCCAGGTATCAGAGAAAATCTGAGGGGAGAGACAGAGCTGAGCCAAGAAGATCTCTCTCATCTCAGTGATACCTTGGGCTGTGATCGGAAGCACAGCCAGGCCACTGCTCTGTGAGCAGGGATCCCAGGGGCGGCAGACCCGGAGAGACCCCCTACATCCTCCTCTGGGAGGAGCAGCATGGGAGTGGCTGCAGGAATCTGCCAGGTTCAGAGATTCTAAATGGGGCCACACCAGAGATAGAGACACTTGGTCACAGGCCAGGTGAGCTCGGAGAGTGGCCAGAGACCAGGAGATGGAAGGGACTGCTTTTCTCTGAGGTGCACTGAGGACTGAGGCCCCAAACTGTCGGCTCCTCTGAGTCAGAGACTGGGAGCCACCATTTTCAGTCCCGTCCTCTAACAAGGTACTGAAAGGGTTCAGGGAACAAAAGCTCCCGACAGTGAACCCCAGCTGATTACTTAGCCTGGCCCCTGGCGAGGGTGGTGGGAATCCGCCTCGGGCAGAGACACTTGAGAATCATAGCAGCAGGCCCCTCCCCCAGAAGACCAGGAAATAAAACCATCCAGTCAAAGTCAAGTTCAAGATTGCTGAGAATTGTGGAACTCTGGAGCTAGGGGAAAGCAACGCACAGAATTCATGGCTTTTTCCCCATGATTCTTGAGTCGTTCAAAGTTAAATTCATTGAATTTTTTTTCTTTGAATTTTTTTCTTACTTTTTTCTTTTAAATTTTTTCCCTTTTCCTATTTTAATGTTAACTCTTTTATCTTATCAACACTTTTTAATCTTTTTTAAATTTTCGTTGTAATAATCATATTTTATCCCTTCATTGTTTTTAACCTTATTTTTTGTATACTTATAGGGTCTGTTCAATTCACCAGTCTAATAGATATAGATAGATAGATAGATAGATAGAGATAGAGATAGAGATAGAGTCATAGACAGACATAGAAATAGAAACAGAAGTAGATAATATAGATATAGGATTTTGTTTTATTCATTTTTGTTTTCTTTTGTTTTTGTATAATTTTGTTTTTCTGGGGTTTTTTTTGTTTGTTTGTTTTGTTTTGTTTTTTTCCCTCATTCTATTCTCCCCAGTTCCAGGTCTCTTCTGAGTAGGTTAGTGTATATTTCTCTGGGGTCATTGCTACATTTTAGTATTTGGTTCTCTCATCCATCTATTCTTATCTGCATAAAATGACAAGGAGGAAAACATCAACACAAAAAAAAGAACAAGAGCCAGTTATGACGGCTAGAAACCTAATCAATGTGGACATTAGTAATATGACAGAACTAGAGTTCAGAATGATGATTCCTAAGGTGGTGGCTGGGCTCAAAAAAAAAAAAAAACGGAAGACAATAGAGAAGCCCTCGCTAAAGAAAGAAAAACCCTTTCTGGAGAAATAAAAGAAATAAAATCTAACCAAGCTGAAATCAAAAAAGCTATTAATGAGGTGCAATTGAAAA
>LNAC01001328.1:133403-155541 GCA_002007465.1 Ailurus styani | reverse complement strand
AGACTCCTAATCTCACAAAACAAACTGAGGGTTACTGGGGGGTGGGAGGGTAGGGATAGGGTGGATGGGTTATGGACATTGGGGAGGGTTTGTGCTTTGGTGAATGCTGTGAAAGATGTAAGCCTGATGATTCACAGACCTGTACCCCTTGGGCAAAGAATAAAAATAAAATTAAAAAAAAAAGTTTAAAAGGTAAAAAAAAAATTACAATCATATGATATTAGTCTTTATCTGACTTCTTTTACTTAGCTCTATACTTTCTAGATCTCTCCATGTTTTACAAGTGACAAAGTTTCGCTTTTTATTGGCTGAGTAACATTCCATTGTGTATATTCATGTATACATACACACACATGCACATGCATACATGCACACACACCCAACACCTTCTTTATCCATTCATTTTCTATAGACATATGGTTGCTGCTGTATTTGGTTATTATAAATAATGCTATAATAAGCATAGTGGTACATATATCTTTTTGATTTAATGTTTTTGCTTCCTTTAG
This sequence comes from Ailurus styani, assembly GCA_002007465.1. Taxonomy (NCBI): domain Eukaryota; kingdom Metazoa; phylum Chordata; class Mammalia; order Carnivora; family Ailuridae; genus Ailurus; species Ailurus styani. Next base: position 155,032 of record LNAC01001328.1, on the reverse strand, counting down.
GTAAATACTTAATGTGTAATTACTGGATCACATAGTATTTCTATTTTTATTTTTTTGATGAAACTCCTTACTGGTTTTTGTTTTTGTTTTTCTTAATGGCTGTACCAAAGGCTGTTTCCACCAACAGTGTGTAAGGGTTCCTTTTTTCTATATCCTTGCCAACCTTGTTAATTCTTGGTCTTCTGCCCATTTTTCTTTTTAATCAGTATTTTTTTTTTTGCAATCCACTTGTAGAAGTTCTTGGTAGATTTTTTTTAATGTGAATCACTTATCAGATATGTAAATCTGATGTAAATGTCTTCTCCCATTCAGTAAGTTGCCTTCTTATTTTGTTTATAGCTTCATTTGTCATACAAAAGCTTTTAATTTTGGTATAGTCACAGCAGTTTCTTTTGCTTGTGTTTACCTTGCATAAAGAAGCATGTCTAGAAAAATGTTGCTAAGACCAATCAAAGAGCTTACTGCTTATGATATTTTCTAGAAGTTTTATGGTTTCATGTTTCACATTTATGTCCTTTATTTATTTGGAATTTATTTTTTCTATATGATGTAAGAAAGGGTCCAATTTCTTTTACATATTGCTGTACAATTTCTCAGGCCCATTTGTTGGAGATTGTCTCTATAAAGAAAGTCTTTTCTTCATTGGAAATTTGTGCCTCCTTTGTCATATTTAATTTACCATATAGGTGTGGGCTTATTTATGGGCTCTCTTCTTTTCCATGGGTCTGTGTCTATTTTTGACGAGTACCATATTATTTTGATTACTATAGCTTTGTAGTATATATTGGAATCTAGGATTGTGATACTTCCTGCTTTGTTATTCTTCCTCTAGATTGTTTTGGCTATTTAAGTTCTTTTGTGATTCCATATATGTTTTAGTATTATTTGTTCTAGTTCTGTGAAAAAATGTTGTTGGCATTTTAATAGGGATTACATTAAATCTGTAGATTGCTTAGGTAGTATAGGCATTTTAACAGTATTGGTTCTTCCAATCAATGTGCATGGCATATATTTTTATTTGTGTTATGTTTAATTTATTTCATTCATTTTTTTATAACTTTCAGATTACAGATCTTTAGCCTCCTTTATGTATTTTATTTGTATTTATTCTTTTTGGTACAATTGTAAATTGATTTTTAAAAATTTCTTTCTGCTTTTCATTACTTGCCGAGAGCCACCTGGGCCTCGCTGGTTGACACAATCACAGAGTGGAAATGGCAGCATTTGCACAGCTCCTGCCACACAGAGTGAACATGGTATCTCCTTTCACCGCTCTTGATTTCTCTCTCAGGAATAAACCTGTTGCTTATGATTAGGCCCTAGGGCACTCCACACCAGACCAAGATTACTCATATAAGAGCATATGAGGAGAATCAGACCTTTAGCCCCACAGCAAGGACCCCAGATTCTACCTCTGTGACCCTCTCTCCCAGCGCTTTCTCATAGAGCTTTTGTAGTTCAGACAGAAGGAATTTAAGACAAAGCCAGGCCTGGGAGCTAAGCATTAGTTCAGCCTGAAGAAAAGGAGCCTTATCTAAAGATGATATACGAGTCAGAACAGGGCATAAATTGCTACATGTTCCTTTACTAATCAATAAATGAGAGGGCATGGTACCCTCTGTAAGGTCTGCTTTCCATGAATATTGCCCTTTATTCAAAGAATAACCAGAACAGGACCCCTATGATGCTAGTGCACTCAGTTACAAAGTAGAGTATGTGAACAACTTAGGCCCCACTTCCATAATTATCACTATTTTCTTCACTTTTTTATTCCTCCCTTCTGTGAGTAGTGTACTAGATAATAACACATAATTCATTTATGTTAGACTGTGCTTGACCTATATAACTAGTGCCTTACTCATATAAGTTTAACATAGATAGATAATTCTAATACATAATAATGGTTACTTTCTTTAACTTGTAACTGTATTACTATGGAATTTCCATTCAATTCATTTTTAAGAATAAAAGCATGACTCACTTGCTCTGTATGAGATCCATCTGTCCTGTTTGGGGACAGATGTCATTTGACAGATTGTCAGAGAGACAGATGGTCTGTCCCTGCCCCAATCTATAGAGGGCAAACATAAAATGTGAAGATCAAGCTGAGGAGAACATGTAAAGAATGTTTTCATTGATCAAAGTACCATACCACGGAAATCAATTAACTTCAAAAAAATCATGTTCTGTTCACATATTGTTCATCTTACTATCTATAAATAAAGCTACTGAGACCAGCAGAGTTAGAAATGCCTGCTTGGTGATCAGAAAGAACTCATGGCTCTCTCACTCCTTTCACTGACACCGTCCATCCTTCGGGAACCCCTGGACCTGCTGGAGCTGGACTCCGGCAATTACTAGTGTATGGAAATGCAACTAGTTTTTGTATATTAATTTTGTATCCGAAAACTTTCCTAAATTCATTTATCAATTCTGATAGTTTTTGGTGGAGTCTTTAGGGTTTTCTATGTATAGTATGTCATCTGCAAACAGTGACAGTTTTACCTTTTCCCTCATCAATCTGGACACCTTTCACATTTTTCTCTTCTCTAATTGCTGGGCTTAGGACTTCCAGTACTATGCTGAATAAAAGTGGAGAGAGAGGACATCCTTGTCTTGTTCCTGACCTTAGAGGAAAGTGCTCAGTTTTTCCCCATTGAGGATGATACTAGTTAGGGATTTTTCATATATTCTCTTTCTTATGTTGAGGTATGTTCCTTACACATCATTGTTAACACTTTTTAAACTCAAACCATTCTGTTGAGAGTTTTTATTAAAAATGGATGTTCAGGGACACCTCAGTGGCTCAGTCAGTTAAGCACCTGATTCTTGATTTCGGCTCAAGTCATGATCTCAGGATCATGAGATCAAGCCTCACATTGGGCTCCACCCTCCGCAGAGTCAGTTTGGGAGATTCTTTTTCCCCACACCCCTTCCTCTTTGCCCATCCCTCCATATTCTTGTGCTTTCTCTCACACAGATAAATAAATAAATAATAAAATATTTAAAAAAAAGAATGGATGTTCAATTCTGTCAAATGCTTTCTTATATGGATTAAGATAATTATGATTTTTATCCTTCATTTTGTTAATATGGTATATCGCATTGATTGATTTGCAAATATTTAACCTGTCCTTGCATCTCCAGAATAAATCCCACTTGCCATGCTGAATAATCCTTTTAATGTATTTTTAAATAGGTTTGCTAATATTTTACTGAGGAATTTTCATCTATGCTCACTAAGAATATTGTGTTGCAGTTTTTCTCTTTTTTTGTAATTAATGTTTTTTTAGAGTAACTGGCCTCAAAAAATACTTTTGAAAGCTTTTTTTGTCTTCTATTTTTTTTAACAGTTTAAGGAGAAAAGGTATTAAATTTTCTTTAAATGCTTGGTAGAATTCAACTGTGAAGCAATGTGGTCCTGGAATTTTGTTTGTTGGGAGTGTTTTTATTACGAATTTGGTTTTGCTTCTAGTAATTGGTCTGCTCACGCTTTTTATTTCCTTCTGATTCAGTATTGGGCAATTATGTTTCTGGGAATTTTTCCATTTATCATAGGTTGTATAATTTTTGTTCTATAATATACCATAATATTCTCATACAACCCTTTGTATTTCTGTGGCGGCACTTTTGACATCTCCTCTTAACTCCAATTTTATTTATATCCTCTCTTTTCTTTTCTTAATGAGTCTAGCTAAGTTTTTATCAAATCTGTTTATATTTTTGGAGAACCAGACCTTAGTTTCATTATTCTTTTCTATAGTTTTTGTTAATCTTTATTTCATTTAGTTTTCCTCTGATCTTTATTATCATTTTTTTCCTTCTACTAACTTTGGGCTTTGTTCTTTTCCAGTTCTTCATGTGTTAGTTTAGATTGTTTATTTGAGCTTTTTCTTGTTTTTTGAGACAGATCTGTATCACTATTAGAACTACTTTGCTGGGACGCCTGGGTGGCTCAGTGGGTTAAGCCTCTGCCTTTGGCTTAGGTCATGATCTCAGGGTCCTGGGATCGAGTTCTGCATGGGGCTTTCTGCTCAGCAGGGAGCCTGCTTCCTCCTCTCTCTCTGCCTGCCTCTCTGCCTACTTGTGATGTCTCTATCTTTGGAAAAATAAAGAACTGCTTTTGCTGCTTCCTAAGGATTTGAACCCTTGTGTTTTCATTTACATTTGTCTCCATGTATTTCTTAATTCCTTTTTGATTGCTTCATTGACCTTTTCATTGTTTAGTGTCATATTAGCCCCCTAGTGTTTGTGCTCTTATCAGTTTTTATTTTCTTGTGACTGATTTCTACTTTCATACATCATGGTTTAAAAAATGCATAATATGGTATCAGTCTTCTTAAATTTTTGAGACTTGTTTGTGGGAAAACCCGTGCTCTATCCTATAGAATGCACTATGACCACTTGAAAAAAAATTGTGTTATTCTCCTGTCTTGCCATGGAAAGTTCTGAATATATCTGTTTGGTCCATCTGGTCCAAATGTCATTCAGAAGCATTTTTACCTTGTTCATTTTTTTTTTTTGGATGATCTGTCCACAATGTAAGTGGGCAATTAAAGTTCTCTACTATTATTGTATTATTCTCTATTCCTTCTTTTATGTCTGTTAATAATTGCTTTATGTAGTTAGGTGGTCCCATGCTGGTTGCACAAATATGTATAATATTATATCCTCTTGTTAGATTATCCCATTTATGGATACATAATGTCCTTTCTGTCTCGTTATAGTATTATTTTAATTTTATTTTTTCAGTGATCCAAGATTCATTGTTTATGCACCACACCCAGTACTCCAGGCAATACGTGCCCTCCTTAATACCCACCACTAGGCTCACCCATTCCCCTTCCCTCCATAACTGTCAGTTTGTTTCTCAGAGTCCACAGTGTCTCATGGTTCATCTCCCCTTCCAATTTACCTCAATTCACTTTTCCTTTCCTTTTCTTAGAGTCCTCCATTTTACTCCTTATGTTCCACAAGTAAGTGAAACCATATGATAATTGACTTTCTCTGATTGACTTATTTCACTTAGCATCATCTTCTCCAGACCCATCCCTGTTGATACAAAAGTTGGGTATTCATCCTTTCTGATGGCTGAGTAATATTCCGTTGTATATATGGACCACATCTTCTTTATCCATTCATCTCCTGAAGGGCATCTTTGTTCTTTCCACAGTAGGGTGATTGTGGACATTGCTGCTATGAACATTTGGGTATATATGGCCCTTCTTTTCACTACATCTTTATCTTTGGGGTAAATTCCCAGTAGTGCAATTGCAGGATCATAGGGTAGCTCTATTTTTAATTTTTGGAGGAATCTCTACACTGTTTTCCAAAGTGGCTGCACCAACTTGCATTCCCATCAACAGTGAAAGAGGGTTCCCCTTTCTCCACATCCTCTCCGACATTTGTTGTTTCCTGTTGTCTTGATTTAACTGGTGTAAGGTGGTATCTCAATGTGGTTTTGATTTGAATTTCCCTGATGGCTAGTGATGATGAACATTTTTTCATGTGTCTGTTGGCCATTTGTATGTCTTCTTTGGAGAAGTGTCTTTTCATGTCTTCTGCCCATTTTTGACATGATTATCTGTTTTTTGGACATTGAACTTGAGAAATTCTGTCTAGATCTTGGATATCAGCCCTTTGTCTGTAGTGTCATTTCCGAATATCTTCTCCCATTCCATGGGTTGTCTCTTTGTTTTGTTGACTATTCCCTTTGCTGTGCAGAAGTTTTTATCTTGATGAAATCCCAAAAGTTCATTTTTGCTTTTGTTTCCTTTGTCTTTGGAGACGTGTCTTGAAACAAGTTGCTGTGGCCGATGTCAAAGAGGTTACTGCCCATGTTCTCCTCTAGGATTTTGATAGATTCCTGCCTCACATTGAGATTTTTCATCCATACTGTTGTCCAGAGTGGCTGCACCAGCTTGCATTCCCACANAGGAGGGTTCCCCTTTCTCCGCAACCTCGCCAACATCTGTCGTTTCCTGACTTGTTGATTTTAGCCATTCTGACTGGTGTGAGGTGGTAAATCACTGTGGTTCTTTGTATTTCCCTGATGCCGAGTGATGTTGANGTATTTCTCTGATGCCGAGTGATGTTGAGGACTTTCTCATGTGTCTGTTGGTCATTTGGATGTCTTCTTTGGAGAAATGTCTGTTCATGACTTCTGCCCATTTCTTTTTTTTTCTTTTTTTTTTATTCTTTAACCCAGGGGTACAAGTCTGTGAACCATCANTCACCAAAGCACAAACCCTCCCCAATGTCCATAACCCATCCACCCTATCCCTACCCTCCCACCCCCCAGTAACCCTCAGTTTGTTTTGTGAGATTAGGAGTCTCTTTGCTTGGTCTCCTTCCCCATCCTATCTTGTTTCATTATTTTTCCCTCCCTACCCCCCACAACCCCCCACCCTGCCCCTCAAGTTCCTCATATCAGAGAGATCATATGATAATTGTCTTTCTCTGATTGACTTATTTCGCTCAGCATAATACCCTCCAGTTCCATCCATGTCGTTGCGAATGGCAAGATTTCGTTTCTTTTGATAGCTGCATAATATTCCATTGTATATATATACCACATCTTCTTTATCCATTCATCTGTTGATGGACATCTAGGTTCTTTCCATAGTTTGGCTATTGTGGACATTGCTGCTATAAACATTCGGGTGCACGTGCCCCTGAGGATCACTACCTTTGTGTCTTTAGGATAAATACCCAGTAGTGCGATTGCTGGGTCGTAGGGTAGCTCCATTTTCAACTTTTTGAGGAATCTCCATACTGTTTTCCAGAGTGGCTGCACCAGTTTGCATTCCCACCAACAGTGTAGGAGGGTTCCCCTTTCTCCGCAACCTCGCCAACATCTGTCATTTCCTGACTTGTTGATTTTAGCCATTCTGACTGGTGTAAGGTGGTATCTCGCTGTGGTTTTAATTTGTATTTCTCTGATGCCGAGTGATGTTGAGCACTTTCTCATGTGTCTGTTGGCCATTTGGATGTCTTCTTTGGAGAAATGTCTGTTCATGTCTTCTGCCCATTTCTTGACTGGGTTATTTGTTTTATGGGTGTTGAGTTTGAGAAGCTCTTTATAGATTTTGGATACTAGCCCTTTATCTGATATGTCATTTGCAAATATCTTCTTCCATTCTGTCAGTTGTCTTTTGGTTTCATTGACTGTTTCCTTTGCTGTGCAAAAGATTTTAATCTTGATTAAATCCCAGTAGTTCATTTTTGCCCTTGCTTCCCTTGCCTTTGGTGATGTTCCTAGGAAGAAGTTGCTGCATTCCAGCACCATTTCTTGAAGAGACTGTCTCTTTTTCCACTGGATATTTTTTCCTCCTTTGTCAAAGGTTATTTGACCATAGAGTTGACAGTCCATATCTGGACTCTCCACTCTGTTCCATTGTTCTATGTGTCTGTTTTTGTGCCAGTACCATGCTGTCTTGGTGATCACAACTTTGTAGTAAAGCTTGAAATCAGGCAACGTGATGCTCCCAACTTTGTTTTTCTTTTTCAACATTTCCTTAGCAGTTCGGGGTCTTTTCTGGTCCCACACAAATTTAAGGATTGTTTGTTCCAGCTCTTTGAATAATGCCAGTGGAATATCGGGATGGCATTGAAAGTATAGGTTGCTCTGGGCAGTATGGACATTTTAACATTATTTATTCTTCCGATGCATGAGCATGGAATGCTTTTCTATCTTTTTGTATCTTCTCAATTTCTTTCATGAGCTTTCTGTAGTTCCTCGAGTATAGATCCTTTACCTCTTTGGTTAGGTTTATTCAAAAGTATCTTATGGTTCTTGGTGCTATAGTAAGTGGAATTGATTCTCTAATTTCCCTTTGTATAGTTTCATTGCTAGTGTATAAGAAAGCAACTGATTTTTGTGGATTGATTTTATATTCTGTCACATTGTTGAATTGCTGTATGAGTTCTAGTAGTTTGGGGTGGAGTCTTTTGGGTTTTCTAAATAAAGTATTNAAGAGTGAGAGTTTGACTTCTTCTTTGCCAATTTGAATACCTTTTATTTCTTTTTGTTGTCTGATTTCTGTTGGTAAGACTACTAGTAATATGTTGAACAGTAGTGGTGAGAGAGGGCATCCTTGCTGTGTTCCTGATCTCAATGAGAAGGCTGTCCATTTTACCTNGGGGAAAAGCTCTCAGTTTTTCTCCATTGAGAATGATATTTGCTGTGGGTTTTTCATAGATAGATTTTATGAAGTTGAGGAATGTTCCCTCTACCTCCATACTTTGAAGAGTTTTAATCAGGAACAGATGCTGTATTTTGTCAAATGCTTTTTCTGCATTAATTAACAGGACCATGTGGCNGAAATCAGTTGCATTTCTATATACCAACAACAAAACAGAAGAAAGAGAAATTAAAGAGTCAATCCCATTTATAATTGCACCCCAAACCATAAGATACCTAGGAATAAACATAACCAAAGAGGCAAAGGATATGTCCTCAGAAAACTATAAAGTACTCAGGAAAGAAATTGAGGAAGACACAAAGAAGTGGAAAAACATTCCATGCTCATGGATTGGAAGAACAAATATTGTGAAAATGTCTATGCTACCTAGAGCAATCTACACATTTAATGCAATCTCCATCAAAATACCAGCAATTTATTTCAAAGAAATGGAACAAATAATCCTAAAATTTATATGGAACCAGAAAAGACCCCGAATAGCCAAAGGAATGTTGAAAAAAAAAAAGCAAAGTTGGCGGCATCACAATTCCAGATTTCAAGCTCTATTACAAAGCTGTCATCATCAAGACAGTATGGTACTGGCACAAAAACAGACACATAGATCAGTGGAACAGAATAGAGAACCCAAAAATGGACCCTCAACTCTATGGTCAACTAATCTTCGACAAAGCAGGAAAGAATGTCCAGTGGGAAAAAGACAGTCTCTTCAACAAATGGTGTTGGGAAAACTGGTCAGCCACATGCAGAAAAATGAAACTGGATCATTTCCTTACACCACACACAAAAATAGACTCAAAATGGATAAAAGACCTCAATGTGAGAAAGGAATCCATCAAAATCCTTGAGGAGAACACAGGGAGCAACCTCTTCGACCTCAACCGCAGCAACTTCTTCTTAGCAACATCACCAAAGGCAAGGGAAGCAAGGGCAAAAATGAACTATTGGGACTTCATCAAGATTAAAAGCTTTTGCACAGCAAAGGAAACAGTCAACAAAACCAAAAGACAACTGACAGAATGGGAGAAGATATTTGCAAATGACATATCAGATAAAGGGCTTATATCCAAAATCTATAAAAAGCTTCTCAAATTCAACACCCATAAAACAAATAACCCAGTCAAGAAATGGGCAGAAGACATGAACAGACATTTCTCCAAAGAAGACATCCAAATGGCCAACAGACACATGAGAAAGTGCTCAACATCACTCGGCATCAGAGAAATACAAATCAAAACCACAGCGAGATACCACCTCACACCAGTCAGAATGGCTAAAATCAATAAGTCAGGAAACGACAGATGTTGGCAAGGATGCAGAGAAAGGGGAACCCCCCTACACTGTTGGTGGGAATGCAAGCTGGTGCATCCACTCTGGAAAACTATGTGGAGGTTCCTCAAAAAGTTAAAAATAGAGGTACACTACTACCCAGCAATCACACTACTGGGTATTTTCCCTAAAGATACGAAGGTAGTCATCTTCAGGGGCACATGCACCCAAATGTTTATAGCAGCAATGTCCACAATAGCCATACTATGGAAACCTAGATCTAGATGTCCATCAACAGATGAATGGATGAAGAAGAAGTGGTATATATATATACATATATACACACACACAATGGAATACTATGCAGCTATCAAAAGAAACGAAATCTTGCCGTTTGCAATGACATGGATGGAACTAGAAGGTATTATGCTGAGCGAAATAAGTCAATCAGAGAAAGACAATTTTCATATGATCTCTCTTATATGAGGAACTGGAGGGGCAGGGTGGGTGGTTGTGGTGGGTTGTGGGGGTTAGGGAGGAAAAAATAATGAAACGAGATGGGATGGGGAAGGAGACAAACCATAAGAGACTCCTAATCTCACATAACAAACAGGGTTATTGGGGGGTGGGATGGTAGGGATAGGGTGGATGTGTTATGGACTTTGGGGAGGGTTTGTGCTTTGGTGAATGCTGTGAAAGTGTAAGCCTGTTGATTCACAGACCTGTGCCCCTTGGGCAAAAAAAAAAAAAGGACCATGTGTTTCTTCTCTCTTCTCTTATTGACTTGTTCTATCACATTGATGGATTTGCGAATGTTGAACCACCCTTGCATCCCAGGGATAAATCCCACCTGGTCATGGTGGTTAATATTTTTAATGTACTGTTGAATCCTACTAGCTAGGGTCTTGTTGATAATTTTGGCATCCATATTCATTAGGGATATTGATCTAAAATTCTTTTTGAAGGGGTCTTTGCCTGGTTTGGGGATCAAGGTAATGCAGACTTCATAGAAAGAGTCTGGAAATTTTCCCTCTGTTTCTATTTTTTGAAGAAGCTTCAGGAGAATAGGTATTATTTCTCCTTTGAATGTAGGGAATCCTTAAGGTCCTGGACTCTTGCTTTTTGGGGTATAGTCTTTTTTTAATCTCTGATCTTATTTATTTATTTATTTATTTATTTATTTATTTATTTATTCTTATAAAATATTATTTTTGACTGAACTCACAGGAGAAACACTCAGAAAGGACAACCTCAATATCGACATTTTGCTCCTAGTGTTTTTCTTTGACCTCCTTCACTCTCTTGGCCAAAAGTTGAGCATATTCTGCAGCCTCTTTTCTATTTTCTTTTAGTACACTGTTTCTTCTGAGTAATACACTAACGTTTGTGTTGGAGGACACATGTAGTAACAAGATACTGAATCTTGGGTACTTTTGTTCTAGGTTTTTTTTATTTTTACCTTCTTTGCTGAGGGCTTTTATCACAACATACTGGTAGACATCCTCTTCTCTATAGATGTTAGAAAGTTTGCAGGTTCTGCTAGCTCTTTTGGGTCCCAGGCAACAAAGCACAATAATATCAGTGAGTCTAGGAATATCCTTCTCCCCTTTTTTACAATGACCAAGTTGAGAACACTGAAATTGGCAATCACAATGCAACCCTGAATAGATTTCTTTTTCCAGTCCTCCTTAGTCTGTGACAGGCTGAATAGTTATTTCTCTTAAGGAGAACAGTTACATTTTCTTAAATGTCAGAATAATCTTGTGTGTGGTCATACCCTGTTCAGGTGGTGTGTAGCGACTTGCTGCGTGGCTAAGTGTGCTGGGGTGGGGTGGGGTGTCCCATAGCATTCCTTTTTGAGGATGCCCTGGAGGAATAGACATAGAGCTAAAGTGGACATGTGATAGGACTTTCCCAGGGCTTTTCATGCATAGTGTCCTTGCAGAGCAATTGAAGCTGAAGTGAATGCATGCTGGGGATTGTCAGGGCTCTGTAGAGAGGGAAGCCTATCAGGGAAGTTGAATCTGAAGTGGGTGCAAGCCAGGTTGTCCCAGCATGCTCAACACAAAGACCACATTGGCAGCATGGCTGAAGCTGAGGCAGACATGGACCAGAGTTTCCTAGAGTGCTCCACACATGGGGAACATTGGCAGGACAGTTGAAGCTAAAATAGGAATGAGCCAGGAAGCCTCAAAGTGCTCTGCACTGGAGGTGCCCTTTTATGTCATCTAGACCAAAGTGGTACAGACTTGAATGTTTCATGGTGCTTTCTGCCTGTCACTTTGGCAAGGTGACTAGAAGAGTAGTGAGTGTTGACTAGGCATATCCAGGTGTGCACCATACAGGGCCACCTTAGTGGATCACTTGGGGATGGTGTGGATTAGGGATCCATAGCTAACTTAGGTGACCAGCTAGGGCACAAAGACCCTTCTCCCATTCACACTATCAAAATTATGAGAGAATGTAAACCATGGTGCTTGCCAGCTCCTTAAACGCAGAATGTGTTCCCACAGCTCACTTATCATTTGGCAGTTTTATAGCTACCTCTTTTATAGTTGCTCTATTTATTTATTTGACTCTGAATATTGGTTACATTTCAAATTTATTTCCAATCATTTAGAGGTGGATTAATGGAAACCAAAGGTGCCTTTTGGCTCTGGCAACTGCTGCTCCCCCCAAATGTCAAGGACTGACATTTGATGCCATTATCCCCAGTCAGCTTACAGATGAGTCACTTCCTCTCTTCCTCAGCCCTCAGACCCACTCACCCACCAAGGACTTTAACACCATGTCAAAGATAAACTGCACTGTCCAGGATGACCCAGACTTTCTCCCTCCGGCAGAGCAAAGGAAGGCCTCCTGCATGGTCAATTGAATCCTTGGGTGCCTGGGAGAGACCCCTTTTGCCTCAATTCCTTCTTCTTTCCCCAGTATCGCACCCAGTGTTCCCAGGCCAGGTGCATATCTTAGGATGAGGTGTGTGCTCTCATGGTTTGCCTGGTGGTACAAGTAGCAGGGTGGGGTTGTGGGGTACATCTTCTCTCATTGAGGCAAAGGAGGCATTGGGGGGGGGGAGATGAGGACTGGTGACTTTCAGATAAAGTATTCCTTTCTGCTGCTGTCACCTTCATCCTGCAGGATTTCTCCTGCACTTTAGGCAAACTCTGTGCCCTTGGCCTCATTGACGTGGTATGTGCCCTTGTGCTAGCACAACTAGTGTAGCATGAGGGGGAGCCAGATCTGGTGGAAGGATACAGCCATGATCATGCCTGCAGTGATGGTGATGTCTGTCCCTCACAAAGTGATGAACATGCCAGGGTTGAGCTGATGGCAGGGCTGCAAAATGCTGTTGGGGCTTCTCATCACTGACAGGTGTGAGGCATCCACTGGGCCAGAGACTGAGAGGACAGCAGAGTGGTGGTGTGGGCTGTGCCTGCCTGCTCCTGATGCTCAGAAGTCTATATTCTAGTTGCTCTTTCAAACTGTGGCTCTTTTTCTGTGCCCGAAAGCATCTGGGCTGGTATGGATTAGTGGCCTGGGAATTACTAAGTCAGTAGGCTCCTTATAAAACTTAGACCCTGTTCCCTCTGTTATCATGGCATAACCATCATAAACCATGATGCTTGCCATCCTTTCTGCCACAGAGAGAGTTCTAGCAGTTCTCCCAATGTAGGCAGATTTTAAGGGCTGGGTCATGTATAGCCTAGCTTGTTTTAAATCATGACTTTGTGTGCCTTAGGACATACAGGCCTGGTGTGAAATAGGGGCCAAGGGATCCCTGAGGCAGCAGGCAGGTTAGGGTGCCCAGAACCTGCTCTGTTTGCACTATCAAGGTAGAGAGGGGCCACAACCATGGCACTTGCCAGCCTCTGTGATTTGGAGAGGTTTTCAACACTTACCCCACCATTTGGCAGGATTTTAGGGATCACTCCGTTATATATAGTTGCTCCTTTAAACCACAACTTTTTTTCTCTGTCCCAGGGCAGAAGAATATCCTCACATTCTCTCACTATCACTCCCCACTACAGTTTTCAGTATCAGGGTTGGAGGTTCCCTTTGTTACTGTACCTCCATCTCTTTTGTTATTCTCTAAGAGATCTATCTTGTCGAACAGAAGCTGTTCACTCAGTTCTCAGTTCTTTTTAGGAAGATTTGCTCTATAAATTGCTATAGATTTGGTGTGTCTATGAAGGATGTGAGTTTAGGGTCTTCCTACCTTATCATCTAACATCAGTCATTTTCCCAGTAGGGACTTTCATTTTGCAGTTACAGTCAAAATAAAAATAACCATATGTATTTTTAAATCTGAATATTCAAATTTAACTGAGAAAATATCAATAAAATGAGTAAGTGTGAAAACTGCCAAATTTTTTTGATGCTTTGTTTACAAACCATGTCAAGAGTAATGTCACCTAGTAAGAAGGCACAGTTCTTTATTTCTGAAATGAAATCTAGCTTGGAAGTGAGAATGAGGGACAGGTAGTATCTTTTTGGATAAAACAAAAAAGAAAAACAATATGCTTAGCATATTTTGTTTCTTTTAGTCTTTCTTGATAGTTATTTTTACATGAGAATATAGAAAAGAACAGTTAATATGATATCCTACTGTTTAATAAATTGAGAGTATGAGAATATGTTTTTCTGACTTGGTAGGGGAAGTACATATATAAAGTGCTTATTTTCCAAAGTGAAGCTTTAATGAAGAGACATTTTAAAGTAAATTTAAGGTGTTTAAACACTAAGTTATCCATCAAAATGAAAACAACAAAAAGTAATTTGCAAACAAGACAATTGGTAAATATGTAATTGCTTTTATTGAATTCCTGAGAATATTTTATTTCTATAAAATATAGACTTTGTGGTGAGGACTACAATCTATACACAGCTCTCTTCCCCATGGCCCAAGCTCTGAATTTAAATAAGCATATATTTTGTTTAGTTACCCAGAAGAGGGGAAAATTTCCCTTGTTAGATTAAGTAAACTTAAGTTTAACTAGTGAGAAATTGTGAAATATGGTAATGTGGTTTGGCTAAATAGAAGCTGGGTGACTGCATGTATTGGAAACACTTCCTTGAACATGATGTTCATAGGGAACACATTTTTTTTGACAGAAGTCTTTTCAGAGCCACTTTCATGTCCTTGTTCCTTAAAGTGTAGATAATAGGATTTAAAGTTGGGGTCACCATTGTATAGAAGAGGGAGATAAACTTGCCTTGGTCCTGAGTATAGCTGTTACTTGGTTGTAGGTACATGTAGATTATGGTGCCATAGAAAATGATTACCACTGTAAGGTGGGAGGAGCAAGTGCTGCAGGCTTTGTGCCTTGCCTCCACTGACTTTATCTTCAGCACAGCTTGACTAATGAAGCCATAGAAGATAAGAGTGAGTGCTGGGGGGATTAGGAGGAACAGGACACTAACCACAAAAAGCACCAATTCATTGACAGTGGTGTCCACACAAGCCAATTTGAGAAGAGCTGGCACTTCACAAATAAAATGATCGAGTTTATGGTTGCCACAGAGAGGCAATTGTAAGGTAAAAGTAGCATGGATCAGGGAATTGGCCAAACCACTAAGCCAGGAGATGGATGCTAGCTGTTGGCATAGCCATGGGTTCATGATAGTCACATAGTGGAGGGGCTTGCAGACAGCAATGTAGCGATCCAAAGCCATTACAGCCAGGAGGATACACTCAGTGAAGCCCAGTGCTAGAGAAATACAGAGTTGTACCATACAACCACCAAAAGTGATAGTCTTCTCTGGACCTCGCAGGTTAACTAGGGTCTGAGGTGCAAGGCTAGTAGTGAAGCAGAGGTCCAGCAGGGAGAGGTTGCTGAGGAAAAAGTACATAGGTGTGTGAAGAAGGGGATCCAGGTATGAGATAACGACGATGGCGAAGTTCCCCACAAGCGTCAGGAGGTAGAAAGAAAGGACAAATACAAAGAGTGCAGCCTCCAAGCGAGGGTGTTCTGAGAAGCCAAGAAGGATGAAACCCATCAGGGAACTGTCACTGGCCCTTTCCATTTCTACAGAGGGAACCACTTCTGCTAGGAGGGAAATGAGAACAGGTATATTTGAAACAATTTATCCTAGAATCACAATGTACAAGTTGAAGGAGTGAAGGAAACTAACTTGTACAACTTAATTTTTTACCCTCAATAGATTGCTGATTCAGAACATCAATCAAGTCCAGTGACTCTCCAAAACGTTTGAGTGTTTTCAACTTTGGAGTTGTCTGGACACTAATTGATAAAACCAATCAAGTGTAAATTTGCACATATATTAAAAAAATAGGGTCACTTCTACTGAAATTAACTATCTCTCAAAATAAAGAAGCAAGTGTCATCTCCATGGTTTTAGCTGTCAACAAAAATATGCTTGCAAAATACACTATTCAGTTCTTAACATAGGGAGAAATAGGGATGGGAAATTTCTCCTCATCTTTCCCCTTTATATACACATTCTTAAACAGTCCTCTCTGTACACTATATCAACAGAGAAAAGTAAGATACTTACAGTTTTAAAACTCTATCTAGAGATTTAAAAACAAATTTGAATAGTTAAATATTGAAAATTTTATATTTTAATCTAAATTTTGGTTGTGTGGCTGCCACCACATGCCAAGCCCAGCTACCAGGTGCACGGCCAACACTACACATTCCATCCAGCTGCCACACCACATTCAGCTGGTACATCATGCCCAGCCTTCATGCTGCCACCAGAACACCCCAAACCATGTGCCCCCAGCCATCATTGCACACCAGACCCAGCTGTGGCCAGCCATCCTGACATGAAACACCTAGCCTCATACCACCAGCCATCCCAGCAAGTAACCCCCAGTCACTGCAGTGCTTCAGGGGACTGGGCATATGACTAGAGGTCCAGCATAAATTTGGGTAACACCACTGCTGCACTTCCAAGATTCCCAGTGGGCTCACCCCTTTGAGCTAGCTTGCCTGGGTCCCACTAACACCACAGAGAGCAAGTATAGCTCTCAAAAGGCAGAGAGGCAGTGCAGATAATTGCACTGTAAAGAAAAGTGACTCAGACACAAGAGCAGGGCATAAGCAACACACAGAGGACACTCTCCTGAAATGCCAGCTTCTGGGGAAGAGCAGACACTGAGCTGCAGGGATTCCAGGACCTCTTCTGCATAAAGTTACTACTTTCAAGAGCAGAAGACACAGCTGACTTTGTTAACACAAAGAAACAGACACACGGAGGCAGACAAAATGAGGAGACACAGAAATTTATCCCAAATGAAAGGACGGGACAAGGCCACAGCCAGCAATCTAAGTGAAACAGATACAGGTAATGTATCTAACAGAGAATTTAAAGCAGTGATCCTAAAGACACCCACTGGACTTGAGAAGAGTGGAAGACATGACTGAAGCCCTTATCACAGAGATAAGGAATAATGTAGCAGAGATAAAGGGTTCAATAAAAAAAATGAGAAACATACTTGATAGAATGAAGAGTAGGCTGGAAGAAGCAGAGGAATGAATTAGCAATCTAGAAGACAGAGTAATGGAAAGTAATTAAGCTGAACAAAAGAGAGAAAAAGAATTATGCAAAATGAGAATAGACTTAGGGAACTCAGTGAGTCCATCAAACATAACATTCATACTGAAGGAGTGCCAGAAGAAGAAGAGAGAAAAGGGGCAGAAAATTTATTTGAAGACAACTTTCCATGTCTGGGGAAGGAAGCAGATATTGAGATTCAGGGGGAATAGAGAAACCCATTCTGTGCAACAAAACCAGACACATACCAAGATATGTTGTAATTGAAATTGGCAAAATATAGACATAAGAAAAATTTTAAGCAGCAGAAAAAAAAAGGAGGTCATAAGCCTACGGCCCTGGGATCGAGCCCCCATGTCAGGCTGCTTGCTCAGCGGGTAGCCTGCTTCTCCCTCTCCTCCCCACCTTGTGCTCTCTGTCACTATCTCTCTTTCTAAAATAAAATCTAAATAAATTAATTAAATTAATTAATAAAAAATACAGTGTTTTAAGCCCACAAAACATAAGAAGAGGACCTTATGTTTTCATAAATTTACCAAGGGAGTGGGACTTTGGAAGCCAGCCAATAGGCAATCTGTCACAAACCTCTGACATTTTTCCATTGGAAATGCATTGCCCAGTTACCTTTTCTCTGCTCCATGGTGACATTAGTCCAAACAATCTGCCACCAACTCACTGTAGATTCTTAGACTCCTAGTTTCATCTCTATATGCTTCTGTTTTCACCTTGGGAAAAAGGAAATGAAAATTAAAATGACTTCAGCATATGCTTTAAAGAAAAACTAAAATCATTTAATTTTTAAAATTGTAAAGTTATTGTAAGTTGATAAACTATGCATTATATACAAATTTATGGCTAACAAATGGAGATTCTGCAAATGTTTAGAAAGCTGTCTCTGAAGCAATAAAGTTATGATCATAACTTGGTTGTAATTTAATGAACTCCCTCACTTTACCCCAACTCTAAAAACATGAGCATTTCCTTTTGGTCAGCATAATAGTCCAACCAGAAGAATTCTAAGAAACATACTTAAAAGCTATCCTTCTAGATGATGCAATACCTAATTTTGAAGAATTTCCAAAAAATGCTATCTTTAGAATAATCCATATTCAGAGCAGTACAACATTTGTAGTAGGTAATGATGTTCTTCCTCCCTTGATGTTCAGAGGATAGACATAATTTACTCTAAAACTGCCAATTTCCCCAAAGTGTGGATGCTTGCATACTCTAGAGAGAGGTCAAGGGTTGGTCTTCTGGGTATCAGGCACCATTATAGCCTAGGAAATTTCAGTAGTATGTCTGGAAGTGCTCAAGACAGTTTTGAAAGCATGCAGTTTTGCATGCACCCAGCCAGCCAGCTAGCCAATATGCCCTCTATGTATCTTGTCATACTAACATTTCATTTAATGATTTCTCATTAGATTCTAAAATATCCCAAAGTTCTTTTTTTTCTTTTGTTTTTGTTATTGTTGTTGTTGTTTCAAGTTTTTATTTAAATTCTAGTTAGTTTGGGTGCCTGGATGGCTCAGTCAGTTAAGCATCTGCCTTCAGTTCAGGTCATGACCTTGAGGTCCAGGGATTGAGACCCACATCAGACTCTCTACTCAGTGGGAAGTCTGTTTCTCCTCCTCCCTCTGTGCTTGTATGCTCTTTCTCATTCTCTCTCTCAACTAAATAAAACCTTTATTTTTTTTTAATTCTAGTTAGTTAACATATAGGAGACTATTGGTTTCAGGTATAGAATTTAGTGACTCATCATTTACTTACAACTCCTATTACTCATCACAACAGGTGATGACTTTAATACCTATCACCTATTTATCCTTTCCCCATCCCCCACCCACTTCCCTTCCAGCAGCCCTCAGTTTGTTCTCTACTGTTAAAAGTCTCTTATGGTTTGCCTCCCAAAGTTCTGTTTGTTTGTTAATAGCAACTTTAATAAACATCCCAATGAGAAACAATGGAAATAACCAAACAAGACTTTATATTTCTATACAACAAAATATTATGTAACAAATAAAAGGGGAGAAATTATGGATACATCTTAACACAGTACAGGGCCCAGCATGATTTGTCTCAGCTTGTTTCCTCAACTCCATTTGCTGGTGTTTTGTTTTGCTTTGTTTTGTTTTACATTTGTCACATTTTAATTTCTTCCTTATTTTGAAGCAATTTTAACTGCCCTTCCTTAACACAAAAATGTTTTTCTCAGTCTACCTATTCTTTATACTTTATTCCTTGAATACTTTTTCCATACTACCAATCTGAAACAAATCTCTTTTTTATCATGCCCTTTATTTGTTTAGAGCATCTAAAAACAATTATAAAATTGCACAATCTGTTTTTTAATTCCTGGCTATGATCCTAGACTCTGAATTTGTGATGGTGTCTTAACAATTGTTAAAAAATGCACTAACATTTAATTGAGTGTCTGACACATAACAGTTGTGCAATAAATACTCTTAAACGGGATAATCATTTTAATCTACCCTTCTATACTTGCATAGTTTCCATCAAAATTTACTTCACATTTGAAATGCTTTCATGTAAGCATATGATACTTAATGATCATATATAACATGTTATTAAAGACAGATATCATGTCTTACTAATCTTTTAAACTTTTCTATAGTGATAAATGCATACTGAATTAAATAGAGTAGTAAATGAATGAAACAGATTCAGGCATTATTAAGCAAGGTTTCATTCCATGGTTATTACTTGTGTATGTATATTCTAAGCTCTGCACCAAAAAATGGATGTGTAACAGTGAACTTGCTCTCAGGCCAGATCATGGGATAGCAGAAAAAAGTCTAAATCTATTGTAGAAAGCCAATACAATGTCATATTATCATGTAAGAAAAAAGAACAAAAATTTAATCTAGACTTTTAAAAGACAAAAGTTATCTGAAATAGGAATTTTCACTCTGAGTTTGAAAAAAGAAGAAATCCAAAGATATGAGGAATGAAAGTAAGGAATTGTGTAAGAAAAATAAACAGAATGGGCAAAAATCTCAGAAAGAAAAAAAATCATATTAGTTTTCTGCAAGTAGCTTTGCAAGATCAGAGTATAGAGAGGCCATGAAAGATAGTGTATGTATAGCAATATAGATAAATACATAGGATTATAGGAAAACATGGCAGATTAAGAGAATAAATTTATCAGCCACTTTCCATGATAATAAGACATTTTAACATTTTAAGCAAAAAGCTAAAGAAGAAGGGAGAAAAAAATTAGATTTAATATAAAATATAACATAATATAAATATAAATACAATTTAGATTTATAAATATAAATATAATTTAGATTTAATATAAAATATAAAATTGACACATGACAAGGTAATTCTAAAAGTTATATGGAAATTCCATAGGATGGAAAAAGTCAAGAAATTTTGAAAACAGAAAAAAGTTGACAAATTCATTCTACCATATTACTAAGACCTCTTAAAATAGTAATCAAGAGTTTGCAATATCAGAGCACTTATAACTAAATAGGTCAACAGAAGGAAGAAAAAATTTAGACACAAGAACATGCATTCATGATATGTTATGAGTGGACAAGGGAGATCAGTAAGGGATAGTTTTTCTTCTAAATGAATAGTTCTAGGCCCATCGAATACATAAATAAAAATAAAATTGCCAAAAAGTTTCTGTTTAGACTGATGAAAAGGTCTGTAAACAGATGGAGATAATGGTTGCACAACGCTGTGATTGGTTTTAGTATCACTAAATTGTACACTTATAAATGTACATTTCTTATTTAAATATAATTTATCTCAAAAATTTTGTTTTGTATATTTTACATTAGTAAAAAATAAAATTGTACAGCTATCAATAGTATAACTAAAATACCCAATATTGGGAGGGTAGGGATAGGATGTATGGTTTATAGACATTGGGGAGGGTTTGTGCTATGGTGAATGCTGTGAAAGGTGTAAGCCTGATGATTCACAGACCTGTACCCCTGGGGCAAATAAAAAATAAAATAAAATCCCCAATATAGTATAAATCTGAGAGAAAATACAATAGCCATAACAAATATTAGAATTTATCATTATATTTTATTTCTTTTTAAGTTAGATTTTAAAAAGTAATAAAATGAGACTGAGAAATTTAATGATAGAACAATTAATAAATTCTGCTCATTAAAAAAGTTAAAGGAGGGCGCCTGGGTGGCTCAGTGGGTTAAAGCCTCTGCTTTCGGCTCAGGTCATGATCTCAGGTTCCTGGGATCGAGGCCCGCATCGGGCTCCCTGCTCGGCGGGGAGCCTGCTTCCTCCTCTCTCTCTCTCTGCCTGCCTCTCTGCCTCCTTGTGATCTCTCTCCCTCTGTGAAATAAATAAATAAAATCTTTTAAAAAAAAGTTAAAGGAAAGCTATTTAACTAGATATTTATAACATAAATACACAACAAATGACTTGTATTCAGCATACATAAACACATCCTAGAAATCAATACAAACATAAAATCTATAGGAAATATGTTCCAAATAATTACATGTGTATTTTTTTTAATTTTATTTTTATTATTTGCCCAAGGGGTACAGGTCTGTGAATCATCAGGCTTACATCTTTCACAGCCCTCACCAAAGCACAAACCCTCCCCAATGTCCATAACCCATCCACCCTATCCCT
>LNAC01001328.1:102231-133385 GCA_002007465.1 Ailurus styani | reverse complement strand
TTTTCCCTCCCTACCCCCCACAGCCCCCCACCCTGCCCCTCAAGTTCCTCATATCAGAGTACATGTGTATTTTATAAAATCCACCAATCAATAAAATAAAGGTGTTCAAGGCAAATATAATTTAAAATAAGAACATGGTTTCATTGTACATCTATCTATAATATTTACCAAAATTTAAAAGACTGGCAACATGAAGGGCAGACATGGAGCAACCATCAAAATGTGGAGCATCCATCAAAAGCCTGATACAATGATGGTAAGGCTTAGTATGGCCATTTAGGAATCATTTCAGCATTTTCTAGTATAGTTAAACTTTGGTAAACATGATTGCCCAGAAATTCTGTATCTAAGATCCCTAAAAAATGTGACCACATATGCACAAGAACACACATGGACACATTTACAGCAGGATTGTTCAAAACTATTAAAAACTGGAAAAGCCAGTTGTCTATCAAAAGTTGAAGGGATAGGAGCTCTGATTCAAGATGACAATTAAGAAGATCCTGAACTCACTTCCTTCCACAGACATACCAAATCTGTCACTACATATGAAAAATTCCTTCTAATATAAATCTAAAAACTAGCTAAGTGATGCTTACACATTGGGCAAAAGAAAGAAAACCCACATTAAAAATGGTACGGAAGGCTGAAACAAAGTCATAAACCTCATCCTTGGCCTGGTGATCCACAGTTGGGGTAAATTTCACAACATCTAGGTTCTCCCTGATGATTGAAGGGTTTGAACCCTACATCAGGTACCTACATCTGAGAGATGGACTTCTAAAACATCTACTTTTGAAAGCCAACATGGTTTACATCCGAGATCCACAAGAGGAACAGTTCTTAAAGCATTGTAGCAGACTCACCTTGGCCAACCCCTCAGGACAGAGCACAGAGGCAGCTGCCTGAAATGCATGTAGTTTTTCTGTGAAAGGGACTATCTGCTTATCTCAAAAGCTTGGGCATAACAGAAAAAGGTCTAATTTAACTCATATCTAGGGACCAACTGAAATATTCTCTGGAGTCTAGCAGACACCATGTTTACACTCTCTCTCCATCTTGCTCCAGGTCACTTATATTTCATAGTTGTTGCCAGAGGGACAGGTTTCTAATTAAACACACATCTAAGAGCCAAGGATAATCCTCTCCAGAGACTTTGGAGGACAGGTACCATCTTCACATTCTTCCTCTGCCTCACCACAGGGTATCAGTATCTCCCAGAAAGAAGCTATACACAGGGCGCCTGTGTGGCTCAGTGGGTTAAAGCCTCTGCTTTTGGCTCAGGTCATGATCTCAGGGTCCTGGGATCGAGGCCCACATCGGGCTCTCTGCTCAGCAGGGAGCCTGCTTCCCCTTCTCTCTCTGCCTGCCTCTGCCTCCTTGTGATCTCTCTCCCTCTGTGAAATAAATAAATATAATCTTTAAAAAAAAACATTTAAAGAAGCTATACACATTCAGAATCCTAGTTTCTGCAGCTGCCATCCAAGGACCACCCATTAATTGCCTGACTCTAGTGGCCAACCAGGCTTATGTCTGTGGTCCCTTGATACTGTAACAAACAGAATAATACATCTTAACCAGCTACCACCTCAGGGCACAACATAGAGGCAGCAGACAGAAATTGGGTCTTCCCATGAAAAAGGCTTATTAGCTTATGTTAATAGCTGTAGTTTGAGTAGGAGGCTTCTAATTAAACACATATCTAGGGACGGACTTTGATTCTTTCCAGAAACTGGGAAGGTCAGCAGGCACCATCTTCATGCTCTCTTTCTTCTCTGCCTTAAGTTACCAGTGTCTTCAAGAAAGGAGTTTGTGTGGACAGTGGATGTCACAGCCTTTGTGGCTGCCTCCCAGAGGACACATCCCTTAATAGCCTGGTTCAGATGGTCAGTGGGGCCTGTGTTCACCTGTTTAACAAAATGGTAGCAAACAAATAAACAGTTCACAACTGGCTATCACGTCAGGAATTAGTGAAGAAGAGAGAGGAAAACGTCCCTCCTAAGTCTTCCTTTGAAAGAAGAATATTTGCATACCTTGAAAGATACTGCATGAGGGCCCAATTTTCAGTTAGCCTGAATCAAGGTTCTCACTGAGATTCTCTCCTTTGGCACAGTGAGAAGTCTTGGCATATCCCCAACTACTGAGAGCCAGTAAATCAAAGTAGACTGCTTGGACAATCACAGTGGTTTGAGAGACGACCAAAGCTAGGGCAAGGTTGAATACTTAGATTCATCTTCTACATGGGGCCACTCCCCAAAAGACTAGGGGAAAAGTTTGATTTATCTAGTACACAGAAACAATCACAGATATCAAAAAAGAAAAAGAAAAAATTATAAAAGAATAGGTTCCCCAAAAAAGATTTTAAAAACCTCAGAAAAGACCTTAGTGAAATAGAGATAACTAATTAACCTGATAAGGAGTTTAAAATAGTAATCGTAAAGATGCTCACAGAGGCCAGACGAACAATTCTTTGATTCAATGAACTGAACAATTAGATTCAAGACAAAGTGAGAATTTCACGGGCGCCTGGGTGGCTCAGTGGGTTAAAGCCTCTGCCTTCGGCTCAGGTCACGATCTCAGGGTCCTGGGATCGAGGTCCACATCAGGCTCTCTGCTCAGCAGGGATCCTGCTTCCTCCTCTCTCTCTGCCTACTTGTAATCTCTCTCTGTCATATAGATAAATAAAATCTTTAAAAAAAAAAGACAAAGTGAGAATTTCAATAAAGAGATAGAAAATATGAGGAAGTACCAAACAGAAATCATAGAGTCAAAGAATAGAATGACTGCACTGAAAGAATACAATAAAGGGTTTCAATAGCAGCCCAGATGAAGCAGAAGATAAGAGCAATGAGTTTGAAGACATGGCAGTGGAACTCATTCAATCAGAGAAAAAAGAGGGAAAAAAAAGAATGAGAAAAGTTAAAATAGCTTAAAGAATTTATGGAACAACATGAAGCAAGCCAACATTTACATTATAGGATTCCCAAAAGAAAAAGAGAAAGACAAAATGGGAAGAAAACTTATTTGAAGAAATAATGTCTTAAACTTCCCAATGTGAGGAAGGAAATTGACATCCAGATCCAGGAAGCTCAGGGTAAAAACAAAAATAACAAAGCCCCACACAAAGACATTATGCTTAAATTGCCAAAAGTTAGAGGCAGAGAATCTTAAAAGCAGCAAGAGAAAAATAATTTGTGACAAGGAAACTCCCAAAGGGATATAGGCAGATTTTTCAGCAGAAACTTGACAGGCCAGAAAAGAGTAGCATTGAGGTGGAAAAGCCCAAAAAGGCCACCTGACTGAGATGGGGAGCCCCCAGGGATAACTTGGCACTCCTCTACCAAGTCACTCCCGCAAAGACAAGGACCTGCTGCGAGGCCCAGAGCCAACCAGTGGTGAGACCCCGTGAAAGACCTAAACAAAGACCTATTGCATGGCCCCGAGCCAATGAGCAGTGAGACCTTGTGAAAAATTCCTAGTTTGCCTATAAATGCCCTCCCTAATCATAACCAGGTGCTCAGCCTTTGTGAAATGATTCCACTGGGCCCACTGGCGTTAATAAAGCTGTGTTCTCCCAGCTCTCCATGTGCCGCTTGAGTTTCTCAATCACCTCCAAACTTCCCCAACATTTGGTTCCCTGACCGGGAAACCCAACTGCGCTGGCCCATTGTGCCACTGGTGTGGGACCGGAGACGGGCCGCGGAGGGCAAAAGAATTCCCACTCTGGGATTAGACGTGCCCCGCTGATTTTCAGCGGACCCGAGACTGAGTTTTCCTGGACTGCTGCAGCTTGCCTCTGCCCTGCGGGACACGCCATAGGAGATTGAGGACAACAGGCTGGATCCACCCGTCAGGCCAGGTAAGCCCCAGGGCCACTGTCCAAGTCAGACCTGTCCAGAGCAACAGAAGGTCAGTTTGATTGCTTCCCATTAGCCAGGGATACCCAGAGGGAGGGTGTCCAACCTGCATGAATCTGAAGTGTGCCTGAGTGTATGAGTGTGTCTATACGGCTCCACCATTTCAGCTACTGAGTCTGAGTGGGCTGCACCCTGAGTCTCTCGGAGCATCATACAGCATAATGGTCATCTACTCTGTGGAGTAGCCTGGTCCAGGGCTTATACAGATAGGTCTTAGCTAAGACGCTCCTAAGTTCCCTCAAGGGATGCAAGCAGGACAGCTCTTGAAAGAAAAAAAACCCACTCTTTGTCTGCAACACCGTTCACAATGGATGGGAAACCCAGCAAACCTACTGTCTTAGATTGTATGCTTAAGAATTTCAAGAATCACTTGTACTAAACATAACCCCAAAACTGGACCCACACCATCCCTGGGGTACAATGCATGGGGGCAACACTCTTTGAAGATTTAGAGGTAGATTTCACTGAAATGATCTCTCGCTGAGGCATCAAATATCTTTTGGTCATAGTTTGCAGTTTCTCTGGATGGGTTGAAGTATTTCCCACCTAAACTGAAAGGGCCAAAGAAGTCACCAAGGTGCTACTCCAGGAAATTATTCCTCAATATTGGAACGCACTATATAATTATAATTATCCATTCACAGTGACAATGGTCCAGCTTTCATCTCAGAAGTTCTGCAAGAACTAACTTCAGCCCTCAACATCTGAAAACTCCACACAGACTACCGACCTCAGAGTTCAGGGAAAGTAGGGCGCATGAACCATACCTTTAAGGAAACCCTCTCCAAGTTATGTACTGAAACCTCTCTAGGGTGGACAGATCTACTCCCCTTAGTACTCCTCCGCTCCCACTGTACTCCACAAAAACATGGATACTCTCCAATTGAAATACTCTATGGCAGACCACCCCCTTTGTTAATCCTCACCCAGGGCAATCTCAGTGTCCTAGGGATACACATTTCCAGAGTCAACTAAAATCCTTAGGACAAGTCATTACAAAGCTACATGCCCAGCTGTTAGAGAGAGCCCCTATATCTCTAGGAACTCCCGTCCAATCCTTCTGCCCTGGGGATGAAGTCTGGGTAAAAGATTGGAAACATGAACCCCTGTGCCCCATCTGGACTGGCCCACATATAGTAATTCTTATAACCCCTACTGCCCTCAAGGTTTCCGACATCACACTATGGATCCACCACTCGTGTGTGAAAAAGACAAACTTGGACCAGACCTCCTGGACTTCACACCCATCGCTATCTACCGGAGTCCAGCTCCAGCATGTCCAGGGGTCCCCGAAGAATGGACAGTGTCAGCAAAAGGAATGAGAGAACTAAGAAGTTCTTTCTGATCACCAAGCAGGTATCTCTAACTCTGCTGGTCTCAGTAGCTTTATTTATAGACAGTAAGATGAACAATATGTGACCAGAACATGATCTTTTGAAGTTAATTGATTCCCGTGATATGGTACTTTGATCAATGAAAACATTCTTTACATGTTCTCCTCAGCTTGACCTTTACACTTTATGTCTGCCCCCTATAGATTTGGGCAGAGACAGATCATCTGTCCTAAATGACTTTGAAATGGCTTCTTCAGCCAAACAGGACAAATGAGTCTCATACAGAGCAAGTGGGTCATGCTTTTGTTCTTAGAAACAAGTTAAATGGAAATCCCATAGTAATAGAATTACAAGTTAAAGACAGTAACCATTATTATGTATTAGAACCATCTATCTTTGTTAAACTTATATGAATAAGGCACTAGTTATATAGTTCAAGCATAGTCTAACATAAGTGAATTACATGTCACTAATACATTAGTCACAGAAGTGAGGGATATAGAAGTGAAGGAAATAGTGATAATTATGGAAGTGGGGCCTAAGTTGTTCACATGAGCTACTTCTTTGCAACTGAGTGTGCAAGCACCATAGGGGTCCTGTTCTGGCTATTCTTTGAATAAAGGGCAATATTCATGCAAAGCAGATCTTACGGAGGGTACCATGCCCTCTCATTAATCAGTAAAGGAACATGTAGCAATTTATGTCCTGCTCTGACTGGTATATCATCTTTAGATAAGGCTCCTTTTCTTCAGGCTGAATTAATGCTTAGCTCCCAGGCCTGGCTTTGTTGTAAAGTCTTTCTGTCTGAACTACAAAAGCTCTATGAGAAAACGCTGGGAGGGAGGGTCACAGAGGTAGAAGCTAGGGTCCTTGCTGTGGGGCTAAGGGTCTGATTCTCCTCATATACTGTCATATGAGTAATCTCGGTCTAGTGTGGAGTGCCCTAGGGCCTAATCATAAGCAACAGGTTTATTCCTGGGAGAGAAATCAAAAGCGGTGGAAGGAGATACCATGTTCGCTCTGTATGGCAGCAGTTGTGCAAACGCTGCCATTTCCACGCAGTGACTGTGTCAACCAGCGAGGCCCAGGTGGCTCCCGGCAGCTATCAAACACCCTACAAGTCACTCTAAGAAAATCCCCCCAAAATACCAGACTCAAAACTGGGGAATCTGATCTGGAGTAATACTTGTTCTTTTCTTGGCACCTCTAGAGACTTGAGCCAATGTCCAAATATGGACACTAAATAAGGAACAAAGGGGGCAAGAAATTGTTATTGCCAACCAAACCACCCCCCTGACCCAGTGTCCCACTTTCCGGGTACTGCAATTTCAGCTTCTGCCCTGGTCCTGGTGTTACCCCGGGTACGACATATACATATGCTCAGAAGGTGGAGATAGGGGATGTGGGGGTAAAGCAGATGCTTATTATTCCAGATGGGGATGTGAAACTCTCACTCCCTGGGCAAAAACTGACTCACATCTCACAGTTTCCCCTCTCAAAACTGGGAGCCCATCAATGTCTCTGTCCTTCACTTCTCAGGGATGCAAAGATGTTTATTGGAACCAACAGAGGACCTGGGGTCTCCAGTTGCAAACTGGCATGGGAGCAGACCCAGTGGCTATATTCTTACTCCAACGTGAGGAGCAACAGACTCCCATTCTCTCCCGTGCTTCCCCTGCCCCCCCTCCATTGCTAACTATACCCACCAACTCCTTAACACCACCTATCAATTCTGGCTTAATTCTACATCCTCTCCTATAAATATTGCTTCCTGGGTCTGCCTCCCCTTGGCTGATTCAGGTTTCACTGGCATTCCCATTCCTCCTGGATGGTTGCTGCCCAATGTAACAGACTCCAAAATCAGCACCCAATATTACCTGTTTTCTAAGTCCAGGTCTCTCTCAGAATCCAGATGAACACTGTCATAAGTTCACAGTCCCACTCCCTTATTGCCCGCCCCCCCCCCACCTCCTGGGCATTTTCCTTTCCTGCGAGGATAACGTCCTCTTCAGGTGTCGTAATACTAATGAAACCACTTCCGGTTGCATACTTATTTTCTTGTCCCCTTCCATCTTGCTTTACTCAGACCTACAGTTCCAATCTCAAATAACCCCTAGCATATGGAATGAACGAGTTATAGTGTTTCCTTTCCTGATAGGGACTGGAATACTTGCCGGAGTTGCCAGTGGGGCATCGGGGCTCAGAACCTCCATTAACTACAATTATAAGCTTTCACAGGAACTCAACGATGATATAGAACACATAGCAGACTCCTTGACATCCTTGCAAATGCATCTCACCAGTCTGGCCACAGTTACTCTGCAAAATCAACGGGACCTAGATCTCCTCACTGCCAAAAAGGGGGGAACCTGCTTCTTCCTAGAGGAAGAATGTTGTTACTGTGTCAACCAGTCACTGCCAAGGTACAAGAGCTCAGAGATAGCATCCAGTGGCATCGAGAAGAGCTTATTCCATGGAGTTTCGACCCCCAGATATGGACATCATGCTTACTTCTTCTTGCTGGCCCCCTCCTGTCCCTGTTTCTCCTGATAATTCTGGGGCCGTGTATCCTCACCAGCCTCATTCACTTTATTAGGGAAACTGTCTCTCAGCACATGACCGCTCGTATCCTTGCCCTCTGGGAATATCAGTCCCTAGATGTAAATGATGATCTCTAGGGGTATCCCTGTCGATCATCAAGAGGGGAGACATGAGGCAGAAAAGCCCAAAAACACCGCCTCACTGAGATGAGGAGACCCCAGGGGTAACTTGGCACTCCTCTACCAAGTCACTCCTGCAAAGACAAAGACCTGCCGCGCGACCCAAGCCAACCAGTGGTGAGACCCCACAAAAGACCTAAACAAAGACCTGTTGTGTGGCCCCGAGCCAATCAGTGGTGAGAACTTGTGAAAAATTCCTACTTTGCCTATAAATCCCCTCCCTAATCATAACCAGGTGCTCAGCCTTTGTGAAACTATTCCGCTGGGCCCACCGGCGTTAATAAAGCCCCCAGCTCTCCATGCACCGCTTGAGTTTCACGGTTGCCTCCTAACTTCTGCAGCAGCATAATATATTCAAAGTGCAAGAAAAAAAGAAAAACTTCCAACAAAGAATACTCTATCCAGAAATGTTGTCCTTCATAATTGAAGGAGATATAAAAAGTATCCCTGACAAGCAAAAGTGGAAAAAAATTATCACCATTAGTCTAGCTTTACAATAAATTATATACAGGCTATTTAAGCTGAAAACAAGGATGATAATTAGCAACAAAAAAAAAATGGAAGTATGTCACTGGAAAAAGTTACCATATAGAAAAAATAGTGAATTAATCACTTATAAGTCTAGTATGAAGGTTAAATGAAAAATGTAGTAAGAATAACTACAACTACATACTTTGTTGAGAAATATGCAAGGTAAAAAGATGTAAAGGGTAACATCAAAAACAAAAAAATGGAGGAGTAAATAAAATATAGAGATTCAGAATGTATTCAAATTTATGTTATCAACTTAAATACTCTGCTATACATATAAATTATTATAGGTAAGACTCATTGTAACATCAAAACAAAATCCTAAAAGATAGAAAGTAACCTAAGCATACCACTAAATAAAATCATCAAACCACAAAGAGAGAATAGAAGAACAAAAGAAGAGGTTAAAACTACAAAACATCCAGAAAACAATTAACAAAAAAGCAGTAAGTACAAACTTATTAGTGATTACTTTAAATGTAAATGGAGTAAATTATCCTTTAAAAAGACAAATAGTGGCTAAATGGGATAAAAAAAGTTAGATGCTGTTTATAAGAGCCTTAGAGTGGAAGATATTCCATACAAAATGAAAACAAATGAAAGCTGGGAAATGTGTATATCAGACAAAATAGATTTTAAAACAAAGACTGTAAAAACAGATAAAGGGTTGCTGCACCACCAGCGACCGAACCCTGGTCCAACCTGCCCTCGGGTTTCTTAGCCTCCTCTGCCACTGCCACCCTATGACCACAGGCTTTGCTTCCTCCTTCTTTTCTTGGGGACCCATTCTCCTCCTAGGGCTATGACCGTCATCTCCATCCCACAGTGGGAGCCCCTTGTCCTAGGCAGCCACCTTGTGTCCCTGTGCTTTTGTGCCCACGGTTACTTAGTGGCCCTCCCAATGGTGACCACGGCCGCACCACCTTTATCTCTGGGCATTGCCCCAAACCCTTTTCCTCCCTCACTTCCTAGGGGTAGATGGTCCCTGTCTGACCCCGCGTCCTAACACCACTGCACCTCTGTCCTGCTGTAGTCTAGCTCCGGTGGGAAGCACCCCTCGGGCAGCGCCAAAGAAGCGGTGAAAGAAGCAGGTGCAGGCCAGTGGGTGGGGCAACTGCCCAGCCATTTCCATCAGTACAGTGCTCTGGCAGAGCCTTGAGGGCAGGTGGAGCCCTGCAACCCTCTGAGTGGAGCAAGGGAATTCCCAGACAGGTGGCCAATTTGGCCCCAGGTCCTGCGGCCCAACCCAAACTGAGGAAGTGAGCCTTTTCTCTGGCCAGTTGCTACCCACCGCACCAAGCCAACCCTCGTTCAGAAGAGAGGTTTAAAAATCAAAGATGGGAAAATCAGAGAAAATTGCCATTCCCCACGGCCTGCTTGTTCATGGTATACACTTGTGTGAACAACCACAGATAAACAGACAGAAAAGCAAATATAACTTACCACTAACCAAGATAACCTCTGCAAAAAGAAATGAAAATAACTTTTGTCAGGATTCTGTTTCATCTGATTTACTCCAGAAGCAGGGGAAAATAGCCTTTTAAAAATACTGAGAACAGTAAAAATATGCATTTGAAGAAATCAGCATTTCTAACTGAAATGATTCAAAAGGAAAATTATGCTGGGGCAAAGTTTAGCGACCTACCTTCTCCTAGTGTTCTTCCAAAGCCTCCTAACCACTGGATGGGAAGCACTATTAAAAATTCCAACCAAAATAGGGAGTTGGTGGCAGTACACTTAAAAATGTTCCTAAAAGTTCAAACTTAGATCTGAGATTGCAGTGTGCCTATAAAACAGTTTTTTTCAAAATCCCTGGACTCTTGAAAATTGTTACAGAAATGGAAATTTGCCTTGTAACATATAAGTGCAAAAGATAAGTTTAAAAACTTATAAACAACTTGTATTATATTTTATATTTTGTAAATACTGTATACCGTGTATTATGTGTATATTGTTCATACTTGAGAGGTACATTATAGTTTTGTTATGAAAGTATGTATTTTGCCCTACCAATTGGTAGGTGTTTTGTATATGTGTATATATATATATATATATATATATATATATATATATATATATATATATAATGGAGAAATTTTAAGTGTGCTAAGGCACATGGAAGACCGATTTATTTCCAAAAGGTACTGAGATTTTTTTTTTTTTAAGAAAGAGCTACCTAATCTCAAGGTGAAGATTTAAATGCGAACAATTTACTAATGCACTACTGAGGTTTAAATCTGTGGCACAATCATTGCAAACATGGGGTTTTTCTGTGTTTCTCTAAACTGATTTCTGCCTTCTAATCTATAATTACTGGAAAACTTCTATTCCCATTTTTACCAAACTTAATTTCTGGTTTTTGGTTTATCCATTAAAATTTAAAATAATCTTTAATTTTAATGCCAACAAAATTGGTTATAATCAAATTTTTAAATAATAATATAATAATTTGTCCACCTTAAAAGAAAAAACAGAAACGAAGGGTATTGTATAATGTTAAGCAGGCATTTCCAACAAGAAGATACAACAAATGTAAATATTTATGCACCAAACATAGGAAAACTTAAATATAGAAAGCAAATATTTACAGACCTAAAAAGAGAAATAGATAGCAATACATTAATAGTAGGAGACTTCAGTACCATACTTACATCGATGAATAGATGTTCCAGAGAGAAAATCAATAAAGAAACATGGCGAGGGAAGGACTTGGGAAGATGGCAGATGATCTCATCCGGTCTTATGTTTACAACGAGCTACCATCCACATCCAAATCAATAAGCCAGAGACTGACCCAAAGGGTGGCAGAACAAAACCCCTTCTCTAAATATAGAGATGAAGCTGCGTCTGAAAGGTAAGGAAAGTCAGAAAGGCAGAGGAATCTGCATGCATGCAGAGGGCAAAGAAACCACCCCTTGCACCAGAGAGCCCACACAAGGAAGACTGATCCCCATAACATTTGGCTTTAAAAACCAGAGGAGCTGAATTCCATGAGTTTTGTAAAACCAGTGGGACTTGGAACCTGGAGGTTAAAAGCCTGACTCATCACTGGGCCAGCCAGGAGGGTCAGTAATAGCAGGGTCACTGCCCTTAAAGAGACAGCAGCCTGCCCAAAGAGAAAACATAAAAGTGAAAGTTTACAAAACATCAAGGGCAAACAGGAAACGGATCTGTTATACTGATTTTAGAGGATGTTGGGGAATTCTTTGAAAATGAGGGAGCTGGCAGACTCCATTTTCCTTCATCACCCAACAACATAAACACAGAGACACCTTCTAGAGATGAGACTGCACAGACACTACAGACCTGCTAGAAGTGCTTCACAGCCATGAGTTCTCCTGAGGACTTGCCCACTCCAAACCTGCTATCCTGGGACTTGGGCTCAGAGCAAGTGTTGCTAAAACTGTGTGTGTACCCCACGCAGATGCTGGGTCCACAGCTATCCCTGTGTGCTGTGCACATCTGCTGTGCATGGCTCAGGTGTGTGTCCCCAGCCAT
Organism: Ailurus styani; assembly: GCA_002007465.1. NCBI lineage: Eukaryota > Metazoa > Chordata > Mammalia > Carnivora > Ailuridae > Ailurus > Ailurus styani. The sequence continues at coordinate 121,385 of LNAC01001328.1, read as the reverse complement.
CACTGCACAATGCACACACCTTCCAGGTACACAGCTGCTGGTGAGTGCCATTCCCAGATGGCATGCCAGGCCAAACCACTGCCCAGAGTTCAGTCATGGGCTATCAAATAATGTTGTGCACCAGGTGCAACAATGCTCAGCCATCATTGTGTGCTGTGCCCAGTTTCATGTCCCCAGCTACCCCAACATACAACCCCCAGCTGACACAGAGATTCAGGGGATTCTGCATAGAACTAGTGGCTTCATGCAAATTTTGTTAATACCACTGCCCTGAACCCAGCTTCCACAGCAGTCATGACTTGCCTGCCTCCTACAGATAGCAAAAATATCCCACAACAAGCAAAAGTCAGTGCAAAAAATACACTGAAACTAAAAGAGAATCAAACAGAATAGCACAGCACACACAGCACTTACAGAATACTCTCCAAAAGTGTCAGGTTCTGTTGAAGAGGAGAAACTGTACTGCAGGGCAATCCAGTACCTCTTCTTCATAAAATCACTACATTCAGGAGAAGAAGACAAAGCTCACTTTCTTTTTTTTTTCAAATTTTTGTTTAAATTCTAGTCAGTTAACATATAGTGTAATATCAGTTTTAGAAGTAGAATTTAGCAATACTTCGTTTACATAAAACACCCAGTGTTCAACACAAATGCCCTGCTTAATACCCATCACCCACCTAGGCCATCCCCCAACTGCCTTACCTCCATCAGCCCTCAGTTTGGACTATAGTTAAAAGTATGTTTCTTGGGCGCCTGGGTGGCTCAGTGGGTTAAAGCCTCTGCCTTCAGCTCAGGTCATGATCCCAGGGTCCTGGGATAGAGGCCCACATCGGGCTCCCTGCTCGGTGGAGACCCTGCTTCCTCCTCTCTCTCTGCCTGCCTCTCTGCCTACTTGTGATCTGATCTCTCTCTCTCTCTCTCTCTCTCTCTCTCTCTCTCTCTCTCTGTCAAATAAATAAATAAAATCTTTTTTAAAAAAGTATGTTTCTTGGTTTGTCTTTCTTCTTTTTTTTCCCATTTCCTTATGTTCATCTGTTTTGTTTCTTAGATTCCATATTATGAGTAGGTTGTATGGTATTTCTATTTTTCTGACTGACCTATTTCACTTAGTATCCAATAGCTCTGTCCACATCCTCACAAATGACAAGATTTCATTCTTTATGATGGTCAAAATACACACACACACACACACACACACACACATACTCAGAAGATGTGGCATACACCATAGTACACCGCATCTTCTTTATCCATGCATCAACCAATGGACATCTGGACTCTTCCCATATTTGACAAAACATAGCATCCATTCTTGATAAAAACTCTCAACAAAGTAGGAATAGAGGGAACATACCTCAACATCATAAAGATCATCTATGGAAGACCTGCAGGTAATATGATCCTCAATGGGGAACACAGAGCTTTTCCTCTATGATCAGGAACAAGACAGGGATGTCCACTTTTGCAACTGTTATTTAACAGTGGACGCCCTAGCCTCAGCAATCAGACAACAAAAAGAAATAAAAGTCATCCAAATTGGCAAAGAAGAATTCAAACTTTCAGTCAAAACCTGAAAGACTGCATCAAAAAATTGCTAGAACCGACACACGAATTCAGCAGAGTCACAGGATATAAAATCAACACTGACTTTCTGAATACAGAAACACATACATAAAGGCAGAAATTTAAAGAAAGAGAAATTTATCCCAAGTGAAAGAACAGAACAAGGCCACAGCCAGAGATCTAAGTGAAACAGATATAAGTAACATGCCTGATAGAGAATTTAAAGCAATGACCATAAGGATACTCACTAGACTCAAGACAAGAGTAGAAGATATAAATGACAGTTAACACAGAGGTATGAATTACATACCAGATATAAAGGGCACAATAAGTGATATGAGAAACCCACTTGATGGAATGAACAGCAGCCTGGAAGAAGCAGAGGAGTGAACTAGTGACCTGGAAAACAGATTAATGGAAAATAAACAAACTGAACAAAAAAGAGAGAAAAGAATTAAGCCAAATGAGAGTAGACTTAGGGAGCTCAGTGACTCCATCAGATGTGATAACATTTGCATTCTAGGAGTCCCAGAAGAAGAGAGAGAAAAGAGCAGAAAATGTATTTGAAAAAATAATAGCTGAAAATATCCTATGTCTGGGGAAGGAAGCAGACATCCATAACTAGGGGTCACAGAGAACTCCCATCAAAATCAACAAAACCAAACCAACACCAATACATATTGTAATTAAATTTGCCAAATATATTGATGTAGAAAAAATCTTAAAAGCAGCTAGATAGGTGTAGTAGTTAACATGCAGAGTAGTAGGGAAACACTATGCTTGACTTGTCCCTCAAACACCATTAGATAATATCAAATCATTCTGAGAACCCAAGAAGTTGATCTGAGAACTGAGAACAAACTGCACAACTAGAGAAATGAAAGAGGCCACATCATGGAAGGTAGGAAGTGCCGAGATGTGATCTGGGGGAGAAAAAGATGAGTGCTGCAGAGGGGAAGGAACCTGGATCAGGGAGAAGAGAGAGAAACAGAGGGAAAGAGAGGAGCATCCTGGGGGTTGGACAAGAAAAACACTTCCCCAAAGCCATTGACAGGGAAAGCAAGAAAGGCTGATTATTGCAAGTTTTTATAAGCAGCAGAGCTCAAAGTATAAAGTTTACAAGTCTTCACTGATGCTGGGGTGCTGCCTGGCAGGCACAGTAGTACTCCTATAGAGAAGGACAGGGCCCAAGAAGAAGACAGTGTAGTCTGAGTCCTCTTCAGAGTTTTTCCTTGCCTGCAGTGGGGAATGTTTGCACCTTGCCCAGTGTGTGGGGAGCTTTAACTAGGTGTGATTTGGTCTGCTTCTTAAAAGAGGCTAGATCCCATTTCCACTAGAGCTGAAGTTGAGCCACACTCTATGCTCAGTAGACTTGGTGCATGTGTGTGTGGGGGGGGTGTTCTGCTTGTCTTCTGGAGAAGGGCCCTCCTGCTGTTCTGGCTCCCAGGCTGAATTTCCCTAATAAAAAACACTTGCAGAGTGAAGGGGGGTGGGGCTTGGTATAGGCAGCTCAAGCTTCCATTGTGGGCACTGTACTGGTCACTGAAGTCCATCTGTACTGACTAGCAGGGAATAAAAATGGTATTAGCCTGTTCCGTCATCACAGGAGAGGGGAATTTGCATCCACTGCTGTTCAGAAAGCCCTCACAGAAGAGTGAACAATCTCCCCTAATGTGTTCCAGGTACCCTCAGATCCCTGCCTTCTCCCTCTCTGTGCCTGAGCCATCTGGCCACGTGGTGGTGCTATGCTCCTGTGTTTTATGTCTGGTGTGCTGGCTGTTTCAAAACTCTAAATTTTGGGGACCCAAAATGATGTGGACCTGCACTGATCCTCTGGTGAGGGTCTCTCCCTTCTCTGGTGGGTGCTAGTTTGTCCCAGAGGAGGCAGCTGCATGAATGCTCAGGGGCTTGGAGTTTATGGTAAAGCACACCAAAAGCCAACATCCAGGTTAGCTGCCCTTAGCAGTGCCTCTGTACCTGTGTTAATGAGTGGGTCAGGTCAATGGCACCCACCATTTCTTTTGTCCTCTGAAATGCAGTGCCAGCCCTTCTAAATGTCCTCCCAGAAGGGGAACTGTCTCTCCCAATGTGACCCAGAGTGTTGCACAACTTCAGCTCTAGTGGAAATTGGATTGAGCCTCTTTTAACAAGCAGACCAAAACACACCTAGTTAAAATTCCCCATACTCTAGACAGGGTCCACACACTCCCCACTGCAGGCAAGGAAAAACTCTGAAGAGGACTGACCTGAGGGATAGAACAGCCAAAACAGAGCAGCAGAGAACACAGAGCACACACCAGAAACACATTCTGACACCAGACCTTTGTCAGTATATGACATCTTAAAATAGACATTATGCTTAAGGGTAGGAAATACAGCAGACTCTGCTAACACACAGAAAACAGACCTAGGCAAAATGCCAAGACAGAGGAATTCATTCCAAATGAAAGAATAAGAAAGGTCACAGCCAGGGATCTAATCAGATATAAGTAATATACCTGAACCAGAATTAAAAGAATAGCCATAGGTTACTAGCTGGGCTTGAGAAAGGCATAAAAGACACCAAGGAATCACTTAGTGCAGAAATAAAAAGACATAAAAACTAATGAAGCTGAAATAAAGAGTGCTATAACCGATATGTGAAACTGATTGCATGTAATGACCACAAAGATGGAAGAAGAAGAGAAATTAACTGATATGAAAGATAAAATTATGGAAAATAATAAGATGGAAAAGGAGAGGGAAAGAAAAATATTAGCTCTCTAATGTGGACTTATGGAACTAAGCAACTCCATAAAGCATAAAAACATTCATATCATATAGTCCCAGAAGAAAAAGAGAGGGAAAGGGGGGAAGAAGATTTATTGAGCAAATTTTAGCTGAAAACTTCACTACCCTGGGGAGGGAAAGAAACCTTCAAATCCAGGAGGCACAGAGGACTCCCATCAAAATCAACAAAAGAAGGCCAACACCAAGACATACTGTAGTAAAATTTGCAAAACACAGACATAAGAAAAACATTCTGAGACAACAAGGGAAAAGAAATCCCTAAGTTACAAAGGAAGACAAATCAGGTTATCATCAGATTTGTCAAGAGAAACTTGGCAGGCCAGAGAGAGTGGCATGATATATCCAATGTGCAGAAAGGGAAAAAATATGTAGTCAAGAATACTTTATCCAGCAAGGCTGTCATTCAGAATAGAAGGAGATATCAAGATTTTCCCAGACAAACAAAAACTAAAGGAATTTGTGACCACTAAACAATCCCTACAAGAAATATTAAAGCGGACTCTTTGTGAGTGTGTGAGTGTTGGGGGGGAGGAGCCAAAAGCAACAAAGACTAGAAAGGAACAGAGAAAATCTTCAGAAACAATGAATTTGCAGGTAATACAATAGCACTAAATTCATACTTACCAATAATCAGTCTGAATATAAATGGACCAAGTACTCCTATCAGAGTTGGGTGCCAGAATGGACAAAAAACAAGACCCATCAATATGCTGCATACAAAAGACTCATTTAGACCTAAATTATTGAAGACCTGTAGATTGAAAGTGAGGAATAGACAAACATTTAACATATTAATAGATATCAAAAAAAAAAAAGAAGAGTAGCCACCCTTACATCAGACAAATTAGATTTTAGACCAAAAACTGTAACAAGAAATGAAGAAGACACTACATCACAATAAAGGGGACAATCCAAGAAGAAGATGTGACAATTGTAAATATTTATGCCCCAAACTTTGGAGCACCCAAATACATAAATCAATTAATAACAAACATGAAGAAACTCATTGATAATAATACAATAATAGTACATTATTGTATTGTAATTGTATTTTGTCTTTGTACAGTGTACAATAATTACATTATTGTATTGCAATAATACAATAATAAAATAATAGTGGTGGACTTTAACATCCCACTTACACCAATGGACAGATCATCTAAACAGAAAATCAGTAAGGGGGACAAATGGATGGGTCAGTGGGTTAAAGCCTCTGCCTTCGGCTCAGGTCATGATCTCAGGGTCCTGGGATCGAGGCCCGCATCAGGCTCCCTGCTCGGTGGGGAGCCTGCTTCCTCCTCTCTCTCTGCCTGCCTCTCTGCCTACTTGTGATCTCTCTCTATCTGTCAAATAAATAAATAAAATCTTTAATAAAAAGAAAGAAAGGAAAATCAATAAGGAAAAAATGGCTTTGAGTGACACACTAGACCAGATGGACTTAACAGATACATTCAGAACATTTCATCCTAAAGCAGCAGAGTACACATTCTTTTCAAATACACATAGTGCATTCTCCAGAGTAGATCACAAACTGAGTCACAAGCCTTAACAAATACAAAAAGATTTAGATCATACCATGCATATTTTAAGACCACAAATACTATGAAACTAGGATCAACCATAATAAAAATTTTGGAAAGAAGGTCAAACAAAGAACATCCTACTAAGGAATGAATGGTTTAACCAGGAAATTAAAGAAGAAATAAAGAAATACAAGGAAGCAAATAAAGATGAAAATCTTACTGTCCAAAACGTTTGGGATGCAGCAAAAATTGTCCTAAGAGGGAAGCATATAGCAATACAGGACTCAAGAAGCAAGGGAAATCTCAAATAAACAGCCTTACCTTACACCTAAAGGAGAAAAGGAAAAGCAAATAAAGCCTAAATCCAGCAGAATGGAAATACTAAAGATTAAAGCCAAAATAAATGATACAGAGACAACAAGAAAAACAACAAAATAGTAAATCAGATCAGTGGAACTAGGAGCTGAGTCTTTGACAGAATTAATAAGATAGAGAAATCCCTGCCAAACTTATCAAAAAAAACAGAGAAGGACCTAAATAAATAAAATCATGAATTAAAAAGGAGAGATCACAACCAAAACCACAGAAATACAAACAATTATTAGAGAATATTACGGAAATTATATGCCTGGAAGAATATGAACTACCAAAGCTGAAATAGGAAGAAATGGAAAATTTGGACAGACTCATAGCCAGCAAAGAAACTAAATAAATCATCAAAACAACAAACAACAGCCCAGAGCCAGGGAAATTCTACCAAATATTTAAAGAAAAGTTAATATCCTATTTTTAACTTCTTGAGGAACCTCCATACTGTTTTCCAGAGTGGCTGTACCAGATTGCATTCCCACCAACAATGTTAGAGGGTTCCCCTTTCTCCACAGCCTCACCAACATTTGTTGTTTCCTGACTTGTTGATTTTAGCCAAACTGATTGCTGTGAGGTGGTATCTTAGTGTGATTTTGATTTGTATTTCCTTGATGCCAAGTGATGTGGAGCATTTTTTTCATGTGTCTGTTGGCCATTTGTGTGTCTTCTTTGGAGAAATGTCTGCTCATGTTTTCTGCCCATTTCTTGACTGGATTACTTATTTCTTGGGTGTTGAGTTTGAGAAGTTCTTTATAGATCTTGTATACCAGTCCTTTATCTGTAGTGTCATTTGCAAATATCTTCTCCTATTCATAGGTTGCCTTTTAGTTTTGTTGACTATTTCCTTTGTTGTGCAAAAGCTTTTTATCTTGATGAAGTCCCAATAGTTCATTTTTGCTTTTGTTTCCCTTGCCTTTGGAGACATGTGTAGTAAGAAGTTCTTGCAACCAAGGTCAAAGAGGTCACTGCCTGTGTCCTCCTCTAGGATTTTGATGGATGTCTGTCTCTCTTTTAGGTCTTTCATCCATTTTGAGAGTATCTCTGTGTATGGTGTAAGAGAATAGTCCAGTCTCATTCTTCTGCATGTGGCTGTCCAATTTTCCCAGGACCATTTATTGAAGAAGCTGTCTTTTCCATTGGATATTCTTTCCTGCTTTGTTGAAGAATAGTTGACCATAGAGTTGAGGGTGCATTTCTGGGTTCTATTCTCTATTCTGTTCCATTGATCTATGCATCTGTTTTTGGGCCAGTATGACCCAGCAATTACACTACTAGATATTTATCCCAAAGATACAAATGTAATGATCTGAAGGGACAAATGCACCCCAATGTTTATAGTAGCAATGTCCTCAGTAGCCAAACTATGGAAAGATCCAAGATGTCCGTTGACAGATGAATGCATAAAGAAGATGTGGTAAATACATACAACGGAATATAACTCAGCCATCAAAAAGAATGAAATATTACCATGTACATTGACATGGATGTAGCTGGAGGGTGTTATGCTGAGTGAAATAAGTCAATCAGAGAAAGACAGTTATCATATGGTTTCATTCATGAGTAAAATATAAGAAATAGTGCAGAAGATCATAGGGGAAAGGAGGGAAAACTAAATGGGAAGTCATCAGAGAGGGAGAAAAACCATGAGAGACTTAACTATAGGAAACAAACAGAGGATTCCTGGAGGGGAGCTAGGTGAGAGGATGGGATAACTCGATGATGGACATTAAGGAGGGCATGTGATATGATGAGCAGTGGGTGTTATATGAACTGATGAATTATGGAACTCTACATCTGAAACTAATGGTATACTATTTGTTGGCTAATTGAATTAAAGTTTTAAAAATGAAAAAAGGAAAAAAAAAGAAGAGTTAATACCTATTCTTCTCAAGTGTTCCAAAAAGTAGAAATGAAAGGAATACTTCCAAATTCAATCTACAAGGCCAGCATTATCTTGATGCCAAAACCAAAGAGCCTAATAAAAATGAGAATTACAGGCCAATATCCCTGATGAACATGGATGTAAAATTCACAAGATACTAGCAAATCAAATCCAACAGTACATTAAAAGAATTATTTGGGATCAAGTGGGATTTATTACTGGACTTCAGGGGTGTTCAATATTCAACAAAATAATCAATATGACACACCACATTAACAATAACAAAAAAAGGATGATGTAATTGATCCTCTCAATAGATGCAGAAAAAAGTATTTGACAAAGTACAACATTCATTTTTGATAAAAAGCCTTAAAAAGTAGAGACAGAGGGAACAAACCTCAACATCATAAAGGCTATATATACATAAAAGACCCATGGGTAATATCATCCTCAATGGGGAAAAACTGAGAAATTTTCCTCTATGGTCAGGAACAAGATGGGGATGTCCTCTCTCATCATTGTTATTTAACATAGTACTGGAAATCCTAGTCTCAGCAAGTAGAAAACAAGAAATAAAAAGTACCCAAACCAGCAAGGAAGAAGTTAAGCTTTCATTATTTTCAGAAAACATGATATATATACAAAATCCAAGAGACTCCATCAAAAACTGCTAGAACTTGAGGTTCCTGGGTGACCCAGTCAGTTGTGTCTGCCTTCTTCTCAGCTCACCATCCGGGGGTCCTGGAATGAAGCCCCACATCAGGATCCCTGCTCAGTGGAGAGCCTGCTTCTCTCTTTCTCTCTGCTTGCCACTGCCCCTGCTTGTGTGTTCTTTCTCTGTTTCAAACAAACAAACAAACAAACAAACAAACCAATAAAAACTCTTTAAAGAATTGCTTAAAATGGATAAAAAAATGTACAGAAATCAATTGTGTTTCTACACACCAGTTATGAAGCAACAGAAAAAGAAATCAAGGAATCAATCCCATTTATAATTGCACCAAAAAACATAAGATACCTGGTAATAAACCTAACCAAAGATGTAAAAGAACTGTACTCTGAAAACTACAGAAGACTTGTGAAAGAAATTGAAGATGACACAAAGAAATGGAAAAACATTCCATGCTCATGGATTGAAAAAATTATTGTTAAAATGTCTATACTACCCAAAGCAATCTACACATTTAATGCACTCCCTATCAAAATATAGGCAGCCTATGGAATGGAAGAAAATATTTCAAATGACATCTTTGATAAGAATTAGTATCCAAAATACATAAAGAACATATCAAACTCAACACCCCCAAAATTTATAATCCATTTTAAAAAATGGGATGGCTGAAACTAACAACACAGGAAACAATAGATGTTGGTGAGGATGTGGAGAAAGGGGGACCCTCTTACACCATTGGTGGGAATGCAAACTAGTGCAGCCACTCCAGAAAACAGTATGGATGTTCCTCAAAAGGTTAATAGAACTGCCTTCAGAGCTCATTCTTTTTTATCACTGAAAAATTTTCCACTATATATAGATATTTGGATAGACAGATATCTATCATCTATCTATCTATCATCTATCTATATATCTATATATCTGTGTATATATATGTACAATACATATGTTATGCATATAAATATACATAACACTTCTTTATTCCTTTATTCATGTATATTTAGATTGCTTCCATACCTTGGCTATTGTTAATAATGTTGTAATAAACATAGGGATTCATCATTCTTTTTGAATTATTGCTTTTAATTTTATTTAGGTAAATACCCAGTAGTGGAATTACTGGATCATATGGTATTTCTATATTTTTTAATTCTAAGCATAATGTTATTGGTAGTTTATTAAATTTTAATTCCTTGAAAATTAGTCACTTTTTTTCTTGTGATGATAACTTTTTTGTTAACATACAGTTACCATATAGTTTTGTTAACATACAGTTATATTAATTTCAGGTGTAGAGTATAGTCATTCAACAATTTAAAAAAATCAATTCCACACAGTGATCAGCTATGCAAAAGAATGAAACTTGGCCATTTTTTTACACCACACACAAAAATAATCTCTTTTTAATTTTTTGAGAGACCTCCATGTTGTTCTTCACTTTGGCTGGACAAAATTGCATTCCAACCAACAGTGTACAAATATTTCTTTTGCTCCACATCCTCACTAACACTTTTATTTCTTAGCTTCCTGTTTCTAGCCATTCTGACTGATATAAGGTGATACCTCATTGTGGTTTTAGTTTGCATTTCTCTGATGATTAATAATGTGAGAATCATTTCATGTGTCTCTTGGCCACTTGTATGTCTGTATTCAAAAAATGTCTATTCGGTTCCTTTGCCCTTTTTAAAATTGTATTATTTCTGTGTGTGTTTTTGTATGTGTGTTTTGTTGTACAAGTTCTTTATATATTTTGAATATTAAACCCTTATCTGATATATCATTTCCAAATATCTTCTCTTTTCGATAAGCTGAATTGTCATTTTTAAATGGTTTTCTTCACTTTGCAAAGCTTTTTATTTTGGCATAGCCCAATAGTTAATTTTTGCTTATGTTTCTCTTACCTAAGGAGTCATATCTCAAAAAACTACTTCTGTGGCTGATATCAAGGAAATAACTACCTATGTTTTCTTGTAGGATTTTTATGGTGTCAGGTCTCCCATTTGCTTTTAATCCATTTTAGGTTTATTTTTGTCCGTAGTGTAAAAATTGATCTTTCTTTCTTTCTTTCTTTCTTTCTTTCTTTCTTTCTTTCTTTCTTTCTTTCTTTCTCTTTCTCTTTTCTTTATTTTTCTTTTCTTTTTCTTTCTTTTCCTTTTCTCTCTCTTTTTCTTTTGTTTTCTGTACTTTTTCCCATGTAACTATTCAATTTTCCCAGCACCATCTATCAAAGAGAATTTTTTTAATTTTTTATTTAAAATTCAATTTAATTAACATACAGCGTATTATCAGTTTCAGAGGTAGAGTTTAGTGATTCATCAGTTGCATCTAACACCCAGTACTCATTACATCAAGTGCCCTCCCTAATGCCCATCACCCAGTTACTCTATCCTCCCATGCACCTCCCCTCCAGCTACCCTCAGTTTGTTTCCCATAGTTAAGAGTCTCTTATGGTTTTCCTCCCTCTCTGATTGCATCTTATTTTATTTTTCTTTCCCTTCTTCTATGTTCATCTGTTTTGTTTCTTAAATTCCACACATGAGTGAAATCATATGATATTTGTCTTTCTATGACTGATATATTTTTGCTTAGTATAATACCCTCTAATTCCATCCACATTGTTGCAAGTGAGAAGATTTCAGTCTTTTTCATGGCTGAGTAATATTCCATTGTGTATGTACCACATCTTCTTTTTCCATCTGTCCATGAACATCTGTTCATCATCAGTGTTAGAGGGTTCCAATTTCTCTGCATCCTCACCAATATTTGTTGTTTCCTGACTTGTCAATATTAGTCACTCTGTATAATGGGAGATGATATCTCACTGTGGCTTTGATTTGTATTTCCCTGATGCTGAGTGATGTTGAGCATTTTTTCATGTATGTGTTGGCAATCTGGATGTCTTCTTTGGAGAAGTCTTCTGCCCGTTTCTTGGCTGGATGCTGTTTTTTGGTTGTATAGTTTGATAAGTTCTTTACAAATTTTTGGATACTAGCCTTTATCTGATAAGACATTTGCAAATAGTTGTGAAGAGAAAGTCTTGTCTCATTGGATATTCTTCTCTCATTTGTCAATGATTTATTCCTGGCTCTCTATCATGTTCCATTGATTCATGTGTCTATTCTTTGTCACTATCATACTATTTTGATTACCACAGTTTTGTAGTATGTCTGAAAATCTAGGTTTGTGATATCTCCAGCTTTGTTCTTTCTTAAGATTGCTCTGGATATCTAGGGTCTTCTGTGGGTTTTTACAAATTTTAGTATTGTTTGTTCTAGTTTTGTGAAAAATGATGTTGGCATTTTGATAAGTGTTGCATTGAATCTGTTAATTGCTTTGATAGCATGGACATTTTGTCAATATTAATTCATCCAATACAAAAGCATGACATGTCTTTCCAGTCACATCTGTTATCTTCAATTTCTTTTATCAGTGTTTTCACCTCCTTGGTTAAGTTTATTAAGTATTTTATTTTTTTTGGTGCAATAGTAAATGGAATTGTTTTCTTAATTTCTCTTTCTGCTACTCGTTTTTATAGATAAACAGCCAATTTCTGTGTATTACTTTTGTATCCTGCAACTTTACAGAATTCATTTATTACTTCTAATAGTTTTATGTTGGATTCTTTAGGATTTCCTATGTATAGCATCATGTCATCTGCAAACACTGAAAGTTTAAATTCTTCCTTATGAATTTGGATGACTTTTATTTATTTATTCTTGTCTGATTGCTGCAGCTACGATTTCCAGTACTATGGTGAATAAAAGTGGTGAGAGTGGATGTCCTTATCTTATTCCTTATCTTAAAGGAACTTCTCAATTTTTTACCTTTGAGTAGGATGTTAGCTGTGGATTTTTCTTTTTTTTATTGTGTTATGTTAGACACCATAAAATACATCATTAGTTTTTGATGCAGTGTTCCAAGGTTCATTGTTTATGTACAACCCCCAGTGCTCCATGTAATACGTGCCCACCTTAATACCAACGACAAGGCTCACCCATCCCCCGACCCTCTACACTCTAAAACCCTCAGTTTGTTCCTCAGAGTGCGGTGGAATTTTTCACATATGGCAAACTATAAATAGTTTGTCAGTGTGGTGTATAACTTAGACTCATCTGCAAATATTGAGCCATCCTTACAACCTAGAAATAAATCCCACTCAATTGTGGTGAATAACCTTTTTAAAGTGTGGTTGAATTTGGTTTGCTAATAATTTGCTTAGTATGTTTTCATCTATGTTCATATTTGGATCAATATGGCCAGTACATACAGGGATATTGGCCTGTAGTTTTGTCTTTTTTTTTTCCTAGTGTATTTGTGTGGTTTTGTTATGAGGCTAGTCTAGGCCTTGTAGAATATACTTAGAAGCTTTTATAATTCTTCTAATTTCTTAATAGCTTGAGAAGAATGCATATTAACTGTTCTCTAAATATTTGGTAAAATTCACCAGTGATAACGTCTGATCCTTGACTTTTTCTGTCGATAGTTATTATTATTACTAATTCCGTTACATTATTAGTAATTGGTCTGTTCAGATTTTCTATTGCTCCTTGATGCAGTTTTTGAAAATTGTACATCTCTAAGAACTTATTCTCCTAAAGTGTCTGATCTGTTGGGATATAATTTTTCATAGTAATCTCATAATCTCCATTTCATTGGTGTCAATTGTTATTTACCATCTTTTGTTTCTACTTATTGGGTCCTATATCTTTTTTTTTTCTTTTTTTTCCTTGATGTATTTTGCTAAATGTTTATCGATTTTGGCTATCTTTTCAAAGAACAAGCTATTGGTTTCAATGATCATTTCCATTCCTATTTAGTTTCTATTTATTTCTGCTCTGATCTTTATTAGATCCTTCTACAATCCTTCACTTTGTACTTTTTTTAGTCTTTTAGGTGTAAGGTATATTATTTTTCTTGTTTATTGAGGTAGGTCTGTGTTGCTATAAATTCCCCCCTTTTGTTGAGTCCTAAAAGTTTTAGAAACTTTCTGTTTTCATGGTCATTTTCCTCCATGTATTTTTTTTAAATTTCTTCTTTGTTTTCTTTATTAATCCATTGGTTGTTCAATTGTATGATATTTAGCCTTCACATATTTGTTTTTTCCCATTTTTTTGTGATTGATTAGTTTCACACTGTTGTGGTTGGAAAGATGCAGGATATGATTTTAATATTCTTGAATTTATTGAAGCTTGTTTTGTGGCCTAACATATGATCTATCTAGGAATAGATAGATAGAGTGTACTCAATACACTTTTAAAAAGAATGTGTATTTTATTATGTTTTGATGCAATGTACTGTATATATCTATTATGTCCACCTGGTTTAATGTGTCATTCAAAAACAGTTTCTGTCTTGATTTACTGACAGGGTGATTTATCCATTATTATTCAGGGGAATATTAAAGTTCCCTACTATTACTGTATCACTTTCAATTTCTTCTCTTATGCCTGTTAATATTTGCTTTATATATTTAGGTGTTCCATTCTTAAGTACATAAATATTTACAATTGCCATATCCTCTTCTTGGCTTTATTCCCTATTTTTTTTTATTTGCCCCAGGGGTACAGGTCCATGAATCATCAAGCTTACACCTTTCACAGCACTCACCATAGCACAAACCCTCCCCAATTTCCATAATCCATCAACCAATCCCTACCCTCCCACCCCCCAGTCACCCTCAGCTTGTTTTGTGAGATTAAGAGTCTATTATGATTTTTTTCCTTCCCGATCACATCTTCTTTCATTATTTTTGCCCTCCCTACCTCCCAAGACCCCCGCCCTGCCCCTCAAGATCCTCATACCAGAGAGATCACATGATAATTGTCATTCTCTGATTGACTTATTTCGCTCAGCAAAATACCCTCCAGTTCCATCCACATCATTGTAAACGGCAAGATTTCAGGGTTTTTTGATGGCTGTATAGTATTCCATTGTATATATATACCACCTCTTCTTTATCCATTCATCTATTGATGGACATCTAGGTTCTTTCATAGTTTGGCTCTTGTGGGCATTGCTGCCATAAACATTCAGGTGCATGTGCCCCTGAGGATCACTACCTTTGTATCTTTAAAGTAAATACCCAGTAGTGAGATTGCTGGGTCTTAGGGTAGTTCTATTTTCAACTTTTTGAGGAACCTCCATAACTGTTCTCCAGAGTGGCTGCACGAGCTTTCATTCCCACTAAAAATGTAGGAGGCTTCCCTTTTCTCTGTATCCTCGCCAACATCTGTCATTTCCTGACTTGTTGATTTTAGCCATTCTGACTGGTGTGAAGTGGTATTTCACTGTGGTTTTGATTTATATTTCCCTGATGCCAAGTAACGATGAGGACTTTCTCATGTGTCTGTTGGCCATTTGGATGTCTTCTTTGAAGAAATGTCTATTCATGTCTTCTCCCCATTTCTTGACTGGGTTATTTGTTCTATGGGTGTTGAGTTTGAGAAGTTCTTTATAGATTTTGGATAAAAGCCCTTTATCTGATATGTCATTGGCAAATATCTTCTCCCATTCTGTCAGTTGTCTTTTGGTTTTCTTGAATGTTTTCTTTGCTGTTCAAATGCTTTTAATCTTGATGAAGTCCCAATAGTTCATTTTTGCCCTTGCTTACCTTCCCTCTGGTGATGTTCCTAGGAAGAATGTGCTGCGGCTGAGGTTGGAGAGGTAGCTGCCTGTGTTCTCCTCAAGGATTTTGATGGAATTCCTTTCTCACATTGAGGTCTTTCACCCATTTTGAGTCTATTTTTGTGTTTGGTGTAAGGAAATGATCCAGTTTCATTTTTCTGCATGTGGCTGACCAGTTTTCCCAACACCATTTGTTGAAGAGACTGTCTTTTTCCCACTGGACATTCTTTCCTGCTTTGTCGAAGATTAGTTGACCATTGAGATGAGGGTCCGTTTCTGGGCTCTCTATTCTGTTTNATTAGTTGACCATAGAGTTGAGGGTCCATTTTTGGGTTCTCTATTCTGTTCCACTGGTCTATGTGTCTGTTTTTGTGCCAGTACCATACTGTCTTGATGATGACAGCTTTGTAATAGAGCTTGAAATCTGGAATTGTGATGCCACCAAATTTGCTTTTTCTTTTCCCCAACATTTCTTTGGGTCGGGGTCTTTTCTGGTTCCATATAAATTTTAGGATTATTTGTTCCATTTCTTTGAAATAAATTGCTGGTATTTTGATAGGGATTGCATTAAATGTGTAGATTGCTCTAGGTAGCATAGACATTTTCACAATATTTATTCTACCCATCCATGAGCATGGAATGTTTTTCCACTTCTTTGTGTCTTCCTCAATTTCTTTCATGAGTACTTTATAGTTTTCTGAATACAGATTCTTTGCCTCTTTGGTTAGGTTTATTCCTAGGTATCTTATGGTTTTGGGTGCAATTGTAAATGGGATTGACTCTTTAATTTCTCTTTCTTCTGTTTTGTTGTTGGTATATAGAAATGCAACTGATTTCTGTGCATTGATTTTATATCCTGACACTTTACGGAATTCCTGTATGAGTTTTAGCAGTTTTAGAGTGGAGTCCTTTGGGTTTTCCACATAAAGTATCATATCATCTGCAAAGAGTGAGAGTTTGACCTCTTCCTTGCCGATTTGGATGCCTTTTATTTCTTTTTGTTGTCTGATTGCTGAGGCTAGGACTTCTAGTACTATGTTGAATAGCAGTGGTGATAGTGGACAGCCTTGCCGTGTTCCTGACTTTAGGGGAAAAGCTCTCAGTTTTTCTCCATTGAGAATGATATTCGCTGTGGGTTTTTCGTAGATGGCTTTGATGATATTGAGGTATGTACCCTCTATGCCTACACTATGAAGAGTTTTGATTAAGAAAGGGTGCTGTACTTTGTCAAATGCTTTTTCAGCATCTATTGAGAGGATCATATGGTTCTTGTTCTTTCTTTTATTAATGTCTTGTATCACATTGATTGATTTGCGAATGTTAAACCAACCTTGCATCCCAGGAATAAATCCCACTTGGTCGTGGTGAATAATCCTTTTTATGTGCTGCTGGATCCTATTGGCTAGTATTTTGTTGAGGATTTTTGCATCCGTATTCATCAAAGATATTGGTCTGTAATTCTCCTTCTTGATGGGGTCTTTGCCTGGTTTGGGGATCAAGGTAATGCTGGCCTCATAAAAGGAGTTTGGAAGTTTTCCTTCCAATTCTATTTTTTGGAACAGTTTCAGGAGAATAGGTATTAATTCTTCTTTAAATGTTTGGTAGAATTCCCCTGGGAAGCCGTCTGGCCCTGGGCTCTTGTTCGTTGGGAGATTTTTGATGACTGCTTCAATCTCCTTACTGGTGATGGGTCTATTCAGGTCTTCAGTTTCTTCCTGGTTCAGTTTTGGTAGTTTATATTTCTCTAAGAATGCATCCATTTCTTCCAGATTGTCAAATTTGCT
The DNA here is from genome assembly GCA_002007465.1 of Ailurus styani. NCBI lineage: Eukaryota > Metazoa > Chordata > Mammalia > Carnivora > Ailuridae > Ailurus > Ailurus styani. The sequence goes on along the minus strand of LNAC01001328.1, from coordinate 104,177 downwards.
GGTGTAGAGTTGCTCATAATACATTCTTATAATTGTTTGTATTTCTTGGGTGTTGGTTGTGTTCTCTCCTCTTTCATTCATGATTTTATTAATTTGAGTCCTTTCTCTTTTCTTTTGGATAAGTCTGGCCAGGGGTTTATCAATCTTATTAATTCTTTCAAAGAACCAGCTCCTAGTTTCATTGATTTGTTCCACTGTTCTTTTGGTTTCTATTTCATTGATTTCTGCTCTGATCTTTATTATTTCTCTTCTCCTGTTGGGTGTAGGCTTTCTTCACTGTTCTTTCTCTAGCTTTTTTAGGTGTAGAGTTAGTTTGTGTACTTGAGACCTTTCTTGTTTCTTGATAAAGGCTTGTATTGCTATATACTTTCCTTTTAGGACTGCTTTTGCTGTGTCCCAAAGATTTGTTTTCATTTTCATTGTTGTGTTTTCATTTTCATTTGTTTCCATGAATTTTTTTACTTCTTCTTTAATTTCCCATTCATTCTTGAGTAGGGTGTTCTTCAGCCTCCATGTATTTGAGGTCTTTCCAACTTTCCTTTTGTGGTTGAGTTCTAGTTTCAGAGCATTATGGTCTGAAAATATGCAGGGAATGATCCCAATCTTTTGGTACCTGTTGAGACCTGATTTGTGACCCAGAATATGGTCTATTCTGGAGAATGTTCCATGTGCACTGGAGAAGAATGTGTATTCTGTTGTTTTGGGATGGAATGTTCTGAATATATCTGTGATGTCCAACTGGTCCAGGGTGTCATTTAAAGCCTTTATTTCCTTGTTGATCTTTTGCTTTGATGATCTGTCCATTTCAGTAAGGGGGGTGTTCAAGTCCCCTACTAATATTGTATTCTTGTCAATGTGTTTCTTTGATTTTGTTATTAATTGGTTTATATAATTGGCTGCTCCCATGTTAGGGGCATAGATATTTATGATTGTTAGATCTTCTTGTTGGACAGATCCTTTTAGTATGATATAGTGTCCTTCTTCATCTCTTATGATATTCTTTGCCTTAAAGTCTAGTTTATCTGATATAAGGATTGCCACTCCAGCTTTCTTTTGCTGTCCATTGGCATGGTAAATTGTTTTCCATCCCCTCACTTTAAATCTGGAGGTGTCTTTGCGTGTAAGATGAGTTTCTTGTAGACAGCATATTGATGGGTCTTGTTTTTTTATCCATTCTGATACCCTGTGTCTTTTAGTTGGGGCATTTAGTCCATTTACATTCAGAATAACTATTGAGAGATATGCATTTAGAGCCATTGTATTGCCGTAAGGTGACTGTTAATGTATATTGTGTTTCTCCCTTCTGGTCTAAGTTTCTTTTAGGTTCTCTTTGCTTAGAGGATGCCTTTCAATATTTCCTGTAAGGCTGGCTTGGTGTTTGCAAATTCCTTGAGTTTTTGTTTGTCCTGGAAGATTTTTATCTCTCCTTCTATTTTCAGTGAGAGCCTAGCTGGATATAGTATTCTTGGCTGCAGATTTTTCTCATTTAGTGCTCTGAATACATCATGCCAGCTCTTTCTGGCCTGCCAGGTCTCTGTGGATAGGTCTGCTGACAATCTAATATTTCTACCATTGTATGTTATAGACCTCTTGTCCCGAGCTGCTTTCAGGATTTTCTCTTTGTCACTAAGACTTGTAAGTTTTACTATTAGATGACAGGGTGTGGACCTATTTTTATTGATTTTGAGGGGGGTTCTCTGTGCCTCCTGCATTTTGATACTTGTTCTTTTTGCCAGATTAGGGAAAATCTGTATTAAGATCTGCTCCAATATATCTTCTGGCCCTCTCTATCTCTCTCTCTCTTCTGGGATCCCAATTATTCTAATATTGTTTCGTCTTATGGCATCACTTATCTCTCGAATTCTCTCCTCATGGTCCAGTAGTTGTTTGTCTCTCTTTTCATCCTCTTCTTTTTTCTCTGACATTTTGTCTTCTAAATCACTAAT
>LNAC01001328.1:22973-102199 GCA_002007465.1 Ailurus styani | reverse complement strand
CATTTATCCTAGCAGTAAGCGCCTCCATTTTCAATTGCACCTCATTAATAGCTTTTTTGATTTCTGCTTGGTTAGATTTTAGCTCTTTTATTTCTCCAGAAAGGGTTTTTCTTTCTTTAGCGAGGGCTTCTCTATTATCTTCCATGTTTTTTTCCAGCCCAGCCAGCACCTTAAGAATCGGCATTCTGAACTCTGGTTCTGTCATATTACTAATGTCTCCATTGATTAGGTCCCTAGCCATCATTACTGGCTCTTGTTTGTGTGTGTGTGTGTGTGTGTTGATTTTTTCCGCCTTGTCATTTTATGCAGATAAGAATAGATGGATGAGAGAACCAAATACTAAAGGGTAGCAATGACCCCAGAGAAATATACACTAACCTATTCAGAAGAGACCTGGAACTGGGGAGAAAAGAAAGAGGGGGAAAAAAACACACAAAAAAACACAAAAAAACAAAAAACAAAAACAAAATCATACAAAAACAAAACAAAACAAAAATGAATAAAACAAAATCCTATATCTATATTATCTATTTCTGTTTCTCTATCTATGTCTGTCTGTGACTCTGTCTCTATCTCTATCTATCTATCTATCTATCTATCTATACCTATTAGACTGGTGAATTGAACAGACCCTATAAGTATACAAAAAATACGGTTAAAAACAATGAAGGGATAAAATATGATTATAACAATGAAAATTTTAAAAAGATTAAAAAGTGTTGATAAGATATAAGAGTTAAGAACGTTAAAATAGGAAAAGGGAAAAAATCTAAAAGAAAAAAGTAAGAAAAAAATTCAAAGAAAAAAAATTCAATGAATTTAACTTTGAACGACTCAAGAATCATGGGGAAAAAGCCATGAATTCTCTGCGTTGCTTTCCCCTAGCTCCAGAGTTCCACAATTCTCAGCAATCTTGAACTTGACTTTGACTGGATGGGGTTTTTTTTCCTGGTCTTCTGGGGGAGGGGCCTGTTGCTGTGATTCTCAAGTGTCTCTGCCCGAGGCGGATTCCCAACCACCCTCGCCAGAGGCCAGGCTAAGTAATCAGCTCGGGTTCGCTCTCGGGAGCTTTTGTTCCCTGAACGCTTTCAGTACCTTGTTGGAGGATGGGACTGAAAATGGCGGCTCCCAGTCTCTGACCTGGAGGAGCTGACAGTTTGGGGCCTCAGTCCTCAGTGCACCTCAGAGAAAAGCAGTCCCTCCCATCTCCTGTTCTCCAGCCGCTCTCCGAGCTCACCCGGGCTGTGACCAAGCGTCTCTATCTCTGGTGCAGCCCCGTTGAGAATCTTTGAACCCAGCAGATTCCTGCAGCTGCTCCCATGCTGCTCCTCCCAGAGGAGGACGGAGCAGGTCTCTCTGGGTCTGTCGCCCATGGGGTCCCCACTCACAGAGCAGTGGCCCGGCTCTGCTTCCGATCACAGCCCAATGTATCACCGAGATGAGAGAGATCTTCTCAGCTCAGCTCCATCTCTCCTGTTGGTTTCTGATACCTGGGCACTCGTTCGCCCTCAGACACCCCTAGTCTTTTTGTGTCCCCGTGGGTCCTGAGACCACACTGTCCCTGCAGGGGCTTCACCCCCCTCTCGGCCTCTGGGGCAACGTCCCTCAGTGGAGCTAACTTCTAACAGTTCCGAGTCTGTGCTCCACTGCTCGCTCCCTTGCCGGGAGCCAGCCCCTCCCCCTGGGGTCTATCTTCCCGTTGCTTCAGATTCACTTCTCCGCACGTCCTACCTTCCAGAAAGTTGTCGATTTTCTGTTCTTAGAATTGTTGTTCTTCTTCTCTTCGATCTCCTGTAGAATTTGTAGGTGTTCAGAATAGTTTGATAACTATCTGGGTGAATTTCTGGGACCTGATGATAATTGGTCTACTACTCCTCCGCCATCTTGCTCCCACCCTATTACTTGCTGTTATGTAGTATTCTTTTTAAAATAATTTTTAAGATGTTATTTGTTTATTTGAGAGAAAAATGGCATGAGTAGGAAGGAGAGAGAGAAGCAAACTTCCTGCTATGTCAGTAGCCTGATGTGGGGTTTGATCCTAGAATCCTGGGATAAGGACCTGAGCCAAAGTCAGACACTTAACTGACTGAGCAAGCCAGGTGCTCTTGTAATATTGTTATTTATCTCTTATTAGTCTATGTATTAAAGTCCATTTTATCTGATATAAGTGCTGCTACCCCAAATTTTTTTTCAGTTTTATTTTCACAGAATATCTTTTTTCTGTCTTTTTACATTCCATTAGTTTGTGTCTATTTCTGAAGTGAGTCTATTTCTTTTATTTTAAGACTCTATTTATTTATTTGAGTGAGAGCATAAATGGTAGGGAGGGACAGAGGGAGAAGCAGTTTCCCTGCTGAGAATCAGGGTTTAACCCCAGGACCCTGGGATCATGATCTGAGCTGAAGGCAGATTCTTAACTTACTGAGTCACCCAGGCACCCCTGAAGTGAGTCTCTTACAGGCAGTAAATATATAGGTGTGGTGCAGACGCAAGCTGGGGGACCCAAGTATCTGCACAGAATGCACTTGGCAAGAAAGCTGAAGGGAATGTGGGTGCAAACTGTAGTTCCTGGAGTGCTTCATATAGGGAAATTCTATGGAGGTTCACTGGGGCTGATGCATCGTGTGGGCTAGGGCATCGTGGGATGCTCTTTGGATGGGGAGTCCAGCTGGGGTGGCTGCAACCAAGGTGGATTAATGTCCTGGGGGTCCCAGAGCACTCCACACAGGGGGTGCCCTGTAGATAGCCCTTTATCAAGTAGGTAGAAGCAGAGGTGGTCCCACCCTAGAAAAATAGCTGAAGTTGAAGTGCATGCACACTATGGGATCCTAGTGTGTTCAGTGCAATGACTACCCTGAGGCTGTGGCTGGTACTGAAATTGGTGTGGGATGAGTGCATGTGTGGTTCTGAGTGCACCCTGCTATTGTGGCTAACACCGAGATAGGCAAAGGTTGGAAATTATGTGGGGTGCTCTGTATACTGTCTGATGCTGAAGCAGGCATGAGCTGAGAGTGCATGAGCACTCTGAGGAAGGGATGCCTTAGAAAACCATCTAGATCCTAAATGGTGCAAGCCTGGACTGTTTCAGGGTGCTTTGCACCTGTGTCACATTAGCGAGAGGGCTGGAGCTGTAGAGGGTACTGACCAGGAGTGTCTCCATATGCACTATGCTAAGGATGGTTGGGTTGGTGTGGGCTAGTAGTCTGAGGCTTACTGAAGTGGTAGGTGAAATAGAGCATCTGGACCCTGCTCCCATCCATGCTATCAAAATCATGGGAGATATAAATCATGCCACTCACTGGTCACTCTGAGCCAGAGTGAGTTCCAGAAGCTCCTCTGCCATTTGTCAGGGTTCAGTGTTACTTCATAGTCTAGTTGTTCTTTTAATCCATGGATTTTTCTTTCTGCCCCCCACAACATCTGAGGCTGCTATGGTCTAGAAGTCCAGAGTTTGCTAAGGTGGCATACCGCCCATGGCATCCAGATCCTGCTCCTATTGGCACTGTCAATGTGGAAGGGAAATATAAACCGTGGTGCTCACCAGCTTCTCTGACCCAGAGAAAATTTAAGCAGCTCCTCTACCATTTGGCAGAATTCTGGAGCTGGGTTTTTTTGTTGTTGCTGTTTAGTTGTTCTTTTAAACCATGGCTGTTTTCTTTGTCTCACGGAAGATAAATCTGCTCCTATTCTATCAGTACTATCACTCCCCACTGCAGTTTGCAACAGGAGCAAATGTTCCCTTTGTTCCTGTGTCTCCATCTCTCTTCCTATTCTTTATGCAGTCTCTCTCTCTCTTTTTGTTGTGCAGAAGCTGTTCAGTCAGTTCTCAGTTCTTCTTCAGGAGGAATTGTTCTAAAAATAGCTGTATATTTGATGTTTCCACGGAGGATGTAAATTCGGGGTCTTCCTACATCACCATCTTGGACAGGACATTTGTTTGTTTATTAGTCAATCAAAGTACATAGTTTACAGTATTGTTTACTCTTGGTGTTTGTTGTGCATACTGTGAATTTTGACAGATATGTAATAACATCCACCCACCATTATAATATTCTGCATAATAGTTTGCAACCCCCAAAATCCCATGTTTCACCCTGTCCCCTTACCCCTGGAAACTACTGATATTTTCATTGCCTTAATATTTTTCCATAACATCATGAAATTAGAATCACAGTAGGGTAGTCATTACAGACTGGCTTCTTTACTTTGTAATATACATTTAAAATTCATCCATGTGTTTTCATAATTTGATAGTCATTTAACTTTAGCCCTGAATAATATGCTATTGTCTGGATATACCATAGTTTATATATATCTTTTCACCTACTTGAGGACATGTTGGTTGCTTCCATATTTGGGCTACTAAGAACAAAGTGGCTATAAACATTTCTGTGAAGGTTTTTCTGAGGACATGTTTTCAACTCTTTGGGTAAATACCAAGCAACATGATTGCCTGGCTGTATGGTAAGAGTATGTTTACTCTTGTAAGAAACTGCCAAACTGTCTCTCAAATTGGCTGTGTCATTTTGAACTTTCATCAGCAACAAATGAGAGTTCCTGTTACTCTACATATCCTCACAAGAATTTTTTATCATCCATATTTTGGATTTTGCCATTCTAATAAGTTTGTAGTGTAGTGATATCTCACCTGTGGTTTTTTTTAAAGATTTTTTTATTTACTTGACAGAGAGAGATCACAAGTAAGCAGAGAGGCAGGCAGAGAGAGGAGGAAGCAGGATCCCTGCTGATCATGACCTGAGCTGAAGGCAGAGGCTTTAACCCACTGAGCCACCCAGGCGCCCCTCACTCGTGCTTTAATATGCAGTTATCTAATAATACATGATGTTGAGCATCTATCCATGTATTTTCTATCTACATGCATGTTTTTTTAATTAATTTATTTATTTCAGGCTGAAAGTGAGAGAGAGAGAGAGAGAGAGAGTGAGAGAGAACATCAGTGGGGGGGGGAAGGGACAGAGAGAGAAGCAGACTCCCCGCTAAGCAGGGTCTCAATTCCAGGAATCTGAGATCATGACCTGAACCAAAGGCAGACACTTAACCAACTAAGCCACCCAGGCACCCCTAACTACATGCATTTCTTCTCTAATGAGATGTTTGTTCAGATCTGTTACTCACTTTTTTTTTTAATTTATCCAAGTTTTTATTTAAATTCCAGTTAGTTAACAAACTGTAATATTAGTTTCAGGTGTAGAATTTAATAATTCAACACTTCCATACAATACCTGATGCTCATCACAAGTGCACTCCTTAATCCCCATTACCTATTGAACCCATTCTGCCATCCCCTCCTTCTGGTAACCCTCAGTTTGTTCTCTATAATTGAGGCTGTTTCTTGATTTGTCTCTCTCTCTCTCTTTTCTCCATGTTCATTTGTTTTGTTTCTTAAATTCCACATATGAGTGAAATCCTATGATATTTGTCTTTCTCTGATTGACTTATTTCACTTAGTATAATATTCCATGCACACCATTGCAAATGACAAGATTCCATTCTTTTTTATGACTAATATTCCATTGTATATATACCACATCTTTATCCATTCATCAGTCAATGAACATTTGGGCTCTTTCCATAATTTGCTATTGTTGAAAGTGCTGCTATAAACACTAGGGTATTGCTTATTTTTTTAAATTGGATTGTTCATTGTTTTATTTTGAAAGTTAATGGGGTGCCTGGGTGGATCACTTAGTTAATCATTTGCCTTTGGCTTGGGTCATGATCCCAGGATCCTGGGATCAAGCCTCACAATGGGCTCTCTTCTCAGTGGGGACTCTGCTTCTCCCTCTCCTTCTGCCTGTCACTCCTCTGATTGTGCTCTCACACTCCATCTCAAATAAATAAAATCTTTTTTAAAAAGTAAAGAATTTTTGTTTTGGTGTGTGTGTGTATTTTCGAAAGCACTGCTTTCTTTACCAGATGTGTATTTTGTAATATTTGAAATATTGGCCTCTGACTTATGTCCTCAATACTCTTGAAATAACCTTTTATAGAAGACAAGTTTTTAATTGCAATGAAGTACGGCCAATCAATTTTTTCTTTTATAAATTGCAACTTGTTTTACCTAAAATGTCATTGATAACCCAAAGTCATCTAGATTTTTTGCAATGTTAACCTTGAGGAGTTTTATAGTTCTGCACTTAATATTTAGACTTATGACCCATTTTGAGTTAATTTTTATAACAGGTATGTCAGTCTATATTGTTTTTACATATAGATGCCCAGTTGTTCCAGTACTATTTGTGGAAAAGACCATCAATTTCCATTGAATTATTTTTCTTTTTTTTTATTTTTTTTTAAAGATTTTATTTATTTATTTGACACACAGAGAGAGATTACAAGTAAGCAGAGAGGCAGGCAGAGAGAGAGGAGAGAGGAGGAAGCAGGATCCCTGCCGAGCAGAGAACCCGATATGGGCCTCGATCCCAGGACCCTGGAATCATGACCTGAGCCGAAGGCAGAGGCTTTAATCCACTGAGCCACCCAGGCGCCCGAATTATTTTTCTTTATCTAAGATATTTGACTATATTTGTGTGGGTCTATTTCTGAACTATCTTTTGCTCAATTGATTTATACCTATTCTTTAACCAACACCCAACACCATAGCATAACTCTTTATTACTATAACTCATATTATATCTTGAAGTTTTATAATGTGAGTCTGCCAACTTTGTCCTTTTCCTTTGAACTTGTGTGGCCATTCTGGGTCTTTTGCTTCTCAATATCCAGTTTTATCAGTTGTTGATAGCCATATAATAATGTGGTAAGATTTTTATTTAGATTACATTAAATCTACATATCAATTTGGTAAGAACTGACATCTTGATGGGCTGGTTCAATTTTTTTAAAATCAACTAATGCAATCCATCATATCAAGAGGCAAAAGAAGAAGAGTCAAGTAATCATATAAACTGATGCGGGAAATAAAAACACACTGGACAAAACCAAACACCCATTCCTAATAAAAATTCTCAGTATACAAAGAGATACAGGAAAACTTTCTTTATTTTATAATGAATATCTATGGATTAAGAGTCTCTTTTTTTATTGTTATTATTACTTGCCCCAGGGGTACAGGTCTGTGAATCATCAGGCTTACACCTTTCACAATATTCACCATAGCACAAACTCTCCCCGATGTCCATAACCCATCCACCCTATCCCTGCCATCTCACCCCCAGTAACCCTCAGTTTGTTTCATGAGATTAAGAGTCTCTTATGATTTGTCTCCTTCCTGATCCCATCTTGTTTCATTTTTTCCCTCCCTCACACACACCACCCCCCACCCTGCCCCTCAAGTTCCTCATATCAATTATCATATGATAATTGTCTTTCTCTGATTGACTTATTTCATTTAGCATAATACCCAGATGAATAGTCTCTTAATCTCAGGAAACAAACTGAAGGTTGCTGGAGGTGAGGGGGGGGAGGGAAAGGGTGGATGACTGATGGACATTAGGGAGGGTATGTGCTATTGTGAGTGCTGTGAATTGTGTAAGACTGATGATTCACAGACCTGTACCCCTGGGACAAATAATAAAAATAAGTAAATAAATAAATAAAAATAAAAAAATAAGCAAGTAAAAAATATCTATGGAAAATCTACAGCTAACAGTCTTCTTAATAGCTAGAAACAAGAAACTTTCCTACTAAGATCAGGAACAAAACTCTGTTTTAACATTGTAGTAGCAAACTTAGGTGATGCAATAAGAAAAGTAAAGGAAGTAAGAGATGTAAGCTTTGTGTAGGAAGAAATAAAACTGTCTTTGCTTGTAAATGACTTGACAGCTACCTAAAAAATCCAAACAAATTAACAATAAGAAAAAAAAAGAAAAAAATCCTCCTGGAATGAATAAGCGATTACACAATGCTATAATACACAGGTTAATATACAAGTCAAACACTTTCCCCTAAACCAAAAATGAACAAGTGGAACTTAAAATTCATTAAATTTTTAAAATTTTTTTATTATTATTTGCCCCAGGGGTACAGGTCTGTAAATCATCAGGGTTATACCTTTCACAGCATTCACCAAAGCACAAACCCTCCCCAATGTCTATAACCCATCCACCCTATCCCTACCCTCCCACCCCCCAGTAACCCTCAGTTTGTTTTGTGAGATTAGGGGATTGTTTGTCTCCTTCCCCATCCCAGGAATTTAAAATTCAAAAGACAATTCCATTTATATTAGCACCCCCCAAAATGAAATACCTCGGTATAAATCTAAGGAAATACATAAATGATAAATCTTGTATTTGGGAAAGTTCATTAACAAAAATTTATTTTAAATGTATTAAAAATGTAAATGGGGGTGCCTGGTTGGGTGCAGCTGGTTAAATGTCTGACTGTTGGTTTCTGCTCAAGACATGATTTCAGGGTCATTAGATTGAGCCCTTCATGGGACTCTGCTTAGCACAGTCTGTCCAAGTTTCTCTCCCTTTCCCTCTGCCCTTCCCCCCACTCTCTTTCTTTCGAAGATAAATAAATAAATCTTTTAAAGATGTAAATATAAGACCTAAAACCATAAAACTACTAAAAGAAAACAGGGAGGAATTTTCTTGATATAGATCTTGACAATTATTTTTTGGATATGGCTCCAAAAGCACAAGCAAGAAAAACAAATTCAACAAGTGGGACTATGTCAAAGTAAAAAGCTTCTACACAGCAAAAGAGACAATTAGCAAAATTAAAAGGCAACCTACAGAATTGGAAAAAAAATTGCAAACAATCTATCTCATAAGGGGTTAATATCAAAATGTATAAGGAAATTAATTATAGAACTACATGACAAAATAAAGAACTCATTTAAAAAAGCACCAAAGGATCTGAATAGACTATTTTTTTTCTTAAAGAAGTCATCCAAATGGCCTATAGGTATATGAAAAGTTGTTCAATACAATTAATCATCAGGGAAATCTAATCAAAATCACAATGAGGTATCAACTGACACCTGTTAGTATTTCTATCATCCTAAAGAAAAGAGATAAATGTTGAAAAGAATGTGGAGAAAAAGGAAACTTGATGTCCTGTCAGTGGGAAATGTAAACTGGTACAGCCACTATGGAAAACAATATGGATGTTGTTTTAAAAAAAATTAAAAATTAGAATTACCTTATGATCCAGCAATCGTATGTCTAGGTATTTATCCAAAAGAAATCAAATCATTATCTCAAAGAGATCTGTACACTCCTAGCAAATAGATTATATATAATATACATATGTATACATAACACGTGTTGTGCATATACAATGGAATATTATTCCACCATGAGGAAGAAGGACATCATGCCATTTGTGACAATATGGATGAACCTTTAGGGCATTATGACAAATAAGTCAGACAAAGACAAATACTATATGATCTCACTTATTTGTGGAATTTTAAAAATCTGATTTCAGAGTCTCAGTTTAAATATTTCACTAAATCAATATAGGGAGGAACTTGGGAATTTGAGTAAGAGGATCCTGAGCTCAAACTGTCCCACATTTATAAGTAGATATCATCCAAACCCAAGTCAGGGAAACAGGGTAATCTGAAGACTGGAAGTACAAACTCCACAACGAAATATAAAGAAGAAGCTGCATTTAAAAGGTTAGGAAGTTCGGGGTGCCTGGGTGGCTCAGCCAATTAAGTATCTGCCTTCTGCTCAAGTCATGATCTCAGGGTCCTGGGATCCAGTCCAGCATCAGGCTCCCTATGGAGAGAGCCTGCTTCTCCCTCTGCTACTCTTTCTCTCTCTCTCTCTCTGTCTCTCATAAATAAATAAATAAAATATTTTTTAAAAAGTGTTAAGAGGGTCAGAAAGGCAAAGAGAGACTGCCTGAAGGAGGGAGGGAGCTACATGCATGAAAAGGGCAGAGAAAGGGGCCCTCACACCAGGAAGCTCACATGGAGAAGACTAATTCCATAACATATGGTTTTGAAAACCAGAGGGGCTAAATTCCATGACTTTGTATGTCCAGTGGTATATGGAACCTGGAGCTTTCAGTGTCAGCTGACTCAGCACTGGGCAAGCCTAGAGGATGAATGAGAGCTAAGTCAGCATTCTTAAAGAGACAGCAGCCTGCACATGAAGATAACATGCAAAAAAAAGTTTACACAGTATTGGGAGCAAATGAGAGACAAATCTGTCTTACTGATTTTAGAGCTTGTTGAGGGTCTTCTCCGAAAATGAGGGAACAGGAAGGCATCATTTTCCTCCCCTGACTCCCACATAAACACAGGGCTGTAACTAAGTAAGTGGAACTGGACAGACAGTTGCTACCTATCTTGACAGCACTGTGTCACATCCACAAGTGTTCCTACGAACTTGTATACTCCAAGCTTGATAGCCTTGGCCCTGGGCTGAGGACAAGTTCTGTTAAAGATATGCACATAGCCCAGCTGCGAGGTACACAGCTGTCACCACATGCCACACCAGACTCATGTGCCAGGCCACCTAGTGTGCAGCTCCTCTCCACTGCAGCTATTCAGGGGATCCAGCATAGGAGTAGTGGCCCAACACAAATTTTTCTAACATGGACAACCCACTTCAAAGTTCCCCAGCGGGCATTCCCCCCAAGAGCTGACATGCCAGGGTCCCATCAACATCACAAAGAGCAAACAGAGCCTGAAACAAGCAGAGAATCAGTGAAAATGACTGCACTGAAAGGAAAAGTGACTCTGACACAACATCAGGGTGTAAACAACACACATAGGATACTTTTCTGAAGTGTTAGTTTCTGACGAACAGGAGACACTGCACTGCAAAGCACTCCATGACCTCTTCTGCATAAAATCTGTACTTTCAAAAGCAGAAGACATAGCTGAATTTCTTAACACAGAAAAACAGACACAGAGAGGCAGATAAAATAAGGAGAGAGATAAATTTAACTTAAATGAAAGAATAGGACAAGGCTATGAGAGATCTAAGCAAAACAGATATAAGTAACATGGCGCAGGAGCATGCTGCAGGAATCTGCTGGGCTTGAAGATTCCAAACGGGGCCATGCACCAGATATAGAAATACTTGGGCACAGACTGGGTAAGCTCAGAGTGCGGCTGGAGACCAGGGAGATGGGAGGGATTGACTGCTTTTCTCTCAGGGCTCACTGAGGAGTGGGGCTCCAAGCTCTCAGCTCCTACAGGTGGGAGATTGGGAGGCAGCCACCTTCATTCCCATCCTCCAAAGCTGTTCAAAAAGTGTTCAGGGAACAAAAATTCCCAAGAGTGAACCCGAGCAGATTACTTAGCCTGACCCCTGGCGAGGGGCATGCAATTTCGCCTCAGGTAAAGACATTTGAGAATCACAGCAACAGGCCCTCTCCCAGAAGATCAGCAAGAACATCCAGCCAAGACCAAGTTCACTGATCACTGAGAACTGTGGAACTCCAGAGCTAGGGGAAAGCAAAACATAGAATACATGGCTTTTTTCCCATGATCCTTTAGTCTGTCAAAGTTAAATTCTTTGAAAGGTGTAAGACTGATGATTCACAGACTTGTACCCCTAGGGCAAAAGAAAAAAGTTAAATTCTTTGACTTTTTTTACTCACTTTTTAAATTTTTTTCTTTCCTATTTTAATGTCTTTAAAATATTTTATCTTATCAATATCTTTTTAAAAATCTTCTTTAATTGTCATTTCTATAGTCATAATTATCACTTCATTGTATTTAACCTTATTTTTTGCATAAATAGAGGGTTTTTATTTCTTTAAAATTTTGGGACACAATTTCTTCTAATAGATCAAAATACACCCTAAAAATGGTGCATGATTTTGTTCTAGGCCCCAGCCTGATCACATTCTTTCCTTTTTTTTTTTCAACCAACATCTTATCTTATCAATTCCTTTTTTAGAATCTTTTTTAATTTTCAGCTTTATGATTGTATTGCATCCCTTTGTCGTGTTTACCCTTATTTGTGTGTGTGTGTGTATATAAATGTATAAATATATATATATATATATATATATATATATATATATAAAGGTTTTCTTTCTTTAAAATTTGGGAGACAGTTTCTTCTAACAGACTAAAATACACCTGAAACCAACTGTATGGCTCTGATTAATTCACCAGGATAATAGATATAAATAGATATAGCTATAGATATAGATGTATATGTAGATGTAGATTTTATTCTTCTTCCCCCCCCCCTTATATTTTTCCCCGCGTTTTAGTTCTCTTCTGATTTGGTTAGTATATATTTTTCTGGGGTCATTGCCACCTTTTTAATATTTTGTTCTCTCATTCATCTATTCTTATCTGGATAAAATGACAAGGTGGAAAAAATCACCACACACACAAAAAAAAGAACAAGAGGCAGCACCGACAGCTAGGGACCTAATCAATTCAGAAATTAGTAATATGTCAGAAATAGAGTTCAGAATGACGATTATCAAAGTGCTAGCAGGGCTCAAAAAAAGCATGGAAAATATTAGTGAATCCATTTCTGGAGAAATAAAAACCCTTTCTGGAGAAATAAAAGAACTAAAATCTAAGTTGAAATAAAAAAGCTATTAATGAGGTGTAATAAAAAAATGGAGACTTTTACTGCTAAGATAAATGAGGCAAAAGAGAGAATTAGTGATACAGAAGACAAAATGAAAGAGAATAAAGAAGCCGAGCAAAAGAGAGACAAACAACTACTGGACCATGAGGGGAGAATTCAGGAGATAAGTGATACCATAAGATGAAACAATATTAGAATAATTGGGATCCCAGAAGAAGAAGAAAGAGAGATAGGGGAAGAGGTATATTGGAGGAAATTATAGTACTGAATTTCCTTAATTTGGCAAAGGGAACAAACATGAAAATCCAGGAGGTACAGAGAACCCCCTTCAAAATCAATAAAAATAGGTCCACACCCCATCATCAACTAGTAAAACTTACAAGTCTTAGTGACAAAGAGAAAATCCTGAAAGCAGCTATGGACAAGAGGTCTGTAACATAAAATGGTAGAAATATTAGACTGACAGAAGACCTATCCAAAGATACGTGGCAGGCCAGAAAAAAATGGCATGATATATTCAGAGCACTAAACGAGAAAAATATGCAGCCAAGAATGCTATATCCATCTAGGCTCTCATTGAAAATAGAAGGAGAGATAAACAGCTTCCGAGACAAACAAAAATTGAAGGAATTTGCGAAAAACAAGTCAGCCCTTTGGGAAATATTGAAAGGGATGCTCTAAGCAAAGAGAGAGCCTGAAAGATACATAGACCAGAAGGGAAGAAACACAATATACGGTAGCAGTCACCTTACAGGCAATACAATGGCACTAAATTCATATCTTTCAATAGTTACCCTGAATGTAAATGGTCTAAATGCCCGAACCAATTGACACAGGGTATCAGAATGGATTAAAAAATAAAAACAAGACCCATCGATATGCTCTTTACAAGAAACTCATTTTAGACACAAAGACACCTCCAGATTTAAAGTGAGGGGATGGAAAACAATTTATCATGATAATGGACATCAAAAGAAACCTGAGGTGGCAATCCAGATATCAGATAAATTAGATTTTTAAGCCAAAGACTATAATAAGAGATGAGGAAGGACACTATATCATACTTAAAGGGTCTGTCCAACAAGAAGAACTAACATTTTTGTATATCTATGCCCTTAACACGTGAGCAGCCAATTCTATAAACCACTCAATAACAAAATTAAATAAATACATCAACAATGATACAATAATAGTAGGGAACGTTAACACCCCCCTTACTGAAATGGACAGATCGTTGAAGCAAAAAATTAACAAGGAAATAAAGAAAGGCTTTAAATGACACGTTGGACCAGCTGGACATCACAGATATTTTTAGAACATTCCATCCCAAAACAACAGAATACACATTCTTCCCTAGTGCACATGGAACATTCTCCAGAATAGATTACATCCTGGGTCACAAATCAGGTCTCAACAGGTACCAAAAGACTGGGATCATTCATGGCATATTTTCAGACAATACTGCTCTGAAACTAGAACTCAGCCAAAGAAGAAAGTTGGAAAAATTTAAATACTTGGAGGCTAAAGAACATCCCAATAAAGAATGAATGGGGCAACCGGGAAATTAAAGAAGAATTTCGAGAATTCATAGAAACAAATGAAAATGAAAACACAACTGTTCAAAATCTTTGGGACAGCAAAAGCAGTCCTGAGAGGAAAGTACATGCAATACAAGCCTTTCTCAAGAAACAAGAAAGGTCTCAAGTACACAACATAACCCTACACCTAAAGAAGCTGGAGAAAGAACAGCAAAGAAATCTTAAACCCAACAGGAGAAGAGAAATAATAAAGATCAGAGCAGAAATCAATGAAACAGAAATGAAAAGAACAGTGGAACAAATCAACGAAACTAGGAGCTGGTTCTTTGAAAGAATTAACAAGATTGATAAACCCCTGGCCAGACTTATCCAAAAGAGAAAGGACTCAAATTAATAAAATCATGAATGAAAGAGGAGACATCGCAACCAACACCAAAGAAATACAAACAATTCTAAGAACATATTATAACAACACTACACCAGCAAATTTGACAATCTGGAAGAAATTAATGCATTCCTAGAGACATATAAACTACAAAAACTGAACCAGGAAAAAAATGAAAACCTGAACAGACCCAAAAGCAGTAAGGAGATTGAAGCAGTCATTTAAAAACTCCCAAAAAACAAGAGCCCAGGGCCAGACGGCTTCCTAGGGGAATTCTGCCAGATATTTAAAGAAGAATTAATACCTATTCTCCTGAAACTGTTCCAAAAAGTAGAAATGGAAGGAAAACTTACAAACTCATTTTAGGAGGCCAGCATTACCTTGATCCCAAAAGCAGGCAAAGACGCCATCAAAAAGGAGAATTACAGTCCAATATCATTGATGAACATGTATGTAAAAAGTCCAAAAAATTGTAGCCAATAGGATCCAACATCACATTAAAAGGATTATTCACCACGTACAAGTGGGATTTATTCTTGGGTCCAAGGTTGGTTCAACATCTGCAAATCAATCATTGTGATACAAGAGATCAATAAAAGAGAGAACAAGAACCATACGATCCTCACAATAGATGCTGAAAAAGCGTTTGACAAAGTACAGCATTCTTTCTTTATCAAAACTCTTCACAGTGTAGGCATAGAGGGTACATACCTCAATATCATCAAAGCCATCTACAAAAAACTCACAGCGAATATCATTCTCAATGGGGAAAAACTGAAAGCTTTTCCCCTAAAGTCAGGAACACAGCAGAGATCTCCACTCTCACCACTGTTATTCAACATAGTACTACAAGTCCTAGCCTCAGCAATCAGACAACAAAAAGAAATCAAAGGCATCTGAATCAGCAAAGAAGAAGTCAAACTCTCACTCTTTGCAGATGATATGACACTTTATGTGGAAAACCCAAAGGACTCCACTCCAAAACTGCTAGAACTCATAGAGGATTTTAGTAATGTCAGGATACAAAATCAATGCACAGAAATCAGTTGCATTTCTATATACCAACAACAAATCAGAAGAAAGAGAACTTAAAGAGTCAATCCCATTTACAATTGCACCCAAAACCATAAGATACCCAGGAATAAACATAACCAAAGAGGCAAAGAATCTGTATTCAGAAAACTATAAAGTACTCATGAAAGAAATTGAGGAAGACACAAAGAAGTGGAAAAACATTCCATGCTCATGGATTGGAAGAAGAAATATTGTGAAAATGTCTATGCTACCTAGAGCAATATACACATTTAATTGCAATCCCCATCAAAATACCTTCAATTTTTTTCAAAGAAATGGAACAAATAACCCTAAAATTTATATGGAACCAGAAAAGACCCCAAAGCGCCAAAGGAATGTTGAAAAAGAAAAACAAAGTTGGTAGCATCACAATTCCAGAGTTCAAGCTCTATTACAAAGCTGTCATCATCAAGACAGTATGGTCCTGGCACAAAAACAGATACATAGTTCAATGCAACATAATAGAAAGCCCAGAAATGGACCCTCAACTCTGTGGTCAACTAATCTTTGACAAAGCAGGAAAGAATGTCCAGTTGGAAAAAGACAGTCTCTTCAAAAATGGTGCTGGGAAAACTGGACAGCCACATGCAGAAAAATGAAACTGGATCACTTCCTTACACCACACACAAAAATAGACTCAAAATGGGTGAAAGACCTCAATGTGAGAGGGGAATCCATCAAAATCCTTGAGAGGAACACAGGCAGCAACCTCTCCAACTTCAGCCACAGCACCTTCTTCCTAGGAACAACACCAAAGGCAAGGGAAGCAAGGGCACAAATGAATTATTGGGACTTCATCAAGATTAAAAGCTTTTGCACAGCAAAGGAAACAGTCAACAAAACCAAAAGACAACTGACAGAATGGGAGAAGATATTTGCCAATGACATGTCAGATAAAGGGCTTGTATTCAAAATCTATAAAGAGCTTCTCAAACTCAACACCCCTAAAACAAATAACCCAGTCAAGAAATGGGCAGAAGACATGAACAGACATTTCTCCAAAGAAGACATCCAAATGGCCAACAGACACATGAGAAAGTGCTCAATGTTACTTGGCATCAGGGAAATACAAATCAAAACCACAGAGAGATACCACCTCATACCAGTCAGAATGGCTGAAATCAACAAGTCAGGAAATGACAGATGTTGGCGAGGATCCGGAAATAGGGGAACCCTCCTACACTGTTGGTGGGAAGGCAAGCTGGTGCAGCCACTCTGGAAAACAGTATGGAGGTTCCTCATAATTTGAAAATAGAGCTACCCTACAAGCCAACAATCACACTACTGAGTGTTTACCCTAAAGATACAAAGGTAGTGATCCTCAGGGTCACATGCACCCAAATGTTTATAGCAGCAATACCCACAATATCCAAACTATGGAAAGAACCTAGGTGTCCATCAACAGATGAATGGAAAAAGAAGGTATGGTATATATATATATATATATATATATATATATATATATATACACACACACAATGGAATACTATGCAGCCATGAAAAGAAACAAAATCTTGCTGTTTGCAATGATGTGCATGGAACTAGAGGGCATTTTGCTAAACGAAGTAAGTCAATTAGAAAAAGACAATTATCATATGATCTTTCTGATATGAGGAATTTGAGGGCAGGGTGGGGGTTCGTGTTTGGTACAGAAGGAGAAAATGAAGCAAGATAGTTTCAGGAAGGAGAAAAACTATAAGAGACTCTTACTCTTACAAAACAAACTGTGGGTTGCTGTGGGTTGGGAGGGTAGGGATAGGGTGGCTGTGTTATGAACATTGGGGAGGGTTTGTGCTATGGTGAGTCCTGTGAATTGTGTAAACTTGATGATTCACAGACCTGTACCCCTGGGGCAAATAATTTTAAAAATTCATTCATCAATTATTTTTTAAAAAGAAAAAGAAAATGAGGAGATAGGGAAACATATCATAAAAATGTACATAAAAAGAAAGCCAGAGTAGAAATATTTGTAATGAACAAAATAGATTTTAAAATAAACACTGTAACAAGGAAAAGAAGGACACTATAAAATAATAAAGAGAACAATCAAACGTGAAGATGTAGGAATTGTAAATATTCACACACCCAACATAGGAGCACCCATATATGTAAAACAATTAATAAAAAACATAAAAGAACTAATCAATAGGGTAATAGGGGATTTCAACATTCAACTTACATTGATGGACAGATCATCTAAACGGAAAATCAACACGGAAACAATGGCTTTGCATAACCCACTAGACAAAATGGACTTAACAGATATATTCAGAACATTCTATCCTAAAGCAGCAGAATACAAACTATTTTCAAGTGCACAGAGAACATTCTCCAGAGTAGATCACATATTAGCCTAAAAAACCAGCCTCAACAAATTCAATATCAAAGTCATCGTCATATATTAAAATTTGCAACCAATCCTAAAAAAAAAATTAATCTTTTGATTATAACACACTGGAACTAGAAGACTACCACAGAAAAAATCTGGAAGGACAACAAATAAATGGAGGTTAAGTAGCATGCTACTAAACAATGAATGAGTCAAACAGGATATAAAAGAAAAAGTTAAAAAGTACACGGAAAGAAATGAAAATGAAAGCACAATGGTCCCAAAACTTTGGAATGCCTCGAAAGGTGTTCTAAGAGGGAAATACATAGCAATACAGGTCTATCGTAAGACACAAGAAAAATCCCATGTAACAATCTAATCTTGTACCTATAGCAGCTAGAAAAATAATAACAAACAAAACCCAAAACCAGCATAAAGAAGGAAATAATAAAGATTAGAGCAGAAATAAATGATACAGAACTTTTTTAAGTTGTGCTATGGTGAGTGCTGTAAAAGGTGTAAGCCTGATGATTCACAGACCTGTACCCCTGGGGTAAATAATAAAAAAAAACAATGAAACCAGGATATGGTTCTTAGAAAAAATTAATAAAATTGATAAACCTGTAGCAAGATGTATCAAGAAAAAATGAGAACGGATTCAATTACATAAAATCACAATATGCCAACAAATTGGACAATATAAAAGAAATGGATAAACTTCTAGGAACACATAAACTACCAAAACTGAAATAGGAAAAAATAAAAAACTTAAACATATCAATAAGTACCAAAGAAAATGAATGAGTAATCAAAAATCTCCCCAACAAACAAAAATCCAGGACCAGATATCTTCACAGGTGAATTCTATCAAATATTTAAAGAAGATTTAATAACTATTGCTCCCAAAATGTCCAAAGAATATAAAAGGAAGGAATACCTCCAAATTCATTCTATGAGGCCATTACCCTGATACCAAAACTGACAAAGACTCCACAAAACAAACAACAAACAAACAAACAAAAACTACAGGCCAATAACCCTGATGAACATAGATACAAAGCTTTTCAACAAAATAGTGGTAAACCAAACCCAACAATACATTAAAAACTTTCACCATGATCAAGTGATATTTATTCCTGGGTTGCAGGGGTGGTTCAATATTTGCAAATCGATGTAATACATCACATCTGTAAGAGAAAGTATAAGAACCATCTGATTATTCCTATAGATGTAGATAAAGCACTTGAAAAAGTATACCATTCATTTATGATTTAAAAAAACAAAATAGATTTAGAGGGAAAATACATCAACATAATAAAGGCCGTATGTGAAAACACACAGCTAATATCCTCAATCCAGAAGTAGTGAGAGATTTGTTTATTTCCTAAGATCAGGAAAAATACAAAGATGTCCACTCTCACATTTTTATTTAACATAGTACTGGAAGTTCTAATTGCAGGAATCAGATAAATAAATAAATAAATAAATAAATAAATAAATAAATAAATAAATAAATAAATAATAAATGGCATCTAAAACAGTAAGGAAGAAGTAAAACTCTCACTTTTTGCAGATGACATATGACACTATAGAGAAAACCTGGAATTTTCCACAAAAAATTGCTAGAACTGATAAATTCAGTGAAGTTGCAGGATATAAAATCAATGTACAGAAATCTGTTGCATTTCTATACACCAATAATGAAGCAGCAGAAAGAAAAAAATAAGAAAACTATGCTATTTGCAACTGCACCAAAATAATAAGATACCTAAGAATAAACCTAGCCAAAAGGTAAAAAACACTGATGAAAGAAATTAAAGATGACATAATGGAAAGACTTCCATGGATTGGAAGAACAAGTATTTTTTTAAAGTCTATATTAGTCAAAGTAATCTACACATTTAATGCAATCTCTACAAAAATACCACCAGCATTTTTCACAGAACAAGATTAAACAATTCTCAAATTTGTATGGAACCACAAAAAGCCCTAAATATCCAAAACAACCTTAAAAAGAAAAGAAAAGCTGAAGACACCACAATTCTAGACTTCAAGGTATATTACAAAGCTGTAGTGATCAGGAAAGTATGATATGGGCACAAAAATAAGCACATAGATCAATAGAACAGAATAAAAAAACAGAAATAAACACACAACTATATGGTCAATTAATCTTCAACAAAGCAGAAAAGAACAGCAAATGGGAAACAGTCTCTTCAACAAATGGTGTTGGGAAAACTGGAAAGCAACTTGCAGAAGAAAGAAAATGAACCACTTTCTTACAGCATACACAAGAATAAATTCAAAATGAAAGACTTGAAACCATTAAAATCCCTGAAGAGAATACAGGCAGTAACTTCTTTGACATTGGCTATAATAACTTCTTTCTATATATGTCTCCTAACACAAGGGAAGCAAAAGCAAAATAAAACTATTGGGACTTCATCAAAATAAAAAGCTTCTGCATAGTGAAGGAAACAACAAAACTTAAAGTCAACTTATGGAATGGGAGAAGACATTTGCAAATGACATATCTGAGAAAGGATCATTATCCCAAATATAGAAAGAACTTATACAACACAACACCCAAAAAAAATAATTCAATTTAAAAATGAGCAGAAATATGAATAAACATTTCTCCAAAAATATACAAACACATGAAAAGAAGGTCACCATCACTTTCCATCTGGAAATACAAATCAAAACCACAATGAGATATCACTTTATACCTGTCAGAATCATAAGAATCAAAAAGACAAGAAATAACTATTGATGAGGATGGGAATAAAAAGGAATCCTCATGTATTGTTGGTGGGATTGCCAAACTGGTGGGCCACTGTGGAAAACTGTTTTTCCACTTGGCCTCATATCAATTATCTACCCTTCTTTAATTTCTGCTCTCTTGGGGAAAGCTGATCCCTGTGGACTGTATCTCAGATTTATTTTCTTGCTGACTTCTAGTTGGAGTTCCTGTGTGTAGGCAATTCAAAGCACCATGAAGACATGAACAAATTTAGAAGGAAAGCCATCAGGACAATTTCTCCTTACTCTGTCTCTGTTTAAATACATCTCTGAGAGTGGCAACTTCCCTACAGCATGCTCAAAGTAGCTCCATCCACAATTCTCAATAGCCCTTTACATGGATGACTCTTTCTCCTTCCATTTGTCTTTCAGATAATAGGGACCATGCTTCCCCCTGAGCCTAATTTCTTGATGCCTCACCATCCCTTCTGTATTCCCAGATTCCCACTCAAATTTGTAGGAATACCTTCATTAGACATTAGATTCATTTTATCTAAACCATCCAGGATGATTTATCTTATATGTAAAGTTCCTCTCCCCCACCATACTTAAATGATTTCTAATGATATCATTGAGCCACCAACCTACCAGACTACTTTTTGCCTAAGAAACATAGCCCATCTGACATTTAAGCTGTAATTGCACAGATTTCCTCTTCCTTGCACCAAAACTCACTCCACTGTCCTATATAGGTTTTATATTAAATGCAGCTTCCTCTAGAAATAAGTCCCTCTCAATACTGTCAGTTTTGCATTGCTGTAAACCCCCATTGTAATCTCTCTCTCTCTCCCTCTCTCTCTCTCTCTCTCTCTCTCTCTCTCTCTCTCATTTTAATTGTCTTCAGAAGCAGATTGTTCTATGGTATTCTTCATTGATCATCAGAATTGTATTTCAGAATAATAACAAGTACTTATTAACATTGAAAATACATAAATAAAATATTTATTAATCAAGTAAACATATTTAAATTATTATAGCATAGAGTTCACAAGCTTTACAAAGATGAGTCAATTGCAGTAAATCTAAAAACATAATTCATTAGAATAATAGCCTACAGGAAAAATTTCATGAAATTTTTAAAGCAAATAAAGGGGAAAAAGCATCTGGTAGAGTTCAACAGCAACATGTGATTTTTTTTTAAATCTCAGAAAACCAGAAATGAATGGAAATTCTTATATCTATTAAGAATTCTATGCCAAGACCAACTTTTAATAATATATTTAGTGGAAAAAAACTTGAACACATTAAACACAAAAAAAATTACCTGCCATTACTGCTCCCTACAATGGTCCAGGTCAATGTAAGATAAGGAAAAACATGGTTAATACAAAATTCGAGGTTACAAAAAATTAACTGAGTTTTACCCTCAACTTTTTATTGCTGACATATAAGGAGTGTGTTTAACATAGCATTGTTATATAAATGTTTATTTATGTTAATATAGCATTGTTACCTAACCAATTTATTGAAACTGATAATCATTATTTATTTGATTCATTCAATTATTCAACAAATATTTATACGGCCTATTATAAGCAAATGGCACTCTCTTTTAAGTCAGACTATATATGATGGTAAACTAATTTGAGGAGCAATATGGACACATATCCATGGATATAATGGTTGATTGGATATGGAAAGTGGAAAAAGAGGATTCACAGATGTTTCATATGTTTCTGGTTGAGGCAGCCAAACAGAAGGAAAAAACTTAGGTTTTTTTTTTCTTGCTTTATTGTGTCTTTTACAGGGACATAGTATAATGGTTTCTATACTGAGAAAGAATACTTGGTGGGAAAGTGACAAAAGGACTTTAGTAGCATGTGTAGTCTTCAGAGTTATGAACAATTCTGAAAGTACTACTCCTATGGAGTAGGGATGTAATTCATAATGGCCACTGCTTATTCTTAGTAGGTGTGGTAGCCTATTGCCTGTCGATGATAATACAACCATTTTATTGTCTACAAAGACAAAGAGGAATGCCTTTAAAAATAAACTAGAAAGTAATCTCACAGTTTTTAAACCAGGTTGGCTTTTAGCAAGATATATTCACAGAATGTAAAATACAAATTCAGCCCACCTTACTATGTCTATATAAATCAACTTGATCAAAAAGTTGATTTGTTGAAACAAAATTTTCAAAAATATTAATTAAACTTAAAAAAAAATACCAGGATTGTGAGAAGAGTTAGTCCCATGATACAAAAGAAATAGTTTAAATAATTATGCATTCATTCAAAGTAGTTGTATACCAAGTACAGACAATCCCTGACTTACAATGATTTGACTTACAAATTCTTGAATTTACAATAGTACAAGAGTGATTCACGGAAACCATATTTCAAATTTAAAATTCTGATATTTGTCAGGATAACAACATGTGGTCCATTAGTCTCATGATGCTAGGCAGAACAGCAAGCCAAGGCATAGACCCCAGTTAGACACATGATCACAAGGGTAAAGAACTGATACATTCACAACCATTCTGTACCCATACAACCATTCTGTTTTTCACTTTCAGCATAGTATTAACTAAATTACATGTGATATTTAACACTTTATTATAAAATGGCCTTTGTGTTAGATGAATTTGTCCTATTGTAGGCTATTGTAAGGTGTTCTGAGTGTGCTTGAGGAATGTTAGGCTAAGCTGTGATGTCCCATAGGTTAAATGTATAAAGTGCATTTTTTACTTAAAATATTTTCAGTTTATGATGGACTTATTGGGGTGTAACCCCATCATAAATTGAGGAAGATTTGTGGCCTATTCCATATGTTGAAAATGTTTAGGTAAAAGGAAGATTATTTTTTCAAGGGACATTTTTTTTCTGGCTTTTCAGGCCAAAGCCCAAATCAATAAGATTGAATTAGTAGAAAGGCAAATTTCTAGCTTAATATAATTTTTTAAAAAGCATAATGAGCATATATTCCAAACTGTGGAGTATACACCTTGGGATAAGACAGATTTTGTGGGAATATTCAAACAAACTTGAATGACTACTACTCAAAAGTATTTGACAGGGATTTGTATAGTAGATAAAGCCAGATGTCCTCTAAGGTTCCTACCAAATTGGAGATTGTATACCTCTAAACAAACTAAACTTAACAGTAATCCCTCTAATTTTTTTTGTAAAATAGCTTATGCTTTATATTTTCAGGCTATAAAACACTACTTTGTCTAACTCCATATTCAAAATAGACTCTCAACTCTACAGGATGGGTATTTTCATACCCATTACAAATAATAATGACAATAAAAGAAATTACATGAGTTGACCATTGCTATGTGACTAGTAGATAGTAGAGTGAAGGTAGATGTAGCTAAACTTCTTGTTTACCTAATCCTTGTGAATAAGCTATAAAAATATAATAACATGGTAAAATTCATTCTGATAGAGAAGTCTGGCTACTCAGAAATAAAATAAACTTGACCATTTCTTCAGAATTAAAAACGTCTCATAAATCATTTGCAATAAGCAATTCTCCCCTTTCCATCATCTCTTCACACTCCTTTTTCTTTAATCTTTTCCTATCGTCTTCCTCAGTGCCCCTTTCACATCTTTGTTACGTAATGTGTAGATGAAGGGATTTAGAGTTGGGGTGACAATTCCATACAGTAAGGCCATGAACTTATCCCGGTTCTTGAAGGTGGCTGCTGTGGGCTGCAGATAAGTGGCCATAGCAGTGCTATAAAAGAGAAACACCACCACCAGATGGGAAGAGCAAGTCCCTAGGGCCTTTAGGGGACCTTCTTGGGACTTGATCTTCCACGCAGCATGAGCAATGCAGGTGTAGGAAATAAGAATGAGAATGAGAGGGACCAGAAGTAAAAGTGCACTGACCAGGAAGAGTTCATCTGATTAAATGTGGTATCCACACAAGCGAGTTTAAGGAGAACTGGTACTTCACAGAAGACATGGTCTATAATGTTCCTTCCACAAAGGGGAACCTGTGTGATGAGAACAGTCTGTACCAGTGAGCTAGCCAAGCCAGTCAGCCAGGTGGTGGCTGCCAGTTGCCAACAGAGGCGTGGATGCATGAGAATAGTGTATTGCAAAGGCCAGCATACTGCCACGTAGCGATCCACAGCCATGACTGCGAGAAGAATGCACTCTGTGGAACCCATCGCCAAGGACGCATACAGCTGACCAATGCAGCCACCATAGCTTAAGGTCTTTTCTTGGCCTTGCAGGTTAAACAGCAGCTGGGGAACTGTGCTTGGAGTGTAGCAGAGGTCCATTAAAGACAAGTGGGTGAGGAAAAAATACATTGGGGTGTGGAGCAGGGGATCCAGATGAGCCAGTATAATGATGGCCATATTGCCAAGCAGAGTTAGCAAGTAGAAAACCACAATGATAGCAAAAAGGGTCATCTCTAACAGAGGCTGCTCAGAGAACCCCAACAGGAAAAATCCACCAAAGGAGCTGGCATTAGGAATAACCATTACTTTTCATTGCATATATGAGACTGAATAGAAATTTATACTTGTCATCTTTTCTGAGTGCCAACCTAAAAGACGCAAAGAGAGCACATTCCTTTCTGAACCATAAATAATCACTTAAAATTTAAATCCTCACCCTTCCCTTATACCTACATTAATATTTTCTTCCTGCCTTCTTTAGAATTTTTGTCATTTGCTTATTTTATATATTTACATTGTCTGGAACCTTGACTACTCCCATTTTTTTTTACTTCTGCCTTCAATATGCATTTATCTCCCCTATTTTGAAAATTGAGAAGAGAAATTTTCATTTTGAACCTAACTAAGGACCTCATATATGTTGTAGCATGCTTGGAGCTTTGTTGGAAGGTTCCATCTGCTAGATCCTTATTGCCAAAGAAATTCCTTAAACATGATCCTAATATAGAATAGGCAGGAGAATGAAAGTGCATCTGACCACTTTAAAATGGATTGTGTTGGCATACTCACAATGAACATCATCCAAGTTTTACTTTCCTATTATTTTTTATTTGGTTTATACTTTCTGAAAATTTAATTGAACTATAAATGTGTTGTATGACACATTTTGTCTACATAATAACATTCATATATTGGAAAAGGACAGAATTAATTAAAATATTTACATGAAATCCAAATAACATTGTTTTCAAGTTAGCACTTCCTCCATGACACAGATTGGTAATTTTGGATCTATGTGCAAATAATTCATTCAATTAACTAACCTAAGAGAAACATATAACTGTCTTGTAAAACACTGAAAAAAATCATATTAGCTTCCCTTAAATCTAATTAATAACATAAAACTTTATTCAATTATGTATTTATTATAAAAAAGCCAAAAAACGTGATTGCTTTACTTTCCATAGAGCCCCTTGTCACAAGATCTATGGACACATACATATAAAGAGAAATGAGGGCATAGTTACTGACACTGTTTACCTGAGGTCAAAAGAGCAGACACCAGCAAAGAGAAAATGAGTCTATTCCTGGAGTAGATGTTCCTTTGTCTCTAAAATGAGAATATAAGGAAGTAGGAAGAGGGATATATAGTATGCTTACTTGGCTGAGGTCACTGGGGCAAAGAACCTCAAGGAAATAATAAGATATATGTTCACTAGTGCATAATTCAGCAGGAATCACTTGGGGAAAAGGATGCCTGTAGGATAGAAACTTTTGTCAGTCTAATCTTACTACTTAACAAGGGATTATTTGCAGTTTTCAGCATCCAAATAAATGACTGACTTATTTCACTAAGCATTATAATTTCTAGAGCTATCCATGTTGCTGTAAATTGCAAGATTTCATTCTTTTTTTATTGATGAGCAATATTCTATCATATATATATAACATATTTATCCATTCATTTATTAATGGACACTTGGCCGGCTTCCATAATTTGGCTATTGTAAATAATGTGTAATAAACATAGGGGTGCATATATCTTTTCAAATTAGTGTTTTTGCATTCTTGGGTAAATACCCAATAGTGGAATTACTGGATCATATGGTATTATATTTTTAATTTTTTTTTCAGAGACGAGGCATTAAGGATTCATGCCATAAGTTTATTTACAAACATATTGAGTGTGTTGAATTCAAGAGTTTGATCCATTTTTCAGAGACTGCACCTCTTAAAACATTCCTTTCCACATCTGTTTGATGGGTCAACTGAAACATCCTTATTTCTTAAGCAGTTGATGTCT
Organism: Ailurus styani; assembly: GCA_002007465.1. Classification (NCBI taxonomy): domain Eukaryota; kingdom Metazoa; phylum Chordata; class Mammalia; order Carnivora; family Ailuridae; genus Ailurus; species Ailurus styani. Next base: position 75,404 of record LNAC01001328.1, on the reverse strand, counting down.
TACTATAAAAAAAGGTGCAGCAAATCCAATTCCAAAGTACAAAGTCATCATAGCTAGTAATCGCCACTTGTTTTCCACTGAAAATGGCAAATTCTTCCCTGGGCCTTCCTCGTAATGGCTCCTATGGACCACAGAGGTTGTGAACCTCCGGGTACTGTGTCCCAGCATAGCGCCGATGGAGGTTCTGCTAAAGGTGCAGAGCCCTAAGATGGTACAAGTGGCAGCACCACCAAGTCCTCCTCTTTTCACTACCTTGTTCCTCAGCGCGTAGGAGCTGAAAGGGGTATATTTTTAATTATATGCGGAAACACTATATTGTTTTTCACACTGGCTGCACCAGTTTGCATTCCCACCGACAATACATGAGAGTTCCTTTTTCTCCACATCCTAGCCAACACTTGATTCCTCTGTGTTTGTGTGTGTGTGTGTTTGTCTGTGTGTATGTTAGCCATTCTGATAGGTGTGTAGTTTTAATTTACACTTTTCTGATGATGAGTGATGTTGATCATCTTTTCATGTGTCTGTTGGCTATCTGTACATCTTCTTTGGAGAAATGGTTTTCATGTCTCTGCCAAACACCCTGTCTTTTTTTTTTTTTGACCCAGGGGTACAGGTCTGTGAATCAGCAGGCTTACAAGTTTCACAGCACTCACCATACCACAAACTCTCCAAAATGTCCATAACCCATTCACCCTATCCCTATCCTCCCACCCCCAAGTAACCCTCAGTTTGTTTTGTGAGATCAAGAGTCTCTTATGGTTTGATTCTTTCTTGATCCCTTCTTGTTTCATTCGCTCCCTCCCTAACCCCCAAGAAACCCCCCACTCTGCCCCTCAAGTTCTTCATATCTGAGAGATCATATGATAATTGTCTTTCTCTGATAACACTGTCTTTTGATTGGATCATTTAATTCACTTAGATTCAAAGTAATTTTCAAAGTAATTATCAATAGGTATTACTTATTGTATTTGTATTTCTGGTTTTGTGGTTGTTTTTATAATTCTTCTCTGTTTTCCATGTTTGCCTTGTTATTATCTCTTGTGGTTTGATGGCTTCCTTTAGTGATATGCTTGGAATCCTATAATTTTTTTAGGTATCTGTTATAGGAGCTTTTCTTTTTTGTTTACCATTATATTTACATATAACATCTTATGATGATAGCAGTCTATACTATGTTGATGGTCACTTAAGTTTGAACTCATTTTAAAATAATTCAATTTTTACTCCCCTCTCCATGTCTTGTGAGTATGATCTCATTGTTTACATTCTTTATTTTGTGCATCCCTTGATTGATTTTTGTATTTATAATTGATTTTACTGCCTTTGTGCTTTAACCACCACACTGGTTTTATAATCATTAGTCTACTACTTTCTTTTTCATGTGTTTGCATTACCTTTTAAATATTTTCCTTTTATAATATTCTTACTCCTGGTTATGGTCTTTTCTTTCCACTCAAATAATCCAGATTAGTGTTTTTTTGTAATTCTGGTTTAATGGTGATAAACCCCTTTAACTTTTGTTTGTCTGGGGAAATTTATGTCCTCTTCTACTCTGAATAATGAACTTGGTGGGCATTCTTGGATGAAAGTTTCTTCCTTTATTTTTTTTCCTTTGAGGGCATTGAACCTATCATGCCACATTCTTTTTGCAGTGAAGTTTTTGTTAAAAGATCAGCTGATAACCTCATGGGATTTCCCTTGTTTGCAGCTTTTTCTCTGTTGCTTTTAAAGTTCTCTATCACCTCCACCCACAAATTACTAGAACTCATACAACAATTCAGTAATGCAGCAGGATACAAAATCAATGCACAGGAATCAGTTGCTTTATTTTACACTAATAATGAAAATATACAAAGGGAAATTAGAGAATTGATTCCATTTACTATAGCACCAAGAACTATAAGTTACCTTGGAATAAACCTAACCAAAGAGGTAAAAGATCTGTACTCAAGGAAATACAAAACACTCATGAAAGAAATTGAAGAAGACACAAAAAGATGGAAAAGCATTCCATGCTCATGCATCAGAAGAATAAACATTGTTAAAATGTCTATACTGCCCAGAGCAATCTATACTTTTAATGCCATCCCAATCAAAATTCCACCAGCATTTTTCAAAGTGCTCGAACAAAGAATCCTAAAATTTGTACAGAACCAGAAAAGACCCCAAATCACTAAGGAAATGTTGAAAAAGAAAAATAAAGCTAGGGGCATCACATTGCCTGATTTCAAGCTTTACTACAAACTGTGATCACCAGGACAGCATGGTGCTGACACAAAAACAGACACAGACCAATGGAACAGAGTAGAGAACCCAGATATGGACCCTCAGCTCTATGGTCAAATAACCTTTGACAAAGCAGGAAAAAATATCCACTGAAAAAAGAGACAGTATCTTCAATAAATGGTGCTGGGAAAATTGGACAGCTATGTATAGAAGAATGAAACTCAACCATTCTCATACACCATACAAAAGATGAACTTCAAATGGATGAAAGACCTCAACATGAGGCAGGAGTCTATCAAAATCCTAGAGGAGAACATAGGCAGTAACCTCTTTGACATTGGCCACAGCAACTTCTTTCAAGACATGTCTCCAAAGACAAAGGAAACAAAAGCAAAAATGAACATTTGGAACTTCATCAAGATAAAAATCTTCTGCACAGCAAAGGAAACAGTCAATAAAACAAAGAGACAACCCACGCAATGGGAGAAGATATTCAGAAATGACACTACAGACAAAGGACTCATATCCAAGATGTATAAAGAATTTCTCAAGCTCAACGTCCAAAAAACAGATAATCATGTCAAAATATGCGCAGAAGACATGAAAAGACACGTCTCCAAAGAAGACATACAAATGGCTAAAAGACAAGTGAAAAAGTGTTCTTCATCACTAGCTATCAGGGAAACTCAAATCAAAACAACATTGAGATACCACCTTACACCAGTTAGAATGGCCCAAATCAAGAGGACAGGAAACAACAAATATCAGAGAGAATGTGGATAAAGGGGAACCTTCTTTCACTCTTGGTGGGAAAGCAAGTTGGTGCAACCACTTTGGAAAACAGTGTGGAGATTCCTCAAAAAATTAAAAATAGAGCTCTCCTATGACCCTGAAATTCCATTACTGGGTATTTACCCCAGAGATACAGATGTAGTGAAAAGAATGTTCATAGCAGCAATGTCCACAATCACCAAACTGTGGAAAAAGCCAAGATGCCCTTCAACAGATGAATGGATAAAGAAGATACGTTTGAGAGGAGGAGCAAGATGGTGAAGGAGTAGGAGACTGATTAACATCAGGTTCCAGAAATTCACCCAGATAGTTATCGATCCATTCTGAACACCTACAAATTCAACGAGAGGTCTAAGAGAAGAAGAGCAGCAATTCTAGGAACAGAAAATCGTCCACTTTCTGGAAGGTAGGAAGTGCAGAGAAGTGAATCTGAAGTGATGGGAAGATAGACCCCGTGGGGAGGGGCTGGCTCCCGGCAAGTGAGAGAGAAGTGGAGCACCAAATCGGAACATTTAGAAGTCTGCTCCACTGAGGGATGACGCCCCAGAGGCTAAGAAGGGGGTGAAGCCCTTGCGGGGACAGGGTGGTCTCAGGACCCATGGAGACACAAAAAGACCAGGGATGTCTGAGAGCAACAGAGCTCCCAAGTATCAAAGAAGAGAAGCCAATTGGAGAGATGGAGCCAAGCTAAGAAGGTGTCTCTCAGCTCAGTGTTACCTTGGGCTGTGACGCAAAGCACATTCAGGCAACTGCTCTTTGAATGGGGACCCCACGGATGGCAGATCCGGAGAGAACCCCTCCTTCCTCCTCCAGGAAGAGAGGAGTGGGAGCCCACTGCAGGAATCTGCTGGGATTGGAAATTCTAAATGGGGCCGAGCGCCAGAGATAGAAAGGCTTAGTCACAGGCTGGGTGAGCTTGGAGTGTGGCCAGACCAGGGAAATGGAAGGCACTGCCTGCTTTTCCCTAAGGACGCACTGAGGAGTGAGGTCCTGAGCTCTCTGCTCCTCTGGGTTGGAGATTAAGAGGGCTCCATTTTCATTCCTGACCTCAAAAGCTGTACAGAAAGCATCTAGGGAACAAAAGCTCCCGAGAGTGAATCTAAGCTGATTACTTAACTTGACCCCTGGCAAGGGCGGTGCTATTCCGCCTTGGGCAAAGACACTTGAGAATCACAGCAACAGGCCCCTCCCCCAGAAGATCAGCAAGATATCCAGCCAAGACCAAGTTCACTGATCACTGATAATTGTGGAACTCCAGAGCTAGGGGAAAACAACACATAGAATTTATTACTTTTTCCCCATGATCCTTTAAGCCTTCAAAGTTAAATTCCTTGAATTTTATTTTTTTCTTACTCCTTTCTCTTAAATTTTTTCCTCAACTATTTTAACATTTTCTAAATATTATATCTTATCAATAAATTTTTATCTTTCTTAATTTTCATTGTTATACTCATATTTTATCCCTTGATTATATTTAACCTTCCTTTTTGTATACATATAGGGTCTTTTCAATTCACCAGTCTAATAGATAGAGATAGAGATAGATATACAGATAGAGATAGAGTCAGACAAAGAGATAGATAAAGAAACATAGATAGATAATATAGATATAGATACAGATATAGATGTAGATATAGGGTTTTGTTTTATTTTTTGTTGTTGCTTCTTTGTTTTTGTCTTTTTGTTTTTGTATTTTTCCCTCTTTTTTCCCCCAGTTTCAGGTCTCTCCTGATTAGATTAGTGTATGTTTTTCTGGGGTCATTGCTACCCTTTAGTATTTTGTTCTCTCATCCATCTATTCTTATCTGCATAAAATGACAAGGTGGGAAAAATCACCACACAAAAAAAAGAACAAGAGGCAGTAATGATGGCTAGGGACATAATCAATGCAGACATTAATAATATGACAGAACTGAAGTTCAGAATGATGATTACAAAGGTGCTAGCTAAGCTCAAAAAAAGCATGGAAGATAATAGAGAATCCCTCTCTAGAGAAATAAAAACCCTTTCTGGATAAATAAAAGAATTAAAATCTAACCAAGCTGAAATCAAAAAAGCCACTAATGAGGTGCAATAAAAAAAATGGAGGCTTTTACTGCTAGGAGAAATGAGGCAGAAGAGAGAATTAGTGATATAGAAGACCAAATGACAGAGAATGAAGGAGCTGAGCAAAAGAGAGACAAAAAACTACTGGACCATGAGGGGAGAATTTGAGAGATCAGTGGTACCATCAGATGAAAAAATATTAGAATAACTGGGATCCCAGAAAAAGAAGAAGAAAGGAAGAGAGAGGCAGAAGGTATATTGGAGCAGATTTTAGTAGAGAATTTCCCTAATTTGGCAAAAGAAACAACCATCAAAATCCAGGAGGAACAGAGAATCCCCCTCAAAATCAATAAAAATAGGTCCATACCCCATCAACTAATAGTAAAACTTACAAGTGTGAGTGACAAAGAGAAAATCCTGAAAGTAGATCAGGACAAGATGTCTGTAACATACAATGGTAGAAATATTAGAAAGACAGCAGACCTATACACAGAGACCTGGCAGGCCAAAAAAAAAATGGCATGATATATTCAGATCACTAAATGAGAAAAATATGCAGCCAAGAATACTATATCCAGCTAGGCTCTCATTGAAAATAGAAGGAGAGACAAAAGCTTCCAGGACAAACAAAAACTAAAGGAATTTGCAAACACCAAGCCAGCCCTACAAGAAATATTGAAAGGGGTCCTTAAAGCAAAGAGAGAGCCTGAAAGAAACATAGACCAGAAAGAGGAGACAAAACATACAGTAAGAGGCACCTTACAGGCAATACCATGGGCTCTAAAGCCATATCTCTCAATAGTTACTCTGAATGTAAATGGACTAAATGCCCCAACTAAAAGACACAGAGTATCAGGATAGAAAAAAAAAAACAAAAACCAAAAAAAAAACCAAGACCCATCAATTAGCTGTCTACAAGAAACTCATTTTAGACCAAAGAAACCCCCAGATTTAAAGTGAGGGCGGGGACCAATTTACCATGCAAATGGACATCTAAAGAAAGGTCGAATGGCAACCCTTATATCAGATAAATTAGATTTTAAGCCAAAGACTATAAGAGATGAGGAATGACACTATATCATACTTAAAGGATCTGTTCAACAAGAAGATCTAACAATCATAAATATCTATGCCCCTAACATGGGAGCAGCCAATTATTTAAATGAATTAATAAACAAAATCAAAGAAACACATCAACAATAATATGATAATAGTAGGGGACTTTAACGCCCCCCCCCTTATTGAACTGGACAAATCATTGGTGCAAAAGATCAACAAGGAAATAAAGGCTTTAAATGACACACCGGACCAGTTGGACATCACAGATATATTCAGAACATTCCATCCCAAAACAACAGAATACACATCCTCATCTAGTGCAAATGGAACATTCTCCAGAATAGATCACATCCTGGGTCACAAATCAGGTCTCAACCATACCAAAAGATGGGGATCATTTTCTGCATATTTTCAGACAATAATGCTCTGGAACTAGAACTCAATCACAAGAAGAAAGTTGGAAAGAACTCAAATACATGGAAGCTAAAGAACATCCTACTAAAGAATGCATGGGTCAACTGGGAAATTAAGGAAGAATTTAAAACGTTCATGGAAACAAATGAAAATGAAAACACAACTGCTCAAAATCTTTGGGAAACAGCAAAGGCAGTTCTGAGAGGAAAGTATATAGCAATACAAGCTTTTCTCAAGAAACAAGAAAGGTCTCAAGTACACAATCTAGCCCTACACCTAAAGGAGCTGGAGAAAGAACAGCAAAGAAAGCATAAACCCAGCAAGAGAAGCAAAATAATAAAGATCAGAGCAGAAATCAATGAAATAGAAACCAAAAGAACAGTGGAACAAATCAACAAAACTAGGAGCTGGTTTTTTGAAAGAATTCATAAGATTGATAAACCCCTGGCCAGACTTATCCAAAAGAAAAGAGAAAGGACTCAAATTAATAAAATCATGAATGAAACAGGAGAGATCACAACCAATAACAAAGAAATACAAACAATAATAAGAACATATTATGAGCAACTCTACACCAACAAATTTGACAATCTGGAAGAAATGGATGCATTCATAGAGACATATAAACTACCAAAACTGAACCAGGAAGAAAATGAAGACGTGAACAGATTCAAAACCAGTAAGGAGATTGAAGCAGTCATTAAAAATCTCCCAACAGGGCGCCTGGGTGGCTCAGTGGGTTAAAGCCTCTGCTTTCGGCTCAGGTCATGATCTCAGCGTCCTGGGATCGAAGCCCGTGTTGGGCTCTCTGCTCAGCAGGGAGCCTGCTTCCTCCTCTCCCTGTCTCTCTGCCTGCCTCTCTGCCTACTTGTAATCTCTCTCTGTGTGTCAAATAAATAAATAAAATCTTTAAAAAAAAATCTCCCAACAAACAAGAGCCCAGGGCCAGACGCCTTCCCAGGGGAATTCTACCAGACATTTAAAGAAGAATTAATACATATTCTCCTGAAACTGCTCCAAAAATAGAAATGGAAGGAAAACTTCCCAACTCATTTTATGAGGCCAGCGCTACCTTAATCCCAAAACCAGGCAAAGACACCATCAAAAAGGAGAATTACAGACCAATATTCTGATGAAACAGATCCAAAAATCCTCAACAAAATACTAGCCAATAGGATCCAACAGCATATCAAAAGGATTATTCACCATGACAAACTGTGATTTATTCCTGGGCTGCAAGGTTGGTTTAACATTCGCAAATCAAACAATGTGATACAAGACATCATTAAAAGAAAGAACAAGAAACTTCTGATCCTCTCAATATATGCTGAAAAAGCATTTGACAAAGTTCAGCATCCTTTCTTGATCAAAACTCCACACAATGTAGGCATAGAGGGTACATACCTCAATATCACCTAATCCATCTATGGAAGACCCACAGTGAATATAATTTTCAATGGAGGAAAAACTGAGAGTTTTTCCCCTAAAGTCAGGAACAATGCAGGGCGGTCGACTATCACCACTGCTATTCGACATACTACTAGAAGTCCTAGCCTCAGCAATCAGACAACAAAGAGAAATAAAAGGCATCCAAATTGGCAAGGAAGAAGTCAAACTCTCACTCTTTGTGGATGATATGATACTTTATGTGGGAAATCCAAAGGACTCCACTCCAAAACTGCTAGAACTCATATAGAAATTCGGTAAAGTGTCAGGATATGAAATCAATGCACAGAAACCAGCTGCATTTCTATATATCCACAACAAAAGAGAAGAAAGAGAAATTAAAGAGTCAATCCCATTTACAATTGCACCCAAAACCATAAGATACCTAGGAATAAACCTAACCAAAGAGGTAAAGAATCTATACTCAGTAAAATATAAAGTACTCATGAAAGAAATTGAGGAAGACACAAAGAAGTGGAAAAATATTCCAAGCTCATGGAATGGAAGAACAAATATTGTGAAAATGTCTATGCTACCTAGAGCAATATACACATTTAATTCAATCCCCATCAAAATACCAGCAATTTATTTTAAAGCAATTGAACAAATAATCCTAAAATTTATATGGAACCAGAAAAGACCCCAAATAGCCAAAGGAATGTTGAAGAAGAAAACCAAAGTTGGTGACATCACAATTCCAGACTTCAAGCTCTATTACAAAGCTGTCATAATCAAGACAGTATGGTCCTGGCACAAAAACAGACAGATAGGTCAGTGGAAAAGAATAGAGGGCCCAGAAATGGACCTTAAACTCTCTGGTTAACTAATCTTCGACAAAGCAGAGAAGAATGTCCAATGGGAAAAAGACAGTCTCTTCAACAAATGGTGTTGGGAAACAGGACAGCCCCCTGCAGAAAAATGAAAATGGGTCATTTCCTTACACCACACAAAAAAATAGACTCAAAATGGGTGAACGACCTCAATGTGAGAAAGGAATCCATCAATATCCTTGAGGAGAACACAGGCAGCAAACTCTTCATCCTCAGTTGCAGCAACTTCTTCCTAGGAACATCACCAAAGGCAAGGGAAGCAAGGGCACAAATGAACTATTGGGACCTCATCAAGATTAATAGCTTTTGCACATCAAAGGAAACAGTCAACAAAACCAAAAGACAACTGACAGAATGGGAGAAGATATTTGCAAATGACATATCAGATAAAGGGCTTGCATCCAAAATCTATAAAGCACTTCTCATACTCAACACCCATAGAACAAATAACCCAGTCAAGAAATGGGCAGAAGACATGAACAGACATTTCTCCAAAGAAGACATCCAAATGGCCAACAGACACATGAGAAAGTGCTCAACTTCACTCGGCATCAGGGAAATACAAATCAAAACCACAGTGAGACACCACCTCACACCAGTCAGAATGGTTAAAATCAACAAGTCAGGAAATGACAGATGTTGGCGAGGATGCAGAGAAAGGGGAACCCTCCTACACTGTTGGTGGGAATGCAAACTGGTTCAGCCACTCTAGAGAACAGTATGGAGGTTCCTCAAAATTTGAAAATAGAGCTACCCTATGACCCAACAATCACACTATTAGGTATTTACTGTAAAGATACAAAGGCAGTGATCCTCAGGGGCACATGCACCTGAATGTTTACAGCAGCAATGTCCACAATAGCCAAAGTATGGAAAGAACCTAGATGTCCATGAACTGATGAATGGATAAAAAAGATGTGGTATATATATATATACAATGGAATACTACACAACCATCCAAAGAAACGAAATCTTGCCATTTGCAATGATGTGGATGGAACTAGGGGGCATTATGCTAAGCAAAATAAGTCAATCAGAGAAATACAATTATCATATGATCTCTCTGATATGAGGTATTTGAGGGTCAGGGCAGGGGGGGGTCGTGCGGCTTAGGGAGAGAAAAATAATGAAACAAGATGGGATCAGAAGTTGACAAACTGTAAGAGACTTAATCTCACAAAACAAACTGATGGTTACTGGTGGGTGGGAGGGTAGGGATAGGGTGGATTGGTTATGGATATTCGGGAGGGCTTGTGCTATGGTGAGTGCTGTGAAAAGTATAAGCCTGATGATTCACAGACCTGTACCCTTGGGGCAAATAATAATAATGATAAAAGATATGGTCTATATATACAATGGAATCTTACATGGGCATCAGAAAGGATGAATGTCAATTTCTTTATCAATATGGACAGGCCTGGAGGAGATTATGCTGATTGAAATAAGTCAAGCAGAGAAATTCAATTATCATATGGTTTTACTTACTTCTGGAGAATAAAGAATAATGTAGAGGACATTCGGAGAAGGAAAGAAAAAGTGAATTGGGTTTAATCAGATGGGGAAATGATGCATGAGAGACTGTGGACTCTGAGAAACAAAGTGAGAGTTATGGAGGGGAGGGAGGGAGGGAGATGGGTAAGCCTGGTGGTGGGTATTAAGGAGGGCACCTATTGCATGGAGCACTGAGTGTGGTGCATAAACAATGAATCTTGGAACACTGAAGAAAATAAAATTTAAAAAAATATTTGATATGCTCTGGCCCTACAATGAATTAAGTGAATAAAAGTTAAGTAAAAAATTTAAAACCCTGGAGGTCCACTGTTACTGCTTAAAAAAATCCTATCTACATGTTGGAGAGCACAGTAATTTGCTGATAACGTGATTGTTCCTACAATAAAGTGCACAATCAAAATGAGCAATAGCACAGAGATATTAAGAACACACCATAAAAGACTCTCAATATCAGGAAACAAACTGAGGGATGCTGGGGGGTGGGGGGTTGGGATAGGGTGTCTGGGTTATGGACTTTGGGGAGGGTATGTGCTATAGTGAGTGCTATGAATTGTGTAAGACTAATGATTCACAGACCTGTACCCCTGAAGCAAGTAATACATTATATGTTAATTTTTTAAAAGAACATTAAAAATTTTTAAAAAATAAAATAAAGTTCTCTGTCACTACTTTTTTTCTAATTTCATTTATTTGTCACAGAGAGAACAAAAACAAGGGGAGTGGCAGGCAGAGGGAGAAGCAGGCTCCCCACTAAGCAAGGAGCCTGATGTGGGGCTCGACCTCAGGAGCCTGGGATCATGAACTGTCCTGAAGGCAGATGCTTAACTGACTGAGCCACTCAGCTGTCCCTCTATCACTACTCTTTACTATTTTAATTGTTACATGTCTTGGTATAGGCCTTCATGGGGTGTTAGGGGCTCTCTGTGCCTCCTGGATTTGGATATCTGTTTCCTTCTCCAGGTTAGGGAAATTTCCAGCTATTATTTTTTTCATTTAAAAAAAATTTTATTATTTTTTCAAATAAATTTTTTGCCCCCAACTCTCTGACTTCTCTTTGATCCTGAGATTCTTATAATTCTTATAAGGATTCTGAGATCCTTATAATGCAAATGTTATTAGGTTTGATGATGTCACCTAGCTCCCTTAATTTTTATGTTTTAGTATTATTTTTTCTACTTGCTGTTCAGCTTTATTACTTTTCATTACACTGTTTTCCAGATCACTGATTTGCTCTTCTGCTTCCTCTAATGTTTTATTGATTACCTTTGATGTATTTTTTAATTTCAGTTATCGTGTTCTTCATTTCTAGTTCATTTTTATATACCCTTGTTGAATTCTGATTTTCCACTCTTTTCTCAAGTCCAGTGAGTACATTTATGACCATTATTTTGAATTCTTTATCAAATATATCTAATATATTTCATTTTGCTCTTTTTCTTTGGCTTTGCCTTGTTCTTTTATTTGAGACATATTCTTCTGTTTCTTCATTTTGTCTGACTCTCTGTTTGTTTCTGTGTATTAGGAAAGTCAACTGAGTTCCAGATCCTGAAAACAGTGGGCTTATGAAGAGATCCTGTGGTGCCCTGTCATACAATATCCCCTATTCACCAGACTAAGCATTTTAGGTGTGTCTCCTATATAAGTTGTATTTGCCCAACTTCTGTGGCTGAGCCATGTTTATTTTCAGTCCAGTTGGCTGCAATGGCCTGACACACTAAGCAGCGTTTGTTCCTGTGCTGTTAATGGGCCTGTCTGGAGCCACCATGGGCTTGTAGTTGTCATGTCAGCAGTCAGAGCTGATGCCTGCCTCAACCTGTTTTCTGGGACCACAGTCACACTGAACTGCAGGGCACCCTCACTATGCTGCCCCCTAAGAGACTTTAGTTGCTGGGCTAATCTGGCCATCAGACCAGATGCCTTACTCCCAGTCCATCTATTGGGACTGCAGTCACACTGTCTTCCAGGGTGCCTTTCCCTATATAGTCCCCTGAAAGGCCTTCATTGGTGGGTGGGACCAGTCAGACCAGATGCCTGCTCCCAATTCACCCACAATGGTTGCAATTTCACTGATTCGCAGTGTGCTCTCTCTGTACTGCCAGCTATAAGATTCAGCTACTTGGACTGCTGGTGCACTGGTCTGATTATCCTGCCCTCTCCCCAGGGCAGGAGTCCCTTCCAAGTGCTGCTGGTCCCTGTTGGGGTTGCTTCCAGTGTGTGTTGGGGCAGTAGTCACTTTGGAGAGAGGCTTACAGAGTGGGGTGGGTCGAAGGGGATTCATCTGCAGGGGAAAATGTGGGTGAGGTGCATGGTGTTAGCAAGGTAGGTGGAGGGCATTCCTGTTGATCCTCACAAATGTCTGGCTATCTAGAAAATGATGCCTTTTGTTCTTGGAGAAGTATTTATTTAATGGAGATTTGTAAATAAATCTCCTCTTCTGTATTACAGGCACTTTTCAAACTGCTGCTTCCATGCTGTATTTCAGCAGGGTTATGTTTTTCTGCTATCTTTTTAAGGGTGGAGACTCAGTTTTCTATTGTCCTCCAGATATCCTGGAGCTAAATCCACTGATTTTTAAAGTACCTGGAGTTAAGGACCACTGATTGTAGAAACTCACAAATTTAAGCCCCACTTGTTATCTAAGCCAAATAGTATGGAGACTGGTCTTAATGCAGGACCCCCACACCTGGGGTGCCTGGTGTGGAAGTCTTATCCTCTTGTTTCGCCATACTTCTGGTGTCCCTTATGTTTGTGGTTAGTCTTGCCAGCTACTTGTTTCCCAATGTATCTGCCCTTCCTACCTTTTCTGATATGGCCTCTTGATAATTAACTACGGAAAATCTGTTCTTCCAGTCTCCAGGTCCTTTACAGAGTTAGTTACACTAATGTGTCTATTATCTCAGTGTGTTTGTGGAGTGAGGTGATCTGAGGATCTTCCTACTCTGCCATCTTCCCAGAACTCCCAATATGCCTGAATTTTAAGACCAAACACTCTTCACAATCTTTCAGCAGAGGTAACTAGTAATAGATCAAAATAACTAGAATGTTGTGAACAAACTATATGCACAAAGTTTACTTCTGTTTTTTGTTTTTGTTTTTTACTAATCTTTGAACAAAATCTTCTGATTTACCATTGGAGAAAAAGACAGTGTGTAACTAAACTTGATGCATTTCATTTTTTTTAAATAACTTTCAGTTTCCCTTCTCAGGAAGGTGAATATCAAAACCTGTTGATTCTTGGAACTCTTACCACAATTTACAAACAAGAATTACTAATACACAAAAAAATCAAAATTTAAGTAAAAATCAAAATTTAAGTAAAAGTCAGGATAGCAAATATTTTTATAGTTTAAAAGTTTATTGAGTAGATTACACCTCAAAAGTGAAATGGATAGTTATGAGTGGAAATTTTTGGCATTTGAAATTTGGGAAGCAGTGTTCATATTGGATATTAGGTCATATGTTTATGGATGTCCATTGCCCTGGGAAGGTTCTACCATCTTCATGTCTTCAAACCTTACAAACAAAAAGATGTAGAATACTCTATACCTTTATGTCAGTTTATATGGCTTAACACAAACTACAGAATTGTCATGTTCCAAAGATGCAGAAACACTTCCCTGGAGGTCACTATTCTGTTTCATCTTTGTTGGTGTAAGATTTCTAGTGGGGAAGCACAAGTTCATAATCATGCTCGAGGGTACAGGAAGAAGGCCTAGTAACACAAGTCATCTTGACAAGGGCATATTCTGTTTCTGACCCATTTCTAAATGGCTTCACTCTCTTTGTGGTAGAGTCGATATTCTCATAACCATCATCATTGGAGCTCAGAGAGGGCCTCCGGCAAGGTCTGTGACTAATGATGGAGTAGCACAGTTCCTCAGAACCACTGCCATTCTCATTTTCCTGCGAAGCACAAATAATAATAATAAATCAAGGATCCAGGACTATCCATCAAATATGAGCTCAGTGATTGCCCCTCCTTTCTTCTTGTCTGATGGTGATTTTACACATTGAGTATCCAAAGCCCTTTCTCCAAGTCCTGATATCTTAGAGACTTCATTTTAGCAAATATGTACTGTGCTCCAAGTTACTATTCATTATGTTTTCATTTCACTTCAAATAACAAAAGAGAAAAGGATATTATTATCCTTCTGAATATCTAAAAAAAGTAGTTGCATACATTAAGTCACACATATTCAGATATAATATATGCAATAATCATACCTCAAGTAAGTAATTAATCAAATTACACAAAAAATACTCATAAAGCAAAGTAAAATTAAAATTTTGAGCTTAAATACATTCTCACTTGCATATACCATGAAAGAAAAATGAAAACATTAAAATACTATGTTTAATTAAATCAGTAAAATGCTTTTTTTTTAAGATTTTATTTCTTTATTTGACACAGAGAGAGAGAGATCACAAGTAGTCAGAGAGGCAGGCAGAGAGAGAGGAGGAAGCAGGCTCCCTGCCGAGCAGAGAGCCCGATGTGGGCCTCGATCCCAGGACCCTGAGATCATGACCTGAGCCGAAAGCAGAGGCTTTAACCCACTGAGCCACCCAGGCGCCCTAAAATGCTTTTGACGCAGTATTAGAAGGAACAAACATTTTTATGTCTATTAATTTGCACCATATTTGTAAATATAAATGCTAATTCCTGGGCTTAAATATTGGAAGGCCACATGGAAAACTGAAAAGAACTAATGTTTTATGATTGTCAAATTATAAGTGTAAATTTATATCATTTTATTTTTGTTATGATAGTTTTGAAAATTAAAATAATAAACTTCAGTAGAATTGGGTCAACAATAAGAATTTGCTAGTCACTAAAATCAGTTAAAATATTTTATTTTATTTTATTTATTTCTCCATTAAAATTATAAGGAAAATTATTTGAAGCATAAAACACTTTGATAAGCTCATTCAGCAATTAAAAGAAAGACCTACAGCTATCCTTAAACAAAGTCAACTGTATTTTGACATTTATCACACAAATTAATATTTTTTATTACCTGATTAGAAGTAGATGAAACATCTTTACCTGAAGGATTAAAAAAAAAACCAAGATTTTTTAGACTATCACAAGCTGAGGAAAAGAGGGAAAAGCATAAAATACAGTGATAAAACTGCAAGGAAGTCCACCATTTAACCATGTGACATGATTTAATATTATTATTTAGATTCTCAAGCTGACTGGTAAGATCAGGAAAGAATATATGGCAATATATGTGAATATATGTAAAAGAATATATATGAATATATGTTCAGGAAGCATTAATACTATGTTTCTGTAATTTGCTAAAATAAAGTAAATTTGCTAAATAAAAGTAGATTTTGGAATTGAGTAATAAAATTTTCTTCACAAACATGCCATAACAATAAAGAATGGCAAGTTCAAAGAAAAAGAAACAATTATATATGTAATTTAAGATATAAGTTATATAAAACTATCATAGGGAAATCTTAATTCTTAAAGATAATCATTACAGAGATAGATACTGAAGTAACAAGATTAAATATTTCAAATTAAATACAAATATAAAGATTCAGGTTAATTGCATCTTTAAGTGCTAAAGTAATTTATATTTTTTGTGTTAATCTGAGACACACAACTAGTATTTTTAAGAGAATTATTTCTTTATTTGTTCATACCTAGTTTTTAAGTTTATTTTTATTTTTATTTCTCTTGTCTCAGGAGACATTTCTAGAAAGAAATTCCTATGGACAATGTCAAAGAGGTTATAAAACTTAGAAAGCACATATGGAATGGTAGAAGATATATTTACAAATGACATATTTGATAAAGGGTTAGTATCTAAAATATATAAAGAACTTATAAGACTCAAAAACAAAACAAAAATAATAATCTCATTACAAATGGGAAGAAGACATGAACATAAATTTTTCCAAAGAAGACATGCAGATGGTCAACAGACACATGAAAAGATGCTCAACATCACTCATCATCAGCAAAAAGCAAATCAATACTACAATGAAATATCACCTCACACCAGTCAGAATGGCTAAAATCAACAACACAAGAAACAACAGGTGTTAGTTAGGATGTGGAGAAAGGGGAACCTTCTTGCACTATTGGCGGAAATGCAAGCTGGTGCTGCCATTGTGGAAAGCAGTCTGGAGGTTCCTCAAAATGTTAGTCTTCATTTTAAAGTACAGTTTATCCAGTATAAGTATTGCTACTCTGGCTTTCTTCTGACATGCACTTGCATGATCAATGTTTCTGCAACCCCTCACTTAAAATTTCCAGGTATCATTAGGTGTAAGGTGAGTCTCTCGCAGGCAGCATATAGATGGCTCTTTTGTTTTGTTTTGTTTTGTTTTGTTTTGTTTTGTTTTCTCAGTTTTTAGAAACTATTTATTTTCTGTCGACCTTATTTCAACTTCGCCTTTGTGGAAGAGCAGCTTAAGACCACACAGTGGTTGTTCATACACATTCAGTGGACTGAGCAGTGGGAGGTGCACACCAGTCTTCAGTGGCAGGCTGAGTGCTCTAGTCTTCAGTAGAGAACTGCTGAACAGGCACAGAGGGCACCTGCATGGCTTCAGACCACTTTGTGACCTCAGGATGAGTAGTGGTGAACTCAGGAATTGGAGCAGTACATTCACCTTGAAATTCCTCCTTAGTCACAGCCTTTTCAGCACTGGCCTGATCTTCCTTTTCAATCTCTTCAGAATCTCTGTAGAAATAGAGATCAGGCACGATCTCCCATGGGTGTTCATGGGAAATGGTACCACACATGTGCAGAACTTCCCCAGGGCCGACACCCTCCACATCAACTCACCAAGTGAGCTCCACTGTTGTTGCAAAGGATAGTAATGTCCATATAACACAGAGGAGAGTCTTGTTACACAGAGCAGTTAACCTATGGTGCCTCTATGAGAGGCTGGTGGTCAGCCCTGGGATTTGTAACCACCAGAAGTCTCAGCTCCCAGAATGCTGCCTGGATCTGGTTATTGAATGTTCCAGGAGTGAAGTGGCCAGAAATAGAAGTGGCAGCAGCAAACTTCAGCACAGCTCACTGGCCAGTATTCCTGGATGATATAACACTGACATCAGCTGGGTTTTCAATGGCAACATAGGCATGAGTTGCCAGCAGAAGATTCTCCCAGGTTCTTCTCAGATTCATTATGTAGATGCCATCACTTTTCCTTTTGTAGATGTACTGCTGCATTTGGAAATCAAGGTTGGTGCCACATAAATGGGTTCCTGTTGCAAGGAATTTGAGGACACCTTCTTCATTCATTTTCAGGACATCAAGGGCTCTGGACTTTGTGAGTCTCCCTGTCAGTCATGGTGGGAACACAAATAATGCCATTGGGACCCCTCCCTGGGTACTGTGGAAAGGGATGGGACTTGTTCCTTTTTTAAATCTATTCCTATTCTTTTGGTTGGAGCAATTAGTCCATTTACATTCAAAGTAATTATTGATAGATATGTATTTATTCCCACTTTGTTACTTGTTTTGTGGTTGTTTCTAGAAATTTTCTCTGATCATTTCTTGCATTTCTATTTTTTTAGGCTTTGCTGATTTTCTTAGTGATATATTTGGATTTCCTTCTCTTCATTCTTTCCATGTTCATTAGTGGTTTTTGAAATATGGTTGGTATGACACTTGTATAAAATCTTTTCTGCAAATAGCAGTCTATATTAAGTTGATGGTCATTCAAGCTTGAAACCATTCTTTTCTTCTTTCCCCCCACAAACTTTAGGTATATATTATTACATTTTATATCTTTTATTTGGTGTAAGTTCCTTGACTTATTTTTATACGAACATTTATTTATACTGCTTCTGTTTCTTGTCTTTATATTGTCACTTCTGATTTTTCCTTTCCACTCAAAGAGTCCTCTTTAATATTTCTGGCAGGACTGGTTTAGTGATCATGAGCTCCTTTCATGTTTGTTCGGAAAACTATGTCTTCTTCCATTCTGAATAATAGCCTTGCTGTATAGAATATTTTTGGCTGCATATTTTTCCCATTTAGGACGTTGAATATGTCACAGCATTCCCTTCAGTCTTGCTGTTTTTGCTAAGAAATATCAAGCTATGAGGCATTTGAGGGGCAAGATTCAGGGGTCATAGGGGGTAGGAGGGGGAATGAAACAAGATGGGATCAAGAAGGAGACAAACCACAAGAGACTCTTAATCTGATGAAACAAACTGAGGGTTACTGGGGAACGGGAGGGTAGAAATAGGGTGGATGGGTTGTGGACATTGGGGAGGGTTTGTGCTATGGTGATTGCTATGAAAGGTGTAAGCCTGATGATTCACAGCCCTGTATCCCTTTGGCAAAGAATAAAAATAAAATTTAAAAAAAACTGAAAAAACTTTTTTAAAAAAAGAAATATCAAGCTACACTTTTATGGGTCTTCTTTGCAAATTAAGGACTTCTTTTGTCTTGCCACTATTAAGGTTTTTTTTTCTTTATTGCTATATTTTCCAAATTTAATTACAATATGTCTTGGTATTATTTTGCTGCTTTTCTGAATTTTTATTTATGTTGGATTTATTTATTTGTTTGTTTGTTTCTTTATTTATTTATTTAAATTTATTATTACTATTTGACCTAGAGGTACCAGTCTGTGAATCATCAGGCTTACACTTTCACAGCACTCACTGTAGCATAAAATCTCCCCAATGTCCATAACCCATCCACACTATCCCTGTCCTCCCACCCCCAGTAACCCTCAGTTTGTTTCATGAGATTAAGAGACCTTTATGGTTTGTCTCCTTCCTGATCCTATCTTCTTTCATTTTTTCCCTCCCTCCAACCAACAACCCCTCACCCTGCTCCTCAAGTTCCTAATATCAGAAAGATCATATGATAATTGTCTTTCCCTGATTGACTTATTTCGCTTAGCCTAACACCTGCTATTTTCACCCACGTCGCTAAACGACAAGATTTCGTTTCTTTATACAATAGTATTCCATTGTATATATATACTACTCCTTCTTTATCCATTCATCATGTTCATGGACATCTATGTTCTTTCCATAGTTTGGCTATTGTGGATATTGCTGCTATAAACATTCAGGTGGATGTGCCCCTGTGGATCACTACCTTTGTATCTTTAGGGTAAATACCCAGTAGTGTGATTGCTGGATCATAGGTTCCTCTATTTTCAAATTTTGAGGAACCTCCATACTGTTCTCCAGAGTGGCTGCACCAGTTTGCATTCCCACCAACAGTGTAGGAGGGTTCCCCTATTTCTGCATCCTCACCAACATCTGTCGTTTCCTGACTTGTTGATTTCAGCCATTCTGATTGGTATAGNAATTTGTATTTCTCTGATGCCGAGTGATGTTGAGCACTTTCTCATGTGTCTGTTGGCCATTTGGATGTCTTCTTTGGAGAAATGTCTGTTCATGTCTTCTGCCCATTTCTTGACTGGGTTATTTGTTCTATGGGTGTTAAGTTTGAGAAGTNTATAGATTTTGGATACTAGCCCTTTATCTGATATGTCATTTGCAAATATCTTCTCCCATTCTGTCAGTTGTCTTTTGGTTTTGTTGACTGTTTCCTTTGCTGTGCAAAAGCTTTTAATCTTGATGAAGTCCCAGTAGTTCATTTGTGCCCTTGCTTCCCTTGCCTTTGGTGATGTTCCTAGGAAGAAGTTGCTGCAACTGAGGACGAAGAGATTGCTATCTGTGTTCTCCTCAAGGATATTGATGGATTCCTTTCTCACATTGAGGTCTTTGACCCATTTTGAGTCTATTTTTGTGTGTGGTGTAAGGAAATGACCCAGTTTCATTTTTCTGCAGGGGGCTGTCCAGTTTTCCCAGCACCATTTGTTGAAGAGACTCTTTCTCCCAATGGACATTCCTTCCTGCTTTCTCAAAAATTAGTTGACCATAGAGTTGAGGGACCATTTCTGAGCTCTCTATTCTGTTCCATTGATGTATGTGTCTGTTTTTGTGCCAGGACCTTACTGTCTTGATGATGACAGCTTTGTAATAGAACTTGAAGTCTGGAATTGTGATGCCACCAACTTTGGTTTTCTTTTTCAAAATTCCTTTGGCTATTTGGGGTCTTTGCTGGTTCCATATAAATTTTAGGATTCTTTGTTCCATTTCTTTGAAATAAATTGCTGGTATTTTGATGGGGATTGCATTAAATGTGTAAATCGCTCTAGGTACAATGAACATTTTCACAATATTTGTTCTGCCAATCCATGAGCAAGGAATGTTTTTCCACTCTTTGTGTCTTCCTCAATTTCTTTCATGAGTACTTTACATTTTACTGAGTACAGATTCCTTACCTCTTTGATTAGGTTTATTCCTAGGTATCTTATGGCTTGGGGTGCACTTGTAAATGACGTCGACTCCTTAATCTCTCTTTCTTCTGTTTTGTTGTTGGTATATAGAAATGCAACTGATTTCTGTGCATTGATTTTATATCCTGACACTTTACTGAATTCCTGTATGAGTTCTAGCACTTTTGGAGTGGAGTCCTTTTGGTTTTCCACATAAAGTATCACATCATCTGCAAAGAGTGAGAGTTTGACTTCTTATTTGCCAATTTGGATGCCCTTTATTTCCTTTTGTTGTCTGATTGCTGAGGCTAGGACTTCTAGTACTATGTTGAATAGCAGTGGTGATAGCGGACAGCCCTGCCATGTTCCTAACTTTAGGGGAAAAGCTCTCAGTGTTTCTCCATTGAGAATGATATTCGCTGTGGGTTTTTCATAGATGGCTTTGATGATATTGAGGTATATACCCTCTATGCCTACACTGTGAAAACTTTTGATCAAGAAAGGACACTGTACTTTGTCAAATGATTTTTCAGCATCTATTGAGAGGATCATATGGTTCCTGTTCTCTTTTATTAACATCTTGTATCACATTGATTGATTTTCGGATGTTAAACCAACCTTGCAACCCGGGAATAAATCCCACTTGTATGTGGTCAATAATCATTTTGACGTGCTGTTGGATCCCATTGGCTAGTATTTTATTGAGGATTTTTGCATCTGTTTATCAAGGATATTGGTCTATAATTCTACTTTTTAATGGGGTCTTTGACTGGTTTGGGGATGGTAATGCTGGCCTCAAAAAAATGAGTTTGGAAATTTTCCTTCCATTTCGATTTTTTGAAACAGTTTCAGCAGAATAAGTATTAATTCTTCTTAAGCGTCTGATAGAATTCCCCCTGGGAAGCCCTCTGGCCCTGGGCTCTTGTTTTATCGAGATTTTTGATGACTGCTTCAATCTCCTTATTGGTTATGGGTCTATTCAGGTTTTCAATTTCTTCCTGGTTCAGTGCGTAGTTTATATGTCTCTAAGAATGCATCCATTTCTCCCAGATTGTTAAATTTGCTGGTGTAGAGTGGTTTATAATATAGTATTATAATTGTAGTTCTTTGGTGTTGGTTGTGATCTCTCCTCTTTCATTCATGATTTTATTAATTTGAGTCCTTTCTCTTTTCTTTTGGATAAGTTTGGACAGGGGTTGTTTGTTCTTTCAAAGAGCCAGATCCTAGTTTTGTGGATTTGTTCTACTGTCCTTTTGGTTTATATTTCATTGATTTCTGCTCTGATCTTTATTATTTTGCTTCTCCTGCTGGGTGTAGACTTTCTTTATTGTTCTCTCTCCAGCTCCTTTAGGTGTACGGTTAGGTTGTGTACTTGAGACCTTTCTTGTTTCTTGAGAAAGGCTTGTATTGCTATATACTTTCCTCCCAGGACTGCCTTTGCTGTGCCCAAAGATTTTGAAGAGTTGTGTTTTCATTTTTATTTTTTTCCATGAATTCTTTAAATTCTTCTTTAATTCCCCAGTCGACCCATTCATTCTTTAGTAGGGTGTTCTTTAGCCACCATATATTTGAGTTCTTTCCAACTTTCCTTTTATGACTGAGTTCTAGTTTCAGAGCATTATGATCTGAAAATATGCAGGGAATGATCCCAATCTTTTGGTACCTGTTGAGAACTGATTTGTGACCCAGAATGTGGTCTATTTTGGAGAACGTTCCATGTGCACTAGAGAAGAATGTGTATTCTGTTGTTTTGGGATGAAATGCTCTGAATATATCTGTGATGTCCAACTGGTCCGGTGTGTCATTTAAAGCCTTTATTTCCTTGTTGATCTTTGCTTAGATGATCCATCCATTTCAGTAAGGGGAGGGGTGTTAAAGTCCCCTACTATTATCGTATTATTCTTGATGTGTTTCCTTGATTTTGATTTTGTTTATTAATTGGTTTATATAATTGGCTGCTCCCATGTTAGGGGCATAGATATTTATGATTTTTAGATTTTCTTTTTGGACAGATCCTTTAAGTATGATATAGTGTCATTCATCATCTCTTATTATAGTCTTTGGCTTCAATCTAATTTACCTGATATATGGATAGCTCCTCCAGCTTTCTTTTGATGTCCATTAGTGAGGAAAGTTGTTTTACACCCCCTCACTTTAAATCCGGAGGTGTCTTTGGGTCTAAAATGAGTTTCTTGTACACAGCATATCGATGGGTCTTGTTATATATATATATTTTATCCATCCTGACACCCTGTGTCTTTTAGTTGGGGCATTTAGTCCATTTACATTCAGCATAACTAGAAAGATATATGATTTTAGAGCCCAATGTATTGCTTGTAAGGTGACTGTTACTGTATATAGTGTCTCTTCCATTCTGGTCTATGTTTCTTTCAGGTTCTCTCTTTGCTTAGAGGACTCCTTTCAATATTTCAAGCCAGAGGGCTGGCTTGGTGTTTGCAAATTCCTTTAGTTTTTGTTTGTCCTGGAAGCTTTTGTCTCTCCTTCTATTTTCAATGAAAGCCTAGCGGGATATAGTATTCTTGGCTGCATATTTTTCTCATTTAGTGCTCTGATTAGATCATGCCAGTTCTTTCTGGTCTGCCACGTGTCTGTGGATAGGTCTGATGTTTTCTAATATTTCTACGATTGTATGTTACAGACCTCTTGTCCTGAACTGCTTTCAGGATTTCCTCTTTATCACTAAGACTTCTATGTTTTACTATTAGATGATGGGGCATGGACCTATTTTTCTTGATTTTGAGTGGGGTTCTCTGTGCCTCCTGGATTTTGATGCTTGTTCTCTTTGCCAAATTAGGGAAATTCTGTACTACAATTTGTTCCAGTATACCTTCTGCCTGTCTCTCTCTTTCTTCCTCTTCTGGGATCCCAATTATTCTATTAGTGTTTCTTCTTATGCTATCAATTAACTCTCTAATTCTCCCCTCATGGTCCAGTAGTTTATCTCTCTTTTGCTCAGCTTCTTTATTCTCTATCATTTGGTCTTCTAAATCACTAATTCTGTTTTCTGCCTCATTTACCCTAGCAGTAAAAACCTCCATTTTTTATTGTACCTCATTAATAGCTTTTTTTGTTTCAACCTGGTTAGATATTAATTCTTTTATTTCTCCAGAAAGGGTTTTTATTTCTCTAGAGAGGGATTCTCTACCATCTTCCATGCTTTTTTCCAGCCCATCTAGCACCTTGATATTTGTCATTCTGAACTCTAGTTCTGACATATTACCAATGTCCACATTGATTATGTCCCTAGCCATTGTTACTGCCTCTTGTTCTTTGTGTGTGTGTGTGTGTGTGTTGATTTTTTCTGCCTTGTCATTGTATCCAGGTAAGAATAGATGGATGAGAGAACAAAATACTAAAGGGTAGCAATGACCCCAGAAAAATATAGACTAACCTAATCAGAAGAGACCTGAAACTGGGGAGAAGAACCAGGGAAAAAAAGAAGAAAAAATCTATATCTATATCTATATATCTATTTCTATGCCTATCTCTATCTTTGTCTCTCTCTATATATATTTCTATATCTATATCTACTTCTATATGTATTAAAGTTTTGAATTGATCAGGCCCTATATGTACACAAAAAATAAGGTTAAATACAATGAAGGGATAAAATATGAGTATAACACTGAAAAATTAAAAAGATTTTTAAAAAGGTTTGATAAGATAAAATAGTTTAAAATGTTAAAATAGGAAAGAGGAATAAATTTAAAAGAAAAGAGTAAGAAAAAAATAAAATTCAAAAATTTAACTTTGAAAGACTAAAGTATCATTCGGAAAATGCCATGGATTCTACGTGTTTCTTTCCCCTAGCTCTGGAGTTCCACAATTTTCAGTGATCCTTGAACTTGGTCTTGGCTGGGTGTTCTTGCTGATCTTCTAGGGGAGGGGCCTGTTGCTGTGATTCTCAAGTGTCTTTTCCCAAGGCAGATTTGCACTGCACTCGCCAGTGGCCAAGTGAAGTAATCAGCTCGGGTTCATTCTTGGGGGCTTTTGTTTCCTGAACGCTTTCTGAAAAGCTTTGGAGGACGGGAATGAAAATGGCGCCCTCCCAATCTCCAACCCAGAGGAGTGGTGAGCTGGGGACTCCACTCCTCAGTGCATCCTCAGAGAAAAGCAGTCAGTCCCTCCCATCTCCCTGGTCTCCAGCTGCACTCCAAGCTCACCTAGCCTGTGACTGACCATTTCTATCTCTGACGCACAACCCCTTTTAGAATCTCCAAACCCAGCAGATTTCTGCAGCACAGTCCCATGGCACTCCTCCCGCAGGTGGAAGGAGGGTCCTGAGATCACACCCCTCCCCCACTATGGGCTTCAACCCCCGCTTAGTCGCTGAAGCGACATCCCTCAGTGGAGCAGACTTCTAAAAGTTCTGGTTTTGTGCTCGGTTGCTCTCTCACTTGCTAGGAGCTGGACCCTTCCCCCGGGGTCTATCTTCCCATGGTTTCAGATTCACTTCTCTGTACGTCCTACCTTCCGGAAAGTGGTCAATTTTCTGTTCCTAGAATTGCTGCTCTTCTTCTCTTTGATCTCCTGTTGAATTTGTAGGCATTCAGAATGGTTTGATAACTATTAGGGTGAACTACTGGGACCTGATGATAATCGGTCTCCTACTCCTCTGCCAACTTGCCGCTTTTGCTGATTTTGAAGTGGGTTCTCTGGGTGCCTGGGTGGCTCAGTGTGTTAAAGCCTCTGTCTTTAGCCCAGATCATGATCCCAGAGTCCTGGGATTGAGGCCCGCATTGGTGGCGGGGGGTCCTTGCTCAGCAGGGAGCCTGCTTCCTCCTCTCTGTGCCTGCCTCTCTGCCTACTTGTGATCTCTTTCTCTGTATCAAATAAATAAATAAATAAAATATTTTAAAAAATGAAGTGGGTTCTCTATGCTTTCTGGATCTGGACATCTGTTTCCTTCCCCAGATTAAGAAAGTTTTCAACTATTATTTCTTCAAATAAACTTTCTTTGCCCTCTTCTCTCTCTCTATCTCTCTTTTTTAAAGATTTTATTTATGTATTTGAAAGAAAATGAGAGAGAGAGAGCATGAGCTGGGGAAGGTGCAGAGGGAGAAGCAGTCTCCCCACTGAGCAGGGAGCCTGATGAGGGACTTGATCCCAGGACTCTGGAATCAGGACCTGAGCGGAAGGCAGATACCTAACCAACAGATCCACCCAGATGGCCACCCTTTTTTTTTCTTTTTTGTTTGGTAGAGTCACTGAGTTCCCTAACTCTATTCTCCTTCTGCATAATTCTCTCTTCTCTCTTTTGTTCAGCTTCACTGCTTTCCACTACTTTGTCTAATAGGCCATTAATTTATTCCTCTGTTCCCTCTAACCTGCTGATCATTGAATCAGGCTTGTTTTTAACCTAATTTATTGTATTCATCATCTCTGACTGATTCCTTTTTATAACTTTTGTCTCTGTGGTAAGGGTCTCATTGATGTCTACTACTGTTTTCTCAAACCCAATGTGTATCTGTATGATCATTGCCTTGGATCCTCTATCAGGCACATTGCTTATATCTATTTTACTGAGATCTCTGGACATGTCCTCACATTGTTCTTTCAAGTGGGATAAATTCTTCTGTCTTTGCATTTTGTCTAAGTCTCTGCCTTCTTTTTTTTGTTAGAAAAGCTAGTTATGTCTCCTGCTCCTGAAAATAATGGCCTGAGAAGAAGATGTTATGTTGTATCTGGCACTTCAGGGAGTGTCTCTGGTGTGTTCTGTGTATGCTATGCTATTGTGTTCTGGCTGCTCTGTCCTTTAGCCAGTCACCTGTCCTTGTCTGCTGTGGGCAGTGTTTGGTCCCTGATTTGAATATGGTGAGTTTTATTTAGGTGTGCTCTAGTCCGCTTGTGTAATGAGACTTGACACCATGTCCACTAGAAGTGAATTCTGCAAAACTCTCTAGTCAGGAGACATGGTATAGGGAGAGATTTCAGCTGGTCTTCTAGGGAAGGGCCCACTGGACTGGGACTGAGGCAAGTGTGACTTAGAAGTGCAGTTCCACCAGAGTACAGTTGTTTGGCTCTTGGGGTAAGCAAGTTAAGCAACCTGTGTTGGGACTGCTCTGCTTCCTACAGATAGATCTGAATTTATATTGAGGTTCAGGGGGCAGAAATGGCACTGACCTGCTCCATTTTTCCCAAAGAGATATTTCCATGAATTCTGCTTCTTAGGGAAGTGCTAGGAGAGGAATAAATAATCTCCCACATGTGGGCCTAGGTGTTCTCCAAATTGCTGCTTCCATGCTGTCTGCTTCCCTGTTATTTGCCTGCCTTCTCTCCAGGAACAGCACAATACCCTCCAGTCTCTATTCTAGCCAAGCCTTGGCCTTTAAAACTCCAAGCTTTAAGCCTTGCTAGTTGCAAGGACTTATGATATTCAGGTACTCCCATTTTCCAAGCCAATGGCTTTGGGGAAACATTCTCCTTGTGTGTTCCTCTGTTTGATCCTCTCTCTCTCTCTCTCTCTCTCTCTCTCTCTCTCTCGCCCTTGTCTATGACCATGGTTCCCTCTCTTCCACAGCAGCCCCTGATACGTTTCTCCCCTAAACAAAATCTCTGCACTTCCTACCTTCTTAAATGTGGCTTCTTCCTTCCCTTTAGTTGTTGAGTTTGTCTCATTAGTGTTCAAGTCTATTTGTGGGGTATTTAGGATGATTTTCTTGTTATCTAGTCATATTCACGGAATGAGGCAAGCCTAGGGTCCTAATCCACTGTCATCTTCCTGCTCCCCACAACTACCATTATTTTAATTAACAATCGAGAATGAGAGATGTCAGAGAACACTAAATATGGCAAAAACACCAATTTATAAGATGAATATTGAGTAATTCTGAAACTTACAATTCAATAAGCTTGATAGTGACCCTTAGAATATACTAGATATATTTAACAGATTCTGCAAAAGGTCAATATGTCAATAATTTCTCATAGCTTATTTCACTATTTTTCAAAAATAAAATATCTAATTCAATGCACCCATTTCATATATGGGACTGACTGATTTATTTATTTACTCATTTATAAATGTACTTATATAAAATGATTTAATTAAACAGAATGTCAATCTTAATATTTGTTTCTAATCATGAACTGAGGGATGTCCACTCCCACCTCTTTTATTCAACATGGTATTGGAAGTCCTAACTGCAACAAGCAGACAAAAAAGAATAAAAGGCATGCAAATTGATAAGGAAGAAATAAAACTTTCACTATTTGCAGATACTCTACATAGAAAACCCTAAAAACACATCCAAAAATCTGCTAGAACTGATGAACAAAGTCATTAAAGTTGCAAGATATAAAATCAATGTACAGAAATTGGTTGCATTTCTATACATTGATAATGAAGCAGCAGAAAGAGAAATTAAGGAATCAATCTCATTTATAATTGCACTGATAATAAGATACCTAGGAATTAAACCTGACCAGAGAGGCAAAAGATCTGTACTCTGAAAAGTATAAAATATTGATGAAAGAAATTGAAGAGGACACAAAGAAATAGAAAGACGTCCCATTCTCATGGATTACAAGAACAAATATTGTTAAAGTGTCTATACTACACAAAGCAATCTATGCAATTAATGAAATCCCTATCAAAATAACAACATTTTTCAAAGAACTAAAACAATTTTAAAATTTATATGGAACTACAAAGACCTTGAATTACCAAAGCAATCTTGAAATAGTAAAGCAAAAGTGGAGGCATCACAATTCTGGACTTTGTTGTATCATAGAGCTGTAGTAATCCAAACAATATGATACTTGCACAAAAATAGACACCCAGATCAATGGAACAGAATAGAGAACCCAGAAATAAGTCTGCAATTATGTGGTTCATTATTTTTCACAAAATCAGGAAATAATATCCAATGAGAAAAGAAGACCAGCCTCAACAAATGGTGTTGGGAAACTGGAAAGCAACATGCAGAGGAATATACTTACCACTTTCTTATACCATACACAAGAAATAAATTCAAAATGGATTAAAGACCTAAATGTGAGACCTGAAACCTAAAAACTCTAGAAGAGAACACAGGCAGTAACTTCGCTGAAGTTTGTCATAGCAAATTTTTTCTAGGTATGTTGCCACAGGGAAGAGAAACAAAAGCAAAAATAAACTATTAGAACTTCATTAAAATAAAAAGCTTCCACATAGCTAAGGAAATAATCAACAAAAGTAAAAGGCAAGCTATAGAATGAGAGAAGATATTTGCAAATGACATAGCTGATAAAGGATTAATATCAAAAATACATAAGGAACTTAAAAAACTCAATACCCAAAAAACAATCCAGTCAAGAAATGAGCAGAAGACAGGAAAAGATATTTCTCCAAAGAAGACATACACATGGCCGAGAGACCATTTCTCCAAAGAAGACTTACAAATGGCCAACAGATATTCTGCATGAAAAGATCTCCAACATCACTTATCATCGGGGAAATTAAATCAAAACTACAATGAGGTACCACCTCATACCTTTCAGAATGGCTAAAATCAACAACACAAAAAACAACAGGTGTTGACAAGGATTTGGAGAAAGGGTAACCTTTCTGCACTATTAGTGGGAATGCAAACAGGTGCAGTCACAGTGGAAAAGAGTATAGAGGTTCCTCCAAAGTTAAAAATAGAATTATCCTATGATCCAGCAATCCCATTACTGGTTGTTCACCCAAAGAATTCAAAAAACACTAATCCAAATAGACACATAAAGCTCTATGTCCGCAGCATTATCAATAATAGCCAAATCATGGAAGCAGCCCAAGTGTCCATCGACTAATGAATGCATAAAGAAGATGTGGTATATACATAAGATTTCAGTCATATGTGAAATTTCAGAAACAAAACAGATGAACATGGCAGGGGAAAAAATAGAATCAAATGAGGAGACAGACTTTTAACTATTAGAGAACAGACTGATAATTACCAGAAGGGATGTGGACAGAGGTTTCATTGAATAGGTGATGGGGATTATGGAGGGCACTTGTTGTAATGAGCAGTGGGTGTCCTGTGTAAGTGATGAACCACTAAATTCTACACTTGAAACTAATATTACATTGTATGTTAACTAACCAGAATTTAAATAAACACTTGAGGGGAAAAAATTAAATATCAGGTCTTACCTCCCTCACCACCACCACAAAAAAAGAAGTGGTATATAGGTGATGTAAGGAATTGTTGAATTACTGTATTGTACACACAAAACTAATATTGCAGTGTATGTTAACTAACTTGAATTAAAATGAAAACTTTTTAAAAATCCAAGATACTCTTCCTACCTTAAGATTTTTAATTACATCCTCAAAATTCCTTTTTGGCATATTAAAGAAAAAAATCATTAAGATTTAAACTGGATGTCTTTATTCTGCATACCACATATGTATCCCTTATTATTGAGGAAAAGAGGAAAATATCTACAGGTTTGTGAGTATATGAATATTAAAGTGAGGGCGCCTGGGTGGCTCAGTGGGTTAAAGCCTCTGCCTTCGGCTCAGGTCATGAACTCAGGATCCTGGGATTGAGGCCCGCATCAGGCTCTCTGCTCAGCAGGGAGCCTGCTTCCTCCACTCTCTCTGCCTACTTGTAATCTCTCTCTGTCAAATAAATAAATAAAATCTTTAAAAAAATGAATATTAAAGTGAATATATCAATGTAACCTGCTCATCCATCCCCCAACATTTCATAAAATAGCAAAGAAAACCCTCATTTCCCCAAGTCCATGACATAATATACTGAAGTGTGTCACAATGTCCTTTTCTAAAATACAAAATCAACCTTCTGTTTGTCTCTTTTTTAGTAAATCCAGTACCTCTATTATGATTCATAGGACTTTAGTAGACCGCAATGTCTTTTCTTTAATTCAAACCAATAATTATGACTGAATTGAAACAGTTGGTACCATGAATGATTGAAAAAAACAAAGTCCTGAAAATATGAGAACCTGGTTTTAGTTACATGATCAGGTTTGGTTCAGAGGTAGAGAGGGTACCAACGGTATTGAAATATGGGAAACAGGTGGTCCATATGGCTAAGAGTTTGCTAAAGCCAACCTGCAGTCACCCAAATGGAAGAAGCCAGCCTAAATGGCTGGTCCAATAGGCCATTATGGAAAGGATGAAGACTACAAAGACTGAACAATCAGATTATTCTGATTGTTCCTGGATTATATAAACAAATCAAGATACCATCATGACTTTAAATTTGTAATTCAAGAATCAAAAGGACAAGTAAATTGCTCTGAAAGAATATCTTTTGTACCAGAGCCCACTAATCGAATAAAAGGTAAAATGTTTTTCTCCTATATCTGTTTCACAGTGACTGAAAGGATCTGTAAACACATACTGTGAATATCACCACAACACGAAAATGTGGGTAAAATACTTTGACCAATGGGAAACATGATCACACTGATTCTCTCCTATTCTCCTACTCTGGTGACCTGGCCCAAATGGAATGTAAACAAACTAACCAACAGCAACGTATCTTCTCTAAGGAAATCAGGAAAGTGTTGATTTGAATATTGAAAAGATGCAAAGGTGGTGATTTTTTTTGAAGTTTTTATTTAAATGGCACCTAGTTGGGGGTGGAGCTAAAATGGCAGAGTTATAGGGGCCCCTGAGTTTTTCTTGTCCCTTGAATACAACTATATCAGCATCAAATTCTTTTATAAAGATGTTATTTATTTATTTGACAGAGAGAGTGTGCACACAAGTAGGAGTGGGGCAGACAGAGGGAGAAGCAGGCTCCTTGATGAGCAGGGATCCAGATGCAGGATTTGATCCCAGGACCCTGGGATCATGACTTGAGCTGAAGGCAAACACTTAACCAACTGAGCCATGCAGAAGCCCCAATATCAAACTATTTTGAATAACTAGTGATATAATCTGAAGATTAAGAAAACAATCCACACAATTGGAGGGAGAAAATGTGGGAGATGTGTACTCAGAACTGGGAATTGGGGGAGAGGAAAGCCACAGGGCTGTGAAGGGGAGGGAACCTTTTTATGGAGCAAAGTTAAGGGAGTGGGCAGGAGACCACCAGGTAGAGATTTTTCAATAAGCCTCATTGAGGGGATCCCTTAGGTATCACAGGAGAGATCACTCCCCTTCCTGGAGTTCATTTGGAATAGTGTATTTTACCTTTCCAAAAATAAAAGTCCAGGAGGGAGCTGAGACATAGGTGTGAACATAGGTCAGATATCCTGGTAACAGATTTTTGCTGTGATCTACAATAGACTCAAGCCACTGTGCACACATTGAGCAGTGCTTTTCTGAGACAGAACTGAGCAGAGACCAGAGATACCCGCAGACTGCAGATAACCTGGTGGCTGCTTTTAATTCTCTGTCATGAAAGAATCAATAGACAAAATAACTGTGCTTTTCTGGGACTGAGGCATGCGTAGACGGCAGATAATCTGGTCACTTTTTGCTGTGTGACACAATAGACTCTAGATACAGTACGCACACTGTGCAACTGCTTTTCTGGGACAGGATGGTGCTGGGCATGCCTCAAGGCTCCCCTCTGGGGAGAGGAGGGGGTCACACCTTGCAAGGCCCTTTACAGTTGGTAGTTTTGAACCTTAGCCACCGGCCACAGATAAAATATGGGAGATCAGAATCAAGTGTGCCAATGGCCTAGGCATACACAGGTTAAGGGCAGAAATTGGAGAAAAGCCCAGAACACAGGAGATTGCTTTTGTGTGAGGACCACCTGAACAGCAGCAGCCATGGGTTCCCCTCCCCAAAGATGAGAGATTGGGGTGAGCCCATTTTCTTCCTCCACCACCACTCCTTTTCCCTCCAAATCCCACCAGCAGAGTTAGACTACAGAGAGAAACATAGTACCTCCAGTGGAGGTTGGAATCCCCTGCCCTGAACCCTGATCCCCCAGGGCCTGACAGGGGCATCTTTACAAGGGCAAGTCAGTTTGTGAGCCAGCCCAGTGGGCCTCTCAATGAAAAGAGCAACACAAGCCCCCCACATATAACAAGTCTACTGATTATAGAGTGCCCTAAAGCATCAGCTTCAGCTCTGGTGAAATAAGATGAGGCTTTCCTTTTTTTATTTCTTGTAATATTTTTTAAAATTTCTTCTTTTTAATTTTTTATCTTTTATTTTATATTTTTTCTTTTTTTAAATCTTTTTTAGTATCAGGCTTATAAATTTTTTTTGTTCACTTGTTGGTTTGTTTCCTTCTCCTACTTTTTGCATCAGGATTATTCCTTTTTTTTTCTTTCCTTACTTTTTTTTTGCTTCTTTCTTTATTACTATTTAGAATCAGTCTTATAGTTTTTGTCTGTTCATTTTTTTTGGTTCCTTTTTCTTTCCTCTTGTCTTGGATGAGGATTTTTTTTTATTTTACTTTCCAGGCTTATCTTAAACAAATCAAAGCATACCTAGTTAAAGGTCCCAACACTCTCCACTAAAAGCAAGGAGGAACTCTGTAAAAGACAAACCACTGGGATAGAGCAACCAAAATGCAATAGCAGAGTGTACACAGCATACACAAGAAACACTTCCTGAAGTGCCAGGTCCTGGACAATGCATGACCTCTTTTTAATATACCACTATTCTGAGATGTAGGAAACATAATGAGCTTTCAGAACACTCAAAAGATAGAAACTTAGCCAAAATGACAAGATGTAGTAATTCTCCCTAGAAGAAAGGTCAGGAAGATATCACACCCAGAGATTTGCTCAAAGCAGATGTAAGCAATATATCTGAACAAAAATTTAGATCAACAATTACAAGACTACAAGCTGAACATGAAAAAAAGCACAGAAGAGAGCAAAGAAACACTTCCTGCAGAGATAAAAGATGTAAAAACTAGTCAGGCTGAAATAAAAAATGCTATAACAAAACAGATGTGAAACAGACTAGATATAATCACTATGAAGATTAAAGAACCAGAGGAGAGGATAGGTGATATAGGAGATAAAATTATGGAAAATAATGAAGCTGTAAAGAAAAGGGAAAGAAAACTATTAAGTCAGGAAGGTAGACTTAGGGAGCTCAATGATTCCATAAAGCAAAATAATATCCATATCATAGAGTTCCAGAAGAAGAAGAGAGGGAAAAGGGGCAGAAGGTTCATTTGAACAAATTATAGCTGAGAACTTCTATAATCTGGGAAAGAAAACAGGTATTCAACTCCAAGAGACACAGAGAACTCCCCTCAAAATCAACCAAAATAGGTTAATACCAAATATAAGATAGTGAAACTTGTAAAATACAAAGATAAAGAGAGAATCCTGAAAGCAACTCAGAAGAAAAAGTCCTTAAAATACAAAGGTAGACACATAACATTGGCAGCAGACCTGTCCACAGAAACTTGATAGGCCAGAAAGGATTGGCATTTTCAATGTGCTAAATGGGAAAAATATGCATCCAAGAATACTTATTCAGCAAGGCTGTTTTTCAGAATAGGAGATAGTTTCTAAGAGAAACAAAAACTAATATAGCTCATGAACACGAAACCAGATCTGAAAGAAATATTTAAGGAGACCATTTGAGTGGGAAAGAGAGACCCAAAATTAAAAAAAAAAAAAAGACTAGAAAGGAACAGAGACAATCTACAGGAACACCAACTTTCTAGGCAATACAATAGTATTAAATTCCTATCTTTAAATAACTTCTCTGAATGTATATGGATGAAATGCTCCAATAAAAAGACACAGGATATCAGGAATGGATTTAAAAAAAAAAAAAGACCCCTCAGTATGTTGCCTACAGATATTCACTTTAGACCCAGAGTCACCTCCAGGTTAAAAGTGAGGGGGTGGAGAACTCTTTATCATGCTAATGGACATTAAAAGATAGCTGGAGTAGCTATCCTTATATCAAACAAACTAGATTTTAAATCAAAGATTATAAAAAGAGATGAAGAAGGACACTATATTACAATAAGGACATATATCCAACAAGAAGATCTTGCAAATAAAAACATGCCCCTAACTTGGGAGCAGCCAAATATATGAATCGGTCAATAACAAACTATAAGAAACTCATTGATGAAAATATAATCATAGCATAGACTTTAACACTCCACAGCAATGGACAGATGATCTAATCAGAAGATAAATAAGGAAACAGGGCTCTGAATGACACACTAAATCAGATGGACTTAAAAGATATATTCAGAACATTTCTTCCTAAAGCAGCAGAATGCACATTCTTCTCAAGTGCACTTGGAACATTCTCCAGAATAGATAACATACTGGGTCACAAATCAGGTATCAACCAGTACAAAAAGACTGAGATCATACCATGCATGTTTTCAGACCACAATGCTGTGAAACTTGAAATCAACCACAAGAAAAAATTTGGAAGGACCAAAAATACATGGAAGTTAAAGAACATCCTACTGAAGAATGAATGGATCAACCAGGAAATTAAAGAAGAATTTTAAAAGTCCATGAAAGCAAATGAAAATGAAAATATGACAGTTCAAAACCTATGGGATGCAGCAAAGAGAGAAATATAAAGCAATACAAGCCTTTCTCAAGAAGCAAGAAAAGTCTCAAATACAAACTTAATCTTACACCTAAAGGAGCTGGAAAAATAACAGCAAGTAAAGCCTAAAACTAGCAGAACAAGGAAAAAAATAAAGATTAAAGCAGAAATCAATGATATATAAATAAAAACAAACAGTAGACTAGATCAACAAAACTAAGAGCTGGTTCTTTGTTTTGGCTTTTGTTTTTTCCTCATTTCTTTTATTTAAATTCAATTAGCTGGAGTGGGTTCTTTGAAAGAATTAACAAGATTAATAAACCCCTAGCCAGATTTATCAAAAAGAAAAGAGAAAGGACCCAAAAAATAAAATCATGAATGAAAGAAGAGAGATCACAACCAACACCACAGAAATATAAATAATTATAAGAGAATATTATGAGCAATTATATCAACAAATTAGGCAATCTGGAAAAAATGGATAGTCTTAAAAACACTACAAAATTGAAACAGGAAGAAATAGGAAATCTAAACAAATCCATAGCCTGCAAAGAAATAGAATCAGTTATAAAAATATCTCCCAACAAACAAGAGTCCAGGGACAGATGACTTCCCAGAGGAATTCGCCAAACTTTTGAAAAAGAATTAATACCTATTCTTTTGAAACTGTTCCAAAACATAGAAATGGAAGGAAAACTTCCAAATTCATTCTATGGAGCTAGCATTACCTTGATCCCAAAATGAGACAAAGACTTCCACTGAACGGGAAAATTACAGACCAATATCCCTGATGAACATGGATGTAAAAATTCCCACCAAGATAATAGCTAATAGCATTCAACGGTACATTAAAAGGATTATTCACCATGACCAGGTGGGATTTATTCCTGGCTATAGGGGTGGTGTTGAACCTCAAATCAATGTGATATATCACATTATAAAAGAAAGGATAAGAACCATATGGTCTTCTCAATACATGCAGTAAAAGCATTTGAGAAAATACAGCGTTTTTTCATTATAAAAACCCTCAACAAAGTACGGATAGAGAGGGTACATACCTCAACACCATAAAGGCCATAGACAAAAGACCCACGGTGAATATCATTCTCAATTGGGAAACCTGAGTGCTTTTCCCCAAGGTAGGAACATGACAGGATGTCCACTCTCATCACTGTTGTTCAGCATAGTACTAGAAGTCCTAGCCTCAGCAATCACATGACAAAAAGAAATAAAGACATCCAAATTGGCAAAGAAGTCAAACTTTCCCTCTTTGCAAACATGATACCTTATACAGAGAACCCAAAAGACTCCAGCCCAAAATTCCTAGAACTGATACAGAATTTCTACAAAGTTGCAGGATATAAAATCAACACGAGGAAGTCTATTGCATTTCTATACACCAACAACGAAGCAGCAGAATGAGAATTCAAGAAATTGATCCTATTTACAATTGTATCAAATACCATAAGATATCTAGGAATAGAATCCAGCCAGAGAGGTAAAAGATATGTACTCTGGAAACTATAGAACACTTACGAAAGAAATTGAGGAAGACACAAAGAAATGGAACAACATATCATGCTCATGGATTGGAAGAACAAATATTGTTAGGATGTCTATAACTACCCAAAGGAATCTACACATTTAATACAATCCCTATCAAAGAAACAGCAGCATTTTTCATGGAGTTGGAACTAACAATTCTAAAATTTGTATGAAACCAAAAAAGACCCCGAATAGCCAAGTAATGCTGAAGATGAAAACCAAAGCTGAAAGCATCACAGTTCTGACTATTCAAGTCATATGACAATGCTGTTATCATCAAGACAGTTTAGTACTGGCACAAAGCAGGCACATAGATCAATGGAACAGAATAGAGACTGCAGAAATGTCGTCAAATAATCATCAACAAAGCAGGAATGAACCAATAGAAAAAAGACAGTCTCTTCAACAAATGGTTTTGGGAAAATTGGACAACCGCATGAAGAAGAATAAAAAGGGATTACTTTTTCACACCATACACAAAAAGTAAATTCAAAATGGATGGAAAGACCTAAATTTCAGACAAGAACCCATCGAAATCCTAGAGGAGAACACAGGCAGCAACCTCTTCAACCTCAGGTGCAGCAATTTCTTACTAGATATGTCTCCAATGGCAAGGGAAACAAAGCAAAAAATGAACTATAAGGACGTAATCAAGATGAAAAGCTTTTGCAGAGCAAAGGAAACAATGAACAAAATTAAAGGGCAACCTATGGAATAGGAGAAGATATTTGAAAATGACATATGAGTTAAAGGGCTACTATCCAAGATCTATAAATAAATCATCAAATTCAACACCCCAAGAAACAAATAATCCAGCCAATAAGTGGGCAGAAGACATGAACAGACATTTCTCCAAAGAAAACATACAAATGACTAACAAACACATGAAAAGATTTTCAACATCACTCATCTGATGAGGGAAATACAAATCAAAACCACAATGAGATATCACCTCATCTCTGCCAGAATTGTTAAAATTAACAACTCAGAAAACAACAGATGTTGGGGAGGATGCAGAGAAAGGGAAACCCTCTTAAAATTTTGGTGGGAATGCTAACTGGTGAAGCCACTCTGGAAAACAATAGGGAGGTTCCTTGAAAAATTAAAACTAGAATGACCCTAGGACCCACCAATTGGACTATTTGGTATTTATCCAAAGGAAACAAAGAGTAATTTGAAGAGGCACATGCACCCAATGTTTATAGCAGCAACATACACAATAGCCAAAATATGGAAAGAGCCCAGATATCCATCGACAAATGAATGGTTAGAGAAGATGTAGTGTGTATATACAATGAAATATTACCCAGCCATCAAAAAGAATGAAAGCTTGCTATTTGCAGCAATGTGTATGGAACTATTATGCTAAGGCATTATGGGTATTAATGCTAAGCAGAATAAGTCAAAGAAAAACAAATACCATTTGATTTCACTCATATGTGGAATTTAAGAAAAAGGAACATAGGGGAAGGGAAAGAAAAATAAAATAAGATGAAAATAGGGAGACAAACCATAAGAAGCTCTTAACTATAGGGAACAATTTGAGGGTTGATGGAGGGGAAGTGGATAGAGGGAAGAGGTAATTGAATGATGGGCATTAAGGAGGGCACTTGATGAAATAAGCACTGGGTGTTACATGCAGCTGATGAATCACTAAACTCTACCCCAAAATTAAAATACACTATATGTTAACTAACTTGAATTTAAATAAAACCAAAAAATTAATTAATTATGTTAATTAATTCCAATTAGTTAATATACTAATGTGTTCTATTGGTTTCAGGTGTACAATACAGTGATTCAACCCCTGGTGCTCATCACATGTACACTCCTTACCCTCCAACTTCTCTATTTAATTTCCCCCTTTTGGATATTTTCAAATTTAATTAAATGGCAAGTTTAATCACATTTACTATTGTGAATGAGGTCTGTTTACTTGACTGAAGTAATACAATGACAGACATCTAACGTGCCTTTTATTTTACATGAAGGAACAAAAGCACAGCTAAATTAGTGTATTTCAGGGCATTATCCATTTCTGTCTCTCTGTCAAAATCTGCTTTGCAGGAATATTGACATTTTGTATATCCACAGGACATAGTAATAGTCTACTACAGGGAGAACATAAAGCTAAGTCCAGGTGAACAGCAAGGAGCAGGAACCCTAACCTACTTTAAATACACAGTGTGTCTGAGGAAAATTAAAGTGTCAGCACATTAGTGAAGTTTCAGGTGTTTTAGTAGTCTGAATTATTTCAGGGTAAATCCATCCAAATCAATTTGCATCTCCTTTTCCTGTAAAACAGCACAGTGTTTGGGGAGGCTCTTAGGATTTGAGTAAGCCATATACCAGTTGGAGTTGGAACTGAAAAGAGATTCTCCTGTAATAGAGAACTAAAAAATCAAAATTTGATTCTGTAAAAATATGAATGAAGTGAATGGACTCTAGCAAGACTGATTAATTTAAAAACAGACAGAAAGCACACAGACTCACACACATGCATTCAAACACAGAGAAACAATGTTAGGAATGAGCAAGAGGGTGACACTACAGATCCTAAAAACATTAAATACAATGATATAATGGATAATTTTAAAGCTCAATACTTTAAATTTTTAATTGAAAAGGACAAATTTAATGAGAAATGGAACATGTGAAGCTGACAAGACGAAACAGAAAACGGTAATTGTAACTACAGAAGTGTTTTCATCTGCATGTTAAAAAATTTAAGAAATATCATCTCCCCTAGATAGCTTCACCAGAAAATCCTATCAAAGATTAGGAGAAGAAAGATTAATCAGACACAAATTCTTTAGGAAGGTAGAAAAAATCCAATGCTGGATCACTGAGTAGCACCAGCACTATAAGTGTCCCCCAAAAAAGGGCAGGTGAGATAATCAGAAATGTGGCTGTGACCTATGACATAAACAGTAAAATGTAGAAGTCAGAGAAATGGAGAAAGGAACAATTTTAGGAAGAAGATGTTGACCAATATTTGTAAGTGCTAAAGATAAGGTGATTGAAATTAAGATTAAAAATTGTCCTTTAGAGTCTGTAGTTACAATTTGGCAGAGGCTTTTTTTTAACAAAATTCACAGTTAGAAATATATTTTTACCATGCTTTAGTACAATTATATATGCATACATGCAATCAATATAATTGCCTCATATGACGATTTAATGTGCAACATGCTAGGATGCTTTTTCCATTTATGGATGTGATGATATTTGGTGACATACCTTTACTGCATGGCCTATAAAATGTGCTCAATGAAGCAATAGTACCAAAAGAAAGTCGCCATGAGCTGAGAGGTGATTAAGAAATGCAAAGTTCCAAATAATGAGGCTATACAACTTTTTCAAAACGCTTGGCTGTAAGATGAGAAGACAGTTGAAGCAATAGTGATAAGAAGTGAGTTCCTTTCAGATATGTCTGTCCCCAGGGAACAAAAATTGCTGTTTATAATTGCTCATTATGAGTAGTTACATGATTACTACACCTGGAGACTATGTCAAAAAATGTGAGTGCTAGGGCAAAACAAAAAAAGAAAAGAAATGAAAAGAGATGAAAGAAAAGGAAAAAAAAAAAAGAAACATTTAACACAACTAATTTTCAAAATGGCCCTATTTAAAACATCTATATATAAATTTAAATCAGCTGGATTTGGGTTAATTGCTTCCATGGAAGTTTATAAAGTGTTGCTCAAAATAAATCATATACATTAATTTAATTTTGCTTTTGTTTCCTTTGTCAAATAATACATACCTTTAGGGACACCTGGGTGGTTCAGTCAGTTAAATGTTTGTCTTGGCTCAGGTCATGATCCAGGGTCCTGGGATCAAGTCCCACTTTGGGATACTTTCTCAACCAGGAGCCTGGCTGCCTGTTCCTCTGCCTGCTCTGCCTGATGCTCCCCCTTCTTGTCCTCTCTCTCTCTGACAAATAAATAAATAAAATCTTTTTGTAAAAAAAGGGACATATCTTTAATGCTTCTACAACTAATATCAAAGAAATTACTGTCTATGTTTATTTGTAGGAGTTTTATGTTTCGGGTCTCACATTTAGGTCTTTAATTCATTTTGAGTTTTTTTGTGTGTGTGTGTTTGTGTGGTGTAAAAAAAAGTGGTTTGATTACATTTTTTTGCATCTTGCTATTCAGTTTTATAGACACCATTTCACTTTTTGTTGAAAAGACTATCTTTTCCCAATTATATATTCTTGCTTCCTTTGTTGTAGGTTAATTGAGTTAGTGGGTCCATTCCTGGTTTTTCTATTTTGTTCCATTGATCTATGTGTCTATATTTGTGCCACTACCATACTGTTTGGATTACTATTGTTTTGTAGTACAACTCGGAATCTCACATTCCATTTTTTCTCATACTCAAAACTTCTCTGGCTCTTCAGAGTCTTTTGTGATTCCATACAAATTTTAAGATTATTTGTGCTGGTTCTGTGAAAGATGTTGGCATGTTGATAGGGATTGCTTTGAATCTGTAGATTGCTTTGGGTAGCATAGAAATTTTAACAAATTGTTTCTTACAATCCATAAACATAGAATATCTTTCCATTTATTTGTGTTGTCTTCAATTTATTTCCTCAGTGTTTTATAGTTTTCAGGGTATAGGTTTTTCATCTCCTTGGTTCAGTTTAATCCAAGGTATTTTATTCTCTTTGGTGCAATTGTAAATGAGATAATGTTTTAAAATTTGTCTTTCCTGTACTTCATTATTTGTGTAT
This sequence comes from Ailurus styani, assembly GCA_002007465.1. Lineage (NCBI taxonomy): Eukaryota > Metazoa > Chordata > Mammalia > Carnivora > Ailuridae > Ailurus > Ailurus styani. Next base: position 34,051 of record LNAC01001328.1, on the reverse strand, counting down.
AGAAATTCCACATATTCCTGTACAGTAATTTTTTATTTTGCAATATTACTGAGTTTATTCATCAGTTTTAGGAGTTTTTGGTGGAGTCTATAGGGTTTTCTATATATAGTATTATGTCATCTGCAAATGAAATCTTTTCTTCTTCCTTACCACTTTGGATGCCTTTTATTTCTTTTTCTTCTTTGATTGCTATGGCTAGGAATTCCAGTATGATGCTGAATAAAAGTGGTAAAAGTAACTATTGGGACTACACCAAAATAAAATCTTTCGCAGAGCATATGTAACTGTTAGCCAAACAAAAAGGAAACCTACTCATTGGGAGAAGATATTTGCAAATGATATATCTGATAAGGAATTAATATTCAAAATGTGTTAAGAACTTACACAACTCAACAATAGAAAACCAAACAACTCAATTACAAAAATGGACAGAGGACTGAATAGACATTTTTGCAGAAAAGAAAAACAGATGACCAACAGACATGAAATGTTGCTCGATATCACTCATCATCAGGAAAACACAAATCAAAACTACAATGACATATCTGTCAGGATGATTAAAATTAATACAAGAAACTAGTGTTGGTGAGGTAGTGGAGAAAATGGAACACTTGTGCACTGTTGGTGGGAATGCAGACTGGTACAGCCACTATGGAAAACAGTATGGAAGTTCCTCAAAATTTAAAAGGTAGAACTACCCTAGAATCCAGCAATTGTGCTACTGGGTATTTACCTCAAAAATACAAAAAAACAAACTCAAAGGAAGGGGTGCATGTTGCACCCCTATGTTTATAGCAGCATTGTTTACAACAGCCAAATTATGGAAGCAGCCCAAATATCCATTGACTAATGAATGGATAAAGATTATGCAATGGAATATTATTCTGCAATAAAAAAGAATATGAATGGATAATGCTAAGCAGAATAAGACAGTCAGAGAAAGATGAATACATTATGATTTCACTCATATGTGGAATTTAAGAAACAAAACACATCAAGCAAACTGATGGTTCTGAGAGGGGAGGTGGGGTGGGTGAAATAGGTGATGGGGATTAAGGAGTGCATTTGTGATGAGCACTGAGTAATGTTTTGAATCGTTGAATCATCATATTATACACCTGAAACTAATATAACATTGTATGTTAACTATACTAGAATTAAAATGAAAACTCAATAAATAGAATAATGTACAATTCATGAGAAAAAAAAGAAGAAATTCAGGCTACCCAAGAAAGAATGGAATATTTTCCAAATAGCTACAAATAGCTACAAAACTGGCTACTTTCTCTCTTTTTCTGTATTTTACATGTCATTTGGTTAACACTGTATTGTGTTATTAGATTTTTAACAAGGTAAATAAACTATTACCTCTAACAAAAAATGAATAAAAAAACTTGTAAAAACCTAAAAATTTAAGGAAAATGAAATAAATCACACACGGATATTACTTGCATACAAAAAGTATTGAGGGGCGCCTGGGTGGCTCAGTGGGTTAAAGCCGCTGCCTTCGGCTCAGGTCATGATCCCAGGGTCCTGGGATCGAGGCCCACATCGGGCTCTCTGCTCAGCAGGGAGCCTGCTTCCTCCTCTCTCCTCTCTCTCTGCCTACTTGTAATCTCTCTCTCTGTGTGAAATGAATAAATAAAATCTTTAAAAAAAAAAAAGTATTGAGATCAGTTTTGTTAGACAAAAAATGAAGGACTATAATGAAAGACAAAAAAATAAGGACTTGAAGCTGTGTTTCCTTCAAACCTAACAATAACAGAACTAATTCAGATGTTAAATTCACAACTTCCCTTGTATGAAAAATATTATGAAGCAATGACTTACTTTTCTTATCTTGAACTTGATTTTGTCTCTCAAATGTAGTCACTTCCTGCCTACGAAAGAAAGAGATAATAATATGAGACGGTCCAGTCATTTGAAGCTGAAAATACACTTGAAAGAAAGGTTTCATTGCTATTAACCTAATGTCATTTGTAGATTTAGAATTCAAATGTTAATTAAAATTAAAAGCCTGCTTACTCAAGTTGTTTCTGAAAAACCATGAAATATAGTTGATAAGACTGTGGGAGTTGGGGGATATGTTAATTAACCTGATGAGGGGGATTCTGTTCACAAAGTATATATATATATAACCACATAAACTTTAAATATTTTAAAATTTTATTTGTCAATTATAACTGAACAAAGCTGAAAAAATAAAAAATATAGGAAAAGAGGGGTGTTTGGGTGACTCTGTTGGTTAAGTGTTCAGTTCTTGATTTCAGCTCAGTCATGATCTCAGGTTCATGAGATTGAGCCCTGCAGTGAGCTCTGTGTTGCCTGCATCTGGAGCCTGCTTGGGATTCTCTCTCTCCTTCTCTCTCTGCCCCTCCACTCTTGCTCTCACATGTGTGCACTCTCTCTAAAAAATAAAGACAAAAAAATCTAGAAAAAAATAAGCAGATCGGGCTCTCTGCTCAGCAGGGAGCCTGCTTCCCCTTCTCTCTCTGCCTGCCTCTCTGCCTCCTTGTGGTCTCTCTCCCTCTGTGAAATAAATAAATAAAATCTTTAAAAAAAAATAAAAGAAAAAATAAGCAGAGAATAAAATTCCATATTTTATAAAATTTAAGTAATTTCTAGATTATCATACTATGTATAATACCACATGTATGAAGAGCAGATGTGCAATAGAGTAAAATTTGGAACAATTTATTTTTTTAAAGATTTTATTTATTTGACTGAGAGAGAGTGTGTGTGCTCACAAGTAGGGGGAGTTGCAGAAGGAGAGGGAGAAGCAGACTCCCCACTGAGAAGGGAACCCTACTTGGGATTCCCAGGACCTGGGAACCTAAGCCAAAGGCAAACATGAGCCAAAGGCAGACACTTAACTGACTGAGCCACCGAGTCACCACTAAAATTTGGAACAATTTAAAGGAGAATATTGAAAGTCAATTTATTTTTCTGCTATCCTTGATGAGGGAGTCTATATCTTTAAAGGTAAATGAGAAAGACCCAAAAATTCTGAACACGAATTTACAGTGATCAATATTATTAAGTGTGGGCTGGTGATGAGAGAAATAGAGATTTATCTCTACAGGCACACAATTCCACACCACAACAGGGAGTGAGTGGTTAAGAGGGGCTAGAGTAACTAGCATGTCACTTTTTATTTCTCTGTGTCCCAGACTCCCACACTTGAGGGGAATATAGCCAAACAATCTTCTAATGACCTCTCCACATCAAAGAGGGCAATATACACAGAACAGAAATGTTCCCAGAGCAGAGAGAAGACGGTATTTAGTAAGAAGGCAGTCTGAGACAATACACCAAAATCAAAGCCTGAATCTTAGCTTATTTCTTCTCTATATCCTCCCCAAACAAATACACAAAAGTACAAACACACTATTTTATTTCACCTACTTCCAGGAACTAGACTAAAAAATAATAATATACAAAGCAGAAGATGTATTAAAGGCAGATAGTTGTAATCGTCTCTTAATAGTTATTGTTAAAAATAATAATAAATGGAGAAAGAAAGTGGTTAGCATAAAGAAGGAAAGTAATAGAAAAGAATGATAAAATCTTTAGAGATTAAAACATTAAAAGCATCCTTAAGTACAATCAATTCTTTTTTTGTTAGTTTCACAAGTAGAATTTAGTGATTCATCAGTTTCATACTCAGTGCTCATTAATTCAAGTGCCCTCCTTAATGCCTATCACCCATTCACCTCTTCTCCCTACCCACTTCCCCTCTAGCAACCCTCAGTTTTTTCCCTGTAGTTAAGAGTCTCTTATGGTTTGTCTCCCTCTCTATTTTCATCTTGTTTTATTTTCCCTTCCCTTCCCCTATGTTCTATTTTGTTTCTTAAATTCCAGATATAGTGAAATCAAATGATATTTGTCATTCTCTAAAAGACTTATTTCCCTCAGCATAATACCCTAGAGTTTCCTCCATGTCATTGCAAATGCATTTCTAAAAACAAGCTGGCAGCATGTAATGCATACTTGAAGTGAACATTAAGTGATAGAAAATGAGAATGTAGGATAGTCAGAGAAAGGATAATAAAATGGAAAGAAATGATCTCATACACACACTTGTTATTCTTGGAGATGAGAACCACATAAATGAAACAAAAGTACTGAAAGATGTAATAAAATACCTGAAATAAAGGCTTCAACCTGAAAATATATATTATGGGGGAAAAAACCTACAAATCACATGGAAACTTGAGATCTGTAATAGCTTCTGAACTTCAAGAATAAATAATAAACTCTAAAACATCCATGAGAAAAACACTTACTGTGAAACTAATTCATCAGTGAGATGAGCTTAAGGTAGCACAACCTTCCCATCTAAAGCCGAGACCACAAAATGGTGAAGAAAATAGAAGGACAAGAATTCTATGACTCTACAAGAAATGAAAATGTACTGTTAAGTACGTTAGTAGTCAGGGAATATAAAACCTGTGAGTTCTTTAGGGAAAAGAACAAATCAGAAGATGACTGTAAACTCCATTTGAATATTATAGAATGCAAAGTCATGTTGCAAGGAAGTTGGTGAATGGTGAATCTAACTACTGAGCCAGCTCATTGAGGGTCTGGTCATAAAATCCAAATCTGTCCAAATCCACTGACTGCCTATCTTAAACACAGCGAGATAGTTTTGGGTCCTGTGACTAGCTATAACTTATAGGATGGAAATATCCCTGGATTTATTTATTTTCTTTCTTCCTTTCTTTTTTCTTTCCTTCTTTCTCCCTTTCTCTCTCTCTTTATTTCTTTTTTCTATTATTATTGTTGTTGTTGTGTTGTTGTTGTTGTTACTTATTGACCTGTGTTATGGATTAAATGGTGTACTCCCTCAAATTAATGCCCAGTATCTTGGAATGCTTCTGGAGACAGGGCCTTTAGAGAGGAAATTAAATTAAAATGGTGTTGTTGAGGTGATCCCCTCTAATTTGAGTTGTCCTTATAAGAAGAGGAAATTTGGACACAGAGAGGCATAGAGTGAAGATAATGTGAAGACACAGAGAGAAGACAGGTATATAAGCTGAGGTAAGGGTCTCGGAGGAGACTCACTCTGCCAGCACTTCAAACTTGAATTTAGAACCTCCAGAATTGAGAGAAAATAAAATTCTGTTAATTCTTCCACGCTGATACAAATGGTCAACAGACACATGAAAAAATTTTCATCATCACTAGCCATCAGGGAAACTCAAATCAAAACCACATTGAGATACCACCTTACAGCAGTTAGAATGGCCCAAATCAACAAGACAAGAAACAACAAGTGTTGGAGAGGATGTGGAGAAAGGGGAACCCTCTTACACTGTTGGTGGGAATGCAAGTTGGTGTAGCCACTTTGGAAAACAGTGTGGAGATTCCTCCAAAAATTAAAACTAGAGCTCCCCTATGACCCTGAAATTGCACTACTGGGAATTTACCCCAAAGATACAGATGTAGTGAAAAGAAGGGCTATATATACCCCAATGTTCATAGCAGCAATATCCACAATCACCAAACTGTGGAAAGAGCCAAGCTGCCCTTCAACAGAAAAATGGATAAAGAAGATATGGTCCATATATACAATGGAATATTATGCAGCCATGAGAAAGGATGAATACCCAACTTATGTATCAACATGGACAGGTCTGGAGGAGATTATGCTGCATGAAATAAGTCAAGCAGAGAAAGTCAATTATCATATAGTTTCACTTACTTTGGGAACATAAGGAATAAAATGGAGGACTCTAGGAGAAGGAAAGGAAAAATGAATTGGGGTAAATCAGAGGGGGAGACAAATCATGAGAGACTGTGGACTCTGAGAAACAAACTGAGGATTATGGAAGGGGGGAGGATGGGTGAGCCTGGTGGTGGGTATTAAGGAGGGCACGTATTGCATGGAGCACTGGGAGTGGTGCATGAACAATGAATCTTGGATCACTGAAAAAATAAAGTTAAAAAAAAATATCTTCCAGTCTGCAGTACTTTGTTACGGCGACCTAAGCAAACCGATGCAGCCTTATATGTAGAAATTAGTTCAGAGAATATTGTGTTAATATGATAATCACCCTTATCCTCTTTGTTTCCTGAAGGGGAGTTGCCTGCCATTCCACCACCTATCTAGACCCTTTCACCACATGGGTCTTCATACACCTTAGAAGATAAAGACTAACAAATTTCCCTCCTCTCATTTCAGAACAAAGATAGACAGGAGATGACATGATAAAGACAAAACCACAAACAACTGCATCTCTTATGAAATGTTACTTACTGAAATACTTAGAATCAATATGAAGCAAAGAAAAAAATGAACATTAACACAAATGAAATAGTAGTAGATTAATTTCTCTCAGACAGTAACAAAAAGTAAGAAAAATAAAGACATAGGTTATCTGAAATACGTAATTAATCAGGTTTCCCTAATAGATAAATTTCATATTATGATCCTTAATAAATTATCATTGTGGTTTTCAAAGTCAATGGGACATAATAGACAAATTGCTAGCTTATACTTATTAAATGTTGGCTCCATCTAGGCATGTGCTAATGTCTGAATGTTAATTTTTACAATGTTTCTTTTACAACCACAATCTAAAGTTGCAGTACTTTTAATTATAGGAAAATTTTCCATATGAAGAAACAATTTAAAAAATATAAGTAATTTATTTTGAAGTTGATCATCAATATATGACAAAGAACTTTGATAAAATTCACAAGCAGAAATAACATAGATACTAATACTGATAATGCAATAAAATCAGAAATTATTATTAAAAATATAAAAAATTTTTGAAATGAAAAATAGTTCGAGTCCAAGAAAACATTTAAAAAATGGACAATAATACTATTTCCTCTAACAACACATAAGATACAGATACAATGGAATACTACTCAGCCATCAAAAAGAATGAAATCTTACCATTTGCAACAACATAGATGGAATGAGAGGATATTATCCTAAGCAAAATAAGTCAGTCAGAGAAAGACAAATACCATATGATTTTACTCATATGCGAAATTTATGAAACAAAATAGAGGAACATAGGGGAAGGGAAGGAAAAATAAAATAAGATAAAAATAGAGAGGAAGACAAACCATAAGAGACTCTTAACTACAGGGAACAAACAGGGTTGCTGAAGGGGAGGTGGGTGGGAGGAAGGAGTAATTGGGTGATGAGAATTAAGGAGAGCATTTGAACTAATGAGCACTAAGCATTATATGAAACTGATGGATTATTAAATTCTACCTCTGAAACTAACAAAAAAAAGACTTGATTGTACTTATTGATGCTTTTAATATTGTTGTAATCTCTAAAGATTTTATCATTCTTTTCCATTATTTTCCTTCTTATGCTAGCCATGTTCCCCATTTACTATTTTTAATGACACTTATTAACAGATGATAACATCTATCTACCATTAATACAGTTTTATGCTTTGTATATTATCATTTTTAAACTAGTTTGTGTTCATAACTTTGTGCTTAGTACTTGAATGGAAGTAGATGAGATAAAATTTTTAACGTTATAGAGGTACCCTATAACCCAGCAATTTCACTACTATGTGTTCACCCCAAGGGTGCAAACATATTAATTTGAAGGGGCACATGCACCCCAATGTTTATAGCAGCAATGCACACAGTAGCTGAAATATGGAAAGAGTCCAGATGTCCATCAACTGATGAACAGATAAAGAGGAGGTGATATATAGCGGAATATTACTCAGTCATAAAAAGGAATAAAATTCTATCATTTGCAGCAATGTGGATGGAAAGAGAATGTATTCTGCTAAACAAAATAAATCAACCACAGAAAGACAAGTATCTCATCATCATTGCACCTATATGCAGAATTTAAGAAGCAAAACAGATAGAGGAGGACCAAGATGGTGGAGGAGTAGGAGACTGATTAACATCAGGTCCCAGAAATTCACCCAGATAGTTATCAAACCATTCAGAACACCTACAAATTCAACAGGAGGTCAAAGAGAGGAAGAGCAGCAATTCTAGGAACAGAAAATCACCCACTTTCCAGAAGGTAGGACGTGTGGAGAAGTGAATCTGAAGAAACGGGAAGATAGGCCCTATGGGGAGGGTCCAGCTTCCAGCAAGTGAAAGAGCAACGGAGCACAAAATCAGAAATTTAAGAAGTCTGCTCCACTGAGGGACATCGCCCCAGAGGCTAAGCTGGGGGTGAAGCCCTTGAGGGGACAGTGTGGTCTCAGGACCCAGAGAGACACAAAAAGACCAGGGGTTTCTGAGAGTGACAGAGCTCCAAGCTATCAGACAGAGGAAGCCAACTGGAGAGACAGAGCCAAGTTGAGGAGGGTCTCTCAGCTCAGTGTTACCTCAAACCATGACCAAAAGCACAGTCGGGACACTCCTCTATGGCCAGGAACCCCACAATTGGCAGATCCAGAGAGATCCCCTCCTTCCTTCTCTGGGAGGAGCGGCCCTGGAGCATGCTGCAGGAATATGCTGGCCATACGCCAGAGAGAGATGCTCTGTCACAGGCTGGGTGAGCTTGGAGTGCAGCTGGAGACCAGGGAGATGGGAGGGACTCACTGCTTTCTCTGAGAACACACTGAGGAGTGAGATCCCGAGCTCTCTGCTCCTCCAGGTCAGAGATTGGGAGGCTGCCATTTTCATTCCTGTCCTCCAAAGCTGTATGGAAAGTATTCAGGGAACATAAGTTCTCAAGAATGAAACGGAGCCGATTACTTAGCCTGGCCCCTGGCGAGGGCAGTGCAATTCCACCTCAGGCAAAGACACTTGAGAATCACAGCAACAGGCCCCTCCCGCAGAAGATCAGCAAGAACATCTAGCCAAGACCAAGTTCACCGATCACTGAGAACTGTGGAACTCCATAGCTAGGGGAAAGATACACATAGAATTCATGGCTTTTCCCCCATAATACTTTAATCTTTCAAAGTTAAATTCTTTAAATTTTATTTTTTTCTTACTCTTTTAAATTTTTTCTTCTCTCTTATATTAAGACTTTTAACTATTTTATTGTATCATTACCATTTTAATCTTTTTTTAATTTTCATTGTTATACTCATATTTTACCCTTCATTGTATTTGACCTTATTTTTTGTGTATATATATAAGGTCTATTCTATTCACCAGTCCAATAGATATAGATATACACATACATATAGATATACATATAGATAGATATAGATAAAGATACACACATAAAATAGATATAGAGATAGAGACAGAGGCACAGATAGAAACAGATATAGATGTACGGGGTTTTTTGTTGTAGTTGTTGTTTTGTTTTGTTTTTCCCCTTCTTCTTCTCCCCCCAGTTTCAGATCTCTTCCGATTAGGTTAGTGTATATTTTTCTGGGGTCATTGCTACCCTTTAGTATTTTGTTCTCTCATCCATCTATTCTTATCTGCATAAAATGACAAGGCAGAAAAAAATTACCACAAAAAAAAAAGAAAAAGAGGCAGTAACGATGGCAAGGGACCTAATCAATGTGTACATTGGTAATATGTCAGAACTGGAGTTCAGAATGATGATTATCAAGGTGCTAGCTCAGCTCAAAAAAAAACATGGAAGATAATAGAGAATACCTCTCTAGAGAAATAAAAACCCTTTCTGGATAAATAAAAGAACTAAAGCCTAACCAAGTTGAAATCAAAAAAAGCTATTAATGAGGTGCAATAAAAAATGGAGGCTCTTACTGCTAGGAAAAATGAGGCAGAAGAGAGAATTCGTTATAGAAGAACAAATGACAGAGAATAAAGAAGCAGAGGAAAAGAGAGACAAACTACTGTAACATAGGGAGAGAATTCGAGAGACAAGTGATAGCATAAAAAGAAACAATAATAGTGGGGCGCCTGGGTGGCTCAGTGGGTTAAAGCCTCTGCCTTTGGCTCAGGTCATGATCTCAGGGTCCTGGGATCAAGGCCCGCATCGGGCTCTCTGCTCGGCAGGGAGCCCGCTTCCTCCTCTCTCTCTCTGCCTACTTGTAATCTCTGTCAAATAAATCTTTTTTTAAAAAAAACAATAATAGAATAATTGGGATCCCAGAAGAAGAAGAGAGAGACAGAAAGGAAGAAGGTATATTGAAGCAAATTACAATACAGAATTTCCCTAATTTGGCGAAGGGAAGAAGCATCAAAATCCAGGAGGCACAGAGAACCCCTCTCAAAATCAATAAAAATAGGTCCACACCCTGTCATCTAATAATAAAACTTACAAATCTTAGTGACAAAGAGAAAATCCTGAAAGCAGGTCAATAAAAGAGGTCTGTAATATACAATGGTAGAAATATTAGAGTACAGCAGACCTATCCACAGAGACCTGGCAGGCCAGAAAGGACTGGCATGATATATTCAGAGCACTAAATGAGAAAAATATGCAGCCAGGAATACAATGGATGTATTCCTAGAGACATATAAATTAACAAAACTGAACCAGGAAGAAATAGGAAAACTGAGCAGACCCATAACCAGTAAGGAGATGGAAGCAGTCATCAAAAATCTCCCAACAAACAGGAGCCCAGGACCTGACGGCTTCCCAGGGGAATTATACCAAACATTCAAAGAAAAATTAATACCCATGCTCCTGAAACTACCCCAAAAAATAGAAAAGGAAGGAAAACTTCCAAACTTATCTTATGAGGACAGCATTACCTTGATCCCAAAACCAGGCAAAGATCCCATCAAAAAGGAGAATTAGAGACCAATATCCTTGATGAACACAGATGCAAAAATACTCAACAAAATACAAGCCAATAGGATCCAACAGCACATTAATAGGATTACTCACCACGACAAAGTGGGATTTATTCCTCTGCTACAAGGTTGGTTTAACATCCAAAAATCAATCAATGTGATACAAGACATTAATAGAAGAAAGAACGAGAACCATAGNGGACCCTTTCAATAGATGCTGAAAAAGCATTTGACAAAGTACAGCACCCTTTCTTGATCAAAACTCTTCACAGTGTAGGCACAGAGAGTACATACCTCAATGTCATCAAAACCATCTATGAAAAACCCACAGTGAGTACCATTCTTAATGGAGAAAAACTGAGAGCTTTTCCCCTAAAGTCAGGAACAAGGCAGGGCTGTCT